>JAQFVV010000075.1:897500-1264439 GCA_028023455.1 Epiperipatus broadwayi
CAAAAAGTTGATAACGTAAAAGTTGGGAGTAAATTGACGCTTGAAAATAAAAGTAAGACAATTTGCTCTACATAAATAATCTTCATGTAATAAAGATATATATGAGAGATGATGACCTGGCCCAACTAATGAGTGCTGGTTCAGCACGAAATGCATCTTGGGGGTTATTTGTTTTTTATTGTATCTTTATTTATATGAAATTACTTACGAAATAAAAAAGAATGGAAAAATATGGAAGTTGTCTATCTTTAAAAAAGATATTACCCATGGGAGAAGGGGGAACGTAAATAGCCATGTGTGTGTGTGTGTGCACGCACTGAAAATCAGATATATTAATATTTAACTTGTATTAAAGTTTATATCTGTGCAAGAGAAAATCTCAAGTTTAATAAATGATTAGTAATAATCATTACATGTTTATCAAAAAGTTGATAACGTAAAATAGGGAGTTGAGTAAATTGACGCTTGAAAATAAAAGTGAGACAATTTGCTCTACATAAATAATTTTCATGTAACAAAGATATATATGAGAGATGATGACCTGGCCCAACTGATGAGTGCTGGTTCAGCATGAAATGCATCTTGGAAATTATTTGTCTTTTATTGTATCTTTATTTATATGAAATTACTTATGAAATAAAAAAGAATGAGAAATATGGAAGTTGTCTGTTTATCTATAAAACAATCATTGTAATAACAATGAAAATAATAATTACAATGGTAATATACTATCATATACAGTCTTTCAATCCACAGAAATACTTTCAGTTAATTTCTAACCTGCCTCAACTGTCATTAAATTTAAAAAAAACAAGCAAAAGTCATCAATTCAAATCCCATGAATCCTGACTTTTAATGTTAGCAGCTTGTCTATTAATTAAATTCATTTTATTCATATTTATTAAAATTGCCTCCTTAATTTTTTTCTTTTACTATGGTTTCTCTTTTTATGAAGAATGTTAATAAATTAATGAATAATTCTAAAAATGTCACACCTGTCAAGCAAAAAAGTAATATTGTGTATTAATTTTTTATGGATGGATGCTATGATATATAGGTGAATCAAAGTGAAGTATTAAAAGAGGTTAAAAGAGCATGAATTTTTGTATAAGTGTGTGGAAAGTAAAAATAATAGTGATTTAATGACTATTTCAGTTTTCTTGGATCATGAAAAAAAAGGGAAAAAAAATTTAAGTTTGATATTGAAAGTGTTAAGATTCTTCATGAAGAGAAAAATCATAATAAAATAAAAATTAAAGAAGTAATTTTAAAAAATAGGAATAAAATTAATTTAATTAATGGACAAGCTGCTAACATTAAAATTCGGAATTCATGGAATTTAAATTGATGATGTTTGCTTGTTATATATATATATATATATATATATATAATGGCAGTTGAGGCAGATTAGAAATTAACCAAAAATACTTTTGCAGATTAAAAGACTTTATATAATAGTTTATTTATCATTTCAATATATATATATATATATATTGAAGTGATCAGTGTGTATGCACACACAGAGCTTCATGTTAGTTGTTGGAAATAGTATACATCTATAGATTTTTAAAGCTCAAATATCTAATTTTTCATTTTTATTTCTTTGTTAAAGGGGATAATATACAGATGCATGTGTGTGTGTCATGGTGAATGAGAGGGTTCATATGTATATATGTCTTGTTTTATTGAAATGCATTTTTTTATATATTTAGAAAGAAAAATATATTTCCTTTGTCTTATATATTTGTCCTAAAAGGCAATTCTTTCCTTGCAAATAACATTTTGATGTTTCTGTTTTTTCTTAAACATTCTGAAAGATGTTGCATAGAAGTAAGTGTTAATTTATTTTCTCATCTTTAAGGCCATTAAAAGGCAATTAAGATTTTCATACCTTGGTGTAATCTTAACAGGATTGTGTCAACTGTTTTACATCAAAGATCAACCCAGCTAATTGCATGGAAGTGTTAAGTTATTTTCTCATCTTTAAACTGATTTAAATCAAAGATCAATTCTGCAGTCTGTTTTCATTTCTAACCAAGGCAGTTGTAGTATAGGTGTTAAAAAATATAGAGGGTAAAGAGTTGCTTAGCAAAAGTTTTTATAAATACTGGGCTAAATTTTTGAGGGGGTCAGTCAAAGAAAAAGAATCAAGACTATTAAAGTCAAGCAGTGAAAGAATAAAAATAAAGTTGTTAGCAGTGAAAAAAGTTTTTTTAATGCAAAAAAGGTTTTTAAAGTCAAAGTGACTTTCTCTAAAGGACCAATTGACTGAATTTAAGCAGAGAATAGATCCTTGCTATGATCTGTGAGTAGGGCAAAGTTTACCTTTCCCTTTCTCTGAAAAATCTCCAGAAAAATGCATCTAAAGAAGAGGAAAAAGTCCAATTGATCCCATGCATGTGCCAGAAAGAAAATGAAAAACCAACTTTGAAGCCAGTCTATCCTGAGTCCAGTAAAGCCCAAGGTCAATCCTGACAATGAATGAACCAGTAGGAAAATATCTGCATCAATTAAAGTGACACAGTAATCCATTGCAAATATAAACTTTCAATCTTTACAAATATTTATATCTTAAAAATGCCTTTTATAAAAACTTGAGAACATTTAATTTCCTCAGATTTATAAAATTCATAAAAGACTATCTTAAAAAAATGGGTTTCAAAAGGACAGTTATATATATATATATATATATATAGTTATATATATATGAGTGTTTTAGTTTTTTTATTATTATTGTTTTTAACAGGTCAATTTGAATTATAACTAGATTACTTATTAATGGCTAAAAAAAAGAGAGAAAGAGTGTAATGTATAATTCTAAGTGGAACAAAAGATTATTATAGAATCAATAAATACAGCTTTTATATGTTTTATTTTGAGATATGCCAATATATGCCAATCTAGTCAAGTATGGGAACAAATGATATTGTACTATTGAACCAATTTATGTATAAATTTGTTTGCTTTATCCCGAATCTAAAGTGGGAAAGGGGTAACGATTTTTACAATGGTAAAATAAGAAACAGTCAAAGTTAAATTTCTTAAATCGTGTCTAATTCTGGCTTAGTTTAAAATGCCATTTATTTAATAAAAAAAAGGAGAGAGAGAGAGAAAAGAAATCAAATATCTGTATAAAAAAATCCACCCTCTTCCCATATATGCATAATCACAGTACCTTGGTAAAGAAATTTAAAAATATAAATGAGTGTTAACTCTTTCCCCGCCTCTTATGAGGCTCCTCGTCAACATCTGACATCACTCTAACTCAGCCAGTTTTTATACGAAAATATTCGTTAAACACGTATTGAATTCATTTTTAAAAGTTCTGTAAGATGGTGCCATCTTCCGATTTATTTTACAAGTAAAAAATAAAAAAAACGCATTTAAACCTAAACAAAGAAGGAACATTATTTGTGATTGGTTCTTAGCATGCTCTCAGCCGAAAAAGACATTCTGATTGGCTGGAAAGAACAAAGAAACTGCCTGATCAAAGAAAAATAAAGAAAAACGCTGAGATTTTCATTCCGAATACGATTTAAATTATTATAAAATTATATTTATGGAAATTAAAAAGTATTTTCAGAGAGAATAATAAAAAAACAAAATTATTTTCGAAAAATATTGAAGATTTTAGTACAAATATTGAAGATGTAGTAAAAAGAAATATTTACTTTTCTATAACGTAAAAGTCGACCTTTTTGTTTATATTATAGCTTTTATGTTGCCGATATTGAATATTTTAGAATAAATAAATAGCAATTTATTTTTGAAAGAACTTTCATTCTCTTCATAACCTGAAAAATTAATAATATACTTTTTATAAACGTATCTGAGTTGAATTTAATATTATAGGCGAATATGTTTTAACAATAGGCTTTGTCTTCAGTTTGTGAGTTGGCCAATTAAAAGATTTGATTTTTATCTGATACAACCAATAATAAAATTAGCAGTTAAAAGGTTAACCTTTTGACTGACTGACTCGTTTTTAATCGAGGCAATTTGACACATATTCATTTTTAATCGAGGAAATTTGACATCACTGTAAATTGCTTAGTTTTTGTACTACGTTTACGGTTTTGACGTCATTTTTTAGAACACAAAAAGTTTTATAATATACTGCCATCTATTGAATTATTTTACAAGTAAAAAATCAATTAATTGATGATTTATATCAAACAAAAACTAAGCACTGCCTTTTCACATCTTTTCTTGAATCTTATTGGCTGTTGAAATTTTGTAAACAAAAGAAAATGGAAAAGCTCCGCCTTCTCATCATCTTTTCTTGAATCTTATTGGCTGTTAAAATTTTTATATGGCTGCCAAAAATTAAAAATTTACGAACGCTTTTGTTTTATTTTGAAAATGATAAACGAATGTTTTAGAGCATTTTAAAAATATTTTTTGATGAAATACAAATAAAATACAAATTATTTTCATATAATATGTCAAAAATAAATATTATTTTACAAAAATAGTTACGATTTTAGCAAGAATTATTTATTTATTGCAAAGTCGGGAAAAAAAAATCATAACGTGAAATTATGATTGATGTTTCTTTTCATGTCAACCGTAACAAATATTTTTAAAATTAAAAATCAAAATTTATTTTTGAACAAACTTTCGTTTATTTTTATAATGTGAGAAATTACTAATATACTTTTTAAAAACGAAACTAAAGTGAATATATTTAAAAAAACCGTCAATAACTTTTGAAAAATTGATACATTATTTTGTGCATCGGCCAATTAAAAGCTTTGAGTGTTACCACCTGCGGCGAATGAACAATTAGTCGCCTGAAGGGTTAAGCTTGTAAGTTATAAACAATGAGGATTGTCAATTCCTCAACAAGCTGTGTGATAAATGCTTAGCTAGAGCCAGCATTTTAAATATCTCTATCAGGAAACCCCCCCCCCCCAACCTCAGACCATGGTTTCGTGCTTTGTTTTGTTTTACTTTTTTTTTTTTTGATTTCAAAACTTTTAAAATTCCGTTTCAAAAATTAAGTTTTATTATTATTTTTAGTATAACAAATATAAGTTTTATTACAAAATAATATATACACAATTTTAATAATATATATGTGAGCGTATATATGTATGAATATGAGCTGGCAGAAAAATGCCAGCCCAATATATATATAGTGTATAGCAGAAATGTAATCATTTGTGGTTAACATGAAAAGCTATTGTTAAAATGAGAAATAGTTACTATTATAAAAAACATCTTGTCAATATTATTATTTTTCAATGTTTTTTTGCAATTATAAGTAAAATTTTAATATTTAAAAAAAATAACTCGAGTGTTTATAATCATTATTAAAAATTCACTTTACTGATAAAAACTTTGTTAAGAATAATATTATTTCATTAAAAATAGCTCTCATTATCCATAATTCTAAAAATGAAACTCTTTATTTGATTGTTTATTTAATTATTTTTTCTTTGATTGTTTATTCTATATATTATATTTTCTTCTTCATTTGCAAAGTTGAAATATTATTTTTCAAATCCTGTTTTCAATTACAAACTTTTAAATAATATAATAATTAAACAAAGAATAATGTTTAAATCATAATTATTGAATTTGCCATTGTAGCTGTTCCAAAGTATACAGTTGAAAGGTAAATGGAGCCTTCATTAAATAAGAAACATAAAATTTTGCTTATGTACTTTTAATAAATACTTCACAAAACTTGTTAATATTGTTAAATAATATTGAAATTAATATATAGGTAAATATTGGTACCTATGATATAATTTATAATTCTTTATAGAGTCAAAACAAATATTTTTATTTATTTCAATAATCAATATATGCAAAGGTCTGAAGCTTTAATATTTAAGTTTCATCTCTATAAGATAAAATCTTAAAGATTTAAATTTCGTAAAAAGAAAATAATTTCATTTTTTTCATACCCATTTTATTAAGTAAAACTATTAATCTGTAGGAATTTTTATTTATACTAATCTACTTACAGCTAAATATTGTCTGATTGCCTAGAGTAATGTATATAATTATATTATATCCTTTTTTATGTATTATCCAAGTCCTAAATGAAGAATTGGATATATGTATTATTATTATTGTATGAACTGTGATGAGCATCTGGGATATTAAAAATAATTGTTTTGTGTATTTAATTAATAAAAAAGATAATGTAATTTATCATTATCTAGTAATATATCTGCCTTATCAAGGGTTGTATCACCCATTGTTTGACAGGATGTAAGATATCTTACATGTTGCTACTATTTGGAATAAAACTGTTGTTATATACTTTTTGCTTTATTCACTTTTCATTTATACATTTCACTAAGTTAGATGAATATTGCAATATCACAAATCTCCAATGCATAATTTGATGTAAATGTGTGTTGCTAGTGGGGCTGTTATGGGTCTCCATTAGTATAACTGTCTCAAACTAATAAATAGTCTAGACCCTTCAAGAATCATAAATTATATCTATATAAAAAGCAGGAAATATTATTGTTGTGGAGTTAAAATTATCAGCAATAGACTCTAAACTGATAATGCTGTTCAGTATCCTAATCATAAATTATGAATGGATCAGTAGGCCATCAATCTATATATTTGAAGTATACTTACATTTGTTGCTGCAACATGGTCCATTAGACATTCTTCAAGGTCCTCTAGGCATTCCATTATATATATATATATATATATTGTAATGGTCAGAATTGTGTGATCAGCCAACAAGATTCAGAGACCTAGCAAAAGTACTTCAAACCCAGTATGTTCAGGATATGGTAGTCACAGAACAGTACTAAGCTTTAACCTATTTACCAGTGCTCCAAAATCTCCACTATCCAATCAACGCTCCTGATGCTAATAATGGTCATTGTTTTTCTTCAGTCCCGGTGGTCAGGGTAGAAACAAGGACTCTCAATTCGAACTTAGCCTGTCATGCGCTAGACTTTATTAATTTAATCTAAGATATTCACTAAATACTTTGATATAGCTCAAAATATTATTTTTTTAATATTTCATAGGTTTTGGATACATACATATATGATTTAATCAAGTGTGGATGTGGTTGAGTGGATATGATGAACCAGGGAATGACATGACAACAGTATAGAGATATACAATTTATTAACATAATTCATTAGAAAATATAAATAATAATAACCATGTTTGGATCTTATTATACTCCATGTATGGGGTTACATTTAAACAAAACAAAAAATTATAATTACAATGTTTGACTATCAGTTATTGCTAATGGTACAGAATTTAGATATCATGATTTTTTTATAAAGAATTACAATATTCAACCATAAGTTATTTATAAAGGTGCAGTATTTAGATATCACTAGGATAAATATATGATTTTACCGAGAATTACAATATTCAAACATAAGTTATTTACAAAAGTACGGTATTTAGATATCACTATGATAAATGAATGATTTTTACAAAGAAGTTACCTGTCAATAATGACAACCAAGGTTATGAACTATTAAATATAACAATTACAATAATGAACATCAGTATGAGATGTGTGTTGCGTCTTAATGAAGTCATACTGGAGTTCATGACAACAACAATTATGAATCAAAAGAATAATTATAAATTAACCAGAAATGATAGTCTCACACATAGTAAATAATCAGTATTGTTACGTGTCAGCATAAAACAAATTTTTATATTGAGAATGATAACATTTTATCAAGAAATATGCCACCATAAAATTAATATGCCAATTTTGAAGAGCAAACATAATACCTGGTTATATTAAGTTGCAGGCCAAATAGATATATATATAATAAATTTATGCATGTGTTTACATACATAGGGGAAGTTAAGTGTATATATTTTTATTATTATTATATTTTACTGTTAGTATTCCCAGCAGGAGTTATGGACCAAAGCATAATTTTAGCTCCCTTTATTATTAATAGTTATATGATAAATATGGTTTTATCTATTTCACATAGCATTAACAACAGATATGATTAAGAAATCTAATTACAGCATTCAGTGGCGTCTGGTTTGAATCCTGTGCTGGCTATATTATTAGCATTGGCAAACATGGGCCAATCTCCTTTGTTGAGCAGTAATATATATATGTTCCTATGATAACACATCTGCATTCAGCTTGGCTTGTGTAGGAAATAATAGAGCGTGGGCTTTGAATCCCTATCGTTATAGAGTCTACCCATTCATCGGATCAAAGAAAACCATGGCTATCTCGTATCGCCAGGACTGGTAAAATACCCATCTGGCAGTCCACATAGCATACTCAATATCTATTTTTTATTAAAAGCCATATAGGCACAGTCAATCTATTAAGCCACTGATATATTTGCCCATTAAAAGCATTAACTTATATCTGCATAGATATTTTCCTAAAGCTGTATTTTATAAGTAATAATGGGGAAATTTAAGACAACCATATCTTATAGGCTGTAAAACGCCCAAGTGGTTCAAATATAAATTTTAACGATAAACTGCTAAAGAGGCAAAAAAAAATACTACTGCTGAGATATTTCTTTCCCCAAATGCATGCATCACTAAATATATATATAGAGTGAGATGAACACATATCTTTGCAATAAGAAATATTGCCCATTTTATATTTAAAAAAGAAGCACTATCATTATTATTATTATTTTTTATTTCTACACTTAAATAAACGCATATATATATTATTTTATTTTTTAATTGTCACAAAGAATCAAATAAAACAATTTTAAGAGAATAGGGTCATGTGATCTATGACTCTTATTTTGACTATTTAAAAACATAAGATGTTGCAATTTTTTTTTTTATATAAAAATTTGTCTTTTGTTTTATTTCTAATTCTTAAAGATAAAAGGGGAAAAGAAATCACAGTGTAGAATTTTTCTGCAATTAGCTCTTTTGTTGAAACTTTGATAGTGGATATATTTTTGTACTATCTATTACTCGGCAGGAATGTTTCCTCAGGATTATAAGTAACATTGAAAAAAAACAACTATAAATTAGAGGTTTGTTTTTTTGTTTAAAATTAATTGGAATTTTGCGTTTCTGGTCTATTGGTTTTGATTCGGCTCAGACTCTTCAACAATTTAAAACCTGCAAAGTAAAATTAAATTAAAAAAAAGTGGAGAAAATATGTTGAGTGACACAGGTATCAGAACTTTTCTCTTTGGGGAAGTCTCTCTTTCCATTACCACCTAGAACTGCCATTCGAAATGCCGACCTTGCATAGAATGTGTAGAGCTAGCCGTGGAAATTGGATTAACCTGGAAATATAGGACAAACCATGACAAGCATAAGGATGAAATACTTCTTCCACAGGACCGTCACTGATCGATCAGGGTAGCTATAAACTGTTTGTTATTGAGTGAACTTTGATTTCATTTTGCATAATAGAAATAAATATATACTATTAAGTGTCTTAAATGTTTCAACAATAGAATGCAGAATTATTGCTGGGAATTTTATTATATTATGTTAAATTAGTTAAAATAAAAGGGAGAGGGGCTTACACTCATACATTCTTTAAATATGTTTTTATATGCATTTTATTATAATTCATATGTGAATCAGATTAGATCTTTCCTAATAATGTTAACTGCTCGATCTTAAAAGACAAATGGAGGAGGGAAGAATTTAGTCCAGTTGTATGTTCGACAACCTTATGTCGGAACATGATATAAGGAAAATGGATGTCCCAACAGCTGTAAGCAAACGAATGACACTTACGCCATAAATTGAGATTAGAATAAATTGTTTAATGTTAGAAAGAGGGGTTTGAGTGTTGCCATTTGGCATGCTATTATTAATAAGTCACCCTTGTGTTCACATCTACTTGTTCAAGATTTCCTGTCGTAGGTAGGGTAAGTGACGGCGCGTGTTACCTCGAGAGGAGAATATTAGTTAAATAATTTTTACCATATTAAAAAAAAAGAAAAATTGATAACGGTTGCGTTTAAGATTGTTCTTTATAAAAAAGATTCAAATCAGTTTAGAAAGCTATAAGAAAAGAGAATATGTTTTGTTTTTTTTTTAATTGAAAATGAATATAATAAAATCCATTAAATATCATATTTGAGTGTCCCTGTTTAATCTGGTTTAGTAATTTAATTCAGTGTCCATTTGGCTAAAATAAATTCGCGTAAGATTACCTTTTAAAAATATATTTAGTGATTGCCGTTTGCAAATAAATAATAGGCCGCGACTGTGGAAACCTTCACAATCTGGTTCCAAATAAATGCTTGGTTATTAGATGCATTTTTTTCATAATTCTTTCTTTCTTAGTTAATTATTATTATTAATGCTATAAAATTTCTCAGATATTATTATGCCATGTACAGATAATATTTTATTTAATATTATTATGAGTAATATTAAATGGTAATGTGATTTATTTTAGGTTTAGGTTGTATAAATGTAAATAGCTATTAAACTTATATAAAACTGTGCTATATTGCAATCATTGTATATTTTATGGGTTCTTAAGTTCAAACTCAAAGTTAAAATGGAGTTAATCATTCTAATGTAGATGAGTAAATTTGTAAGGAATATTTTAGGAATCACTCATACGTTAATACTAATTTTTCACATTAATATACTATATCAGGGATGTCCAACAAGTCGATCGCGAGGCCATCTGGCTAGTGCTGTCGGCTAATGAGTGAAACAAATGACAGTTTTTTTTTTTGTGTTATTTTTGTTTTTGTTCTAATTTTGTTTTAAATTCTAGATAGGTGAAGTCCACTAAATCGTATCTTTATTGAAAATAATATTTTTAATCTTGATTTAATGTAGCTAATTTGGATTAATAAATATTGTTAATAATTCTCCCAGACACGAGTTTTTTGGCCAGTTAAATAATTGTTATTTTTTACTAGATAGATATATAAAAATGGTATGTATTTCACATCTCCCTCCTCTTTGACAAGTCGATCGCCTATGACAACAAATCGATCGCAAAACATTTTTAAAATAAAAAGTATATCTTATGAACACAAAAGTTGGCCACTCCTGTAATATATAATAAGGCAGCTTATTGATGTAGCTATATTTTGTTAGTAGAGTAGCACCCCTAAGGTTATGCTTGCAATTGAATCTAGAAAGAGATCTTGAGGTGATATCATTTAGGTATGATAAGCAATACTAGCACTTGCTTCTCTTAAGAGAGTAAAAACTTCTCCAGCATTATTGAGTTTATTAATAATTGATTAGTTAGTGAAGAAAACTAATTAAGAACGACTATAAAACATTTTTTTATGATGATGATAACTATTATCTTCCAGTATTTAAGTTGAGGATTATTTTGAAATAATAAACAACCTATTAGTATTCAATGTTAATGCCATCACAGACACTGTCTGATAACACACTTTTCATAGCCCAAATTCAAATTAGATTTAGGAAACAAATAGTCATATTTATTAGATATTTTATATAATTTTCATTGTTGTTACTTGTTTTTATTATTTATTTTATATTGTGTAATAAAGTAATTTTTAATATTTCTCGTTTGTTTGTGTTTTTCATATATCATAGCATCGTCCGGGAGGCGAACCCACAACCATCTGCAAACAATTACTTGCTTACAAGGCGGCTGCGATTGCTAACAACGCTATTTCTCGTTTGTTGTTATTCATGATATAAAAGGGGTCACATTTGAAATATTAGCTTACACATAAAATCTATCTGGATTAAATACATCATTATTGTACTAATGCTATCTAAAATATAAAAGTAGTTGATAAGAAACACCTCCATACTTCCCCATTCTTTTTAAAGTCATATAAATAAAGATATAATAAAAGACAAATGACCCCCAAGATGCATTTCGTGCTGAACCAGAACTCATCAGTTGGCCCAGGTCACTATCTCTCATATATATCTTTATTATATGCAAAGTATTTATCTAGAGTAAATTGTTACATTTTCCTCATATCCTAAAAAGCACAAACACATTTACATCCATACATTTATTTTCTTATTTTATACAACTCAGAGACGAATCATTAATTAACTTTATATTGAAAATTGCAAGCCTTAGTTTTGAAATACAGATTGAATAACTCTTATTAGTTTTTATAATAAGAAACAATATATTTGTAAGGATTTTTATTATAAAATGGAATATGACTAAGAGTACAAGTATTATAAAACCTTGCGAAATTTATTTTGTTACTTAATTATATATGAATCGATTATTAAAGCATTAAATAGTTTTAGCTTGTGTGGAAATATATAAAAAGTTGTATGCATAGCGAATTGCAATTTAAGAGTTTCAGATAGTAATCGTACTTCTTTTTCCGCATTATCGATCTCAGCCTTCTCGACCGGCTTTCTCAACATCATTGCTATTGAGATCGCAACCGTTATCTTTCTTACGATTTTAATACATATTTATATTATTTTAAAACATAAATGAAGAATCAATGTTTTTAAAACAGAGTTCGGTTACCAGGAGAAAAAAAATACATAAACTAAAAATAGTTAATGAAAGTGATAGTAATCAATAGAAAATACTCAAACTAAACCAGGCAGAAATAAAAGTGACTATTTTGAATTATTCAGCCAATCAATTATATGTAAAATATAATTTAATTTAAAGTAAATTATACGAATTCTTCAAAATGCGTTTTACAAATTAATATATTTTATATATTTATAACATGGATAAAAAATTAATTGATCTCTATAGGACATATTTGAGTCTTAACCATCCTGATTAACTACCATGAGACATTGTAACCTCATTTATAAATATCACTAATATGACCTAATTGAAAATAATGTTTAAATTTTTAATTTAAAATTTATTTTATTAATGTCCATTATATAAAGATGTAAGATAGAGATATATAAATTCATTTTTTCCAAATAAACTTGGATGATAAAGTCTATATTTACTTTTTAAAAAAATATGAATAGATTAAATAATATAATAAATCGAAATAATATATATTTTTCAAAATGTTACTAACAAATTGTATAATCTTTTATATATTACTATAGTAAAGAAAAATGGGCCAATCACTGGAGGCCATATATTATAATTTGTAGATCATATATTGAAGAGATATCAATAATTTCCAAAGTTAAAAGGCATTAGTAGGCAAGCGTTGGTGGTCTAGCGGTTAGCGTAGCTGCATTCCAAGCAGCTGGCCCGTGTTCGTTTCCCGGTCAACGCTTTGACATATATAAAAAAAGGCGTTAAATCTCAAATTAAAAAAAGCAATTACTTTAATTTAATCCTTTTTTTAATTTTTTTTTTAAAATAGAATTTAAGCAAAAAAATTTGCACATCAAACTGCGTTAAACTGCTTCTGTCTATCGTGTTAAATGATTGGCCTAGAAATCGAATAATTAAAATAAGTATTGAAATATATTACAACTTTGTACAAATCTAATACCAATTCGAAGCTCTATTTTATCTCAGATTTTATGTTTAGTTTGTAATTTTAATTATAAGTAATAAAAAATTAAGGATTCAACAATCATTTATAATACTTCTAAATATCTATAAATATTAAGTAATATCAATTATATTCATCTATAAATTATTTTATTAGCATTTAAATCAGTACAGTATTTATTCTCAGAAAACGAGACAAATTAAAGAGACATTAATAACAAGCAATCATAATAGTTTTTCACAATAGTTCTGTTTTTGTAATGTTGTTTATTTTTATTTTCTTATTTAAAGATAATAGATGATAATTCAATTTCAAAATTTCATTATAAAACAATAAGGAAGACCATATATGTCTTTGTTTTAAGATAATTTTGTAACTCTTAGTTACAGATCAGGCATGTCAAATTCGTTTACCATCGAAGGCTAACCTATTTAACAACCAGTTGTGGGATGCATTACAACAAAGTACAGAAATTAAAAGAAACCACAGTATTTATTATTAACAATGTAGTTTTGTATATAAAATAACATATGAAAAAATATCACTTGCTTGAATAAACTTAACAATGATTTTCATTAACCAACTCTTCAAAATTTGGTTGAATTTGTTGGGCTGAAGATACTCTTAAAATTGATTGCATATACTGGTCCATTAATCTTGATCATTGTGCAGTACTATTGGGTTTTTTAAATTGAAAATAATTGTTCACACAAATATGAGGTGCCAAATATGACTAAAATATGCCTAATGGCACACCATATATTGGGAAATCAATTGACTGATAATTGTAAAAAAATGGAGTTCCATCTATTACATATTTTTGTTTCAATATGGAATCATATTGAATTTCAATTTATTCTAGTTGTAAATTATTATCTACATTTTCACATCAATTGATAGAAAAATAGAAATATAAAATTGAGTTAACATTTTTGGAAATCTGAAAACTTTCTTCTGAATTCTTTTTCTAATATTGCAATTTGAATAGTGTATTTTGAAAATTTCAACCCAGTAATTTTTGCATTAGTGACATTCAAAATCAGATACATTTTCATTTTGAAATTCTTTTTTTCAAAGTAGTGATTTTTGTTTGAAAACATTAATATTGTCAAATAATATATGATGTTTGTCTTGTAGTTTAAAGTTGACTGAAGTGATTTGTGATGTCAACTGAAAAAGCCAAATTCTTTATTCATTGATCATCTCACAATATTCCACATTCATAATTTTTTGATTGTGTAAAAATAGTAATTTAATATCGGAATTGGAAAAATTGCTTTAAAACATCATAAAATAATAAGATAAATCAGTGTATTCACTTCCTATGACTTCTAAAAATTTAACAAACTGATTGATAATTAAGGGCAGATGCATGAGTATAATTTACAATTTTTCAGAATATGCCCAATCTTTAAAACTTGAAGAATAATGTTTTCTGGTGAATAATGCAGTCAAAATGTTAATAATAGCCATTACTTTCTTCTTTTCATACAACTCTTTTAAGAATACTAGTCATGGCAGGAGCACCATAATATGTAAGGTAAACTAGTATTTTTAATGATAAATTGTACTGAATCAAAACTTTCATAAGATTGTTAAAAATATCAACACCTGTAGATGTAATGTGCATAAGAATATGTCAATAAAAACAGCTATTTGAGTAATATCCTGGGCATTTGCACTTTTTCCAATTACATTAGAATAAGTCCCAAATGTTAGAATTATTGATTTTAATTGATTCCTTAAATGCTTGGCTGTATCTTCAATTATTTTAGCAATGGTAGACTAACTTTTATTTTTAACTTTTTTAATTGTTTTGGACACAACACTTCTACTGCGTTAACAACGCATTCACAAAATAAATTCTTCTTCAGCAAATAGTTTTGACTTTCTTGCAATTAAATGTGCTAATAAGTAGCAGTTTTACCAGAAGCCTCATTATTATCATTAAGCTTAATAAATGTACTTTTTTAATTTTTAAGTGTCATCTTTAATTCTGACATTTTATCTTCTTCAAGCTTCCCAACATATTTGTCATGACACTCTTTATGATTTTTATTGTCATTCCTCTTGAGAATATATTTGTTGCAAAATCATAATGAAGTTTTTATATATCAGACATAATTTTTTTTCTTCAATAAAAAATATTGTAATTCCCATTTTTTTTTAAAACTATGATGTTCTTCTATGCATTGTTTTTTATTCATATATAAATTTTTAATAATTTAAAAAAAAACACTATCAATTTACTATCATTTACATTCAGAGCCCAGTTAAGACTGTGATGCAGTTGTTACCAGCTTTATCTAAATCTAAGTAGCATTTTCTTTAAATATACAGTTTTGGGGGCATGCTCTTATCTTTTTTTTTGTACAGTTTATTTTGCCAAATACTGTTATGACTAAAAATTATTAAATCGATTATAAATTCTATTCAGAAGCTTTATTTCAATTTTTTTAATTTATATTATAACAGCAAAGTTGACATACTGCAAACATTGTCACATTTTCTTTATATTCAGTGTCTTTATTTTTGTCTCTGGGATTTTGGCAAAATGATAAAGCTTTGTAATCTTATTACAAAGGTACAAGATAATGCCTCCCACAAAACAATATGACATATTTACAGTTTTTATATTTTTATTATTTTTATATTAATAAGTTGATTTAATCCAAAAAATAATAATAAATAAATTGGAATTTATTATAATTAATTTTTGCACAAATTTCTCTTTTTTAAAATAATAAAAAAAAATGTAAATATTAAATATGACTGCGACATGTCAACAATTTTGTTTTTAAATTTATTGTATGCCCCTAAATCTGTATGTTTAAAAAATCATCTGCCAAGCATAGTAGGCAGAATAATGTATG
Organism: Epiperipatus broadwayi; assembly: GCA_028023455.1. Classification (NCBI taxonomy): domain Eukaryota; kingdom Metazoa; phylum Onychophora; class Udeonychophora; order Euonychophora; family Peripatidae; genus Epiperipatus; species Epiperipatus broadwayi. Next base: position 913,762 of record JAQFVV010000075.1, read on the forward strand.
AGTATTGTTTATTTAATTATATATGTATAATCACAATTCAAAAAATCCAGTATTATCAAAAAATATATGACTGCAGATTTTTTGTCAGCAGATTGCATGTCACCCACAGACCTCATATTTGACATGGCTGTTATAGATGAAAGTGCTTATTATTCTAATATTTAAAAAGTTAAAGGTGATTGATGGCCAAAGGTCTAGTCGCATTGTTTCTCAGATTTGAATGTTAAACCTCATTGATAAATACAAAAGCCAGAAACTGTTCTGACAAGAAACATTAAATTGCTTTATGATTACTTAAATTAACTATAATTGGTAGTTGACTAAAGAAAGAAAATAATTCTCTAATTTATCTTTCTAAAGTGAAAGAATAAAACACAACTGTATGAATTTTAAAATAAGTATCTATTGTAATTTTATAATTAGATCCAAATTTGCAAATACAATAATTTAATATATTTAATTGCTTTTTTAAAAAATGTTTTAAGAAGTTTAATTAAATATAAGTGTATATTATTATTATTGGTCATGGTGATGATGATTATGGCAGCAATGGCAGCATTAGTATTAGTAGCTACATGACTTTATATTGCAGTGGTTAATTTATCTCATGTTATTTGTATTGTTTGGATGCACAATGAGCCTGATAATTGTTTTAGATAGCCAAAAGAAAAAAATTTCAAAATTATTTTTTATATATTTTATCAGATTTAATAGCTATAGATCCAAGATATTGTCATATTTTAAAGAATATTTATAAAAATGCAAATTGATTCTGCTCCACCTGAAATTTGAAGATGAAACCATGCTGTGTTTTAATTTAAATCTAATTTTTAAAATAATTCCTGTAAAAAAGTGTAATTTTTTTTTAAAAAAAATTAATTTCTAAACAAAAATTATATTCTGATAAATAATAATGGTTTAATATTAAAGTGAAAGTTGAAAGCTTAAAGTAAATGAGAACAAAGATATCTGTCAGAATGCTAACATAATACCAGAGAGTTAAGAATATGTTCTCTAAAACATATTTTACCTTGGATTGTGTCTGTGTTAAATCTATTTGTCTTGGATATTAAATAATGTGTTCTAAATTTCATATTGCTTCACATTGTGTTAGTGTTCTATTTAGTTGTCTCAGAGATTGGATAATTGTTTAATCAATTGTGATCTTTAAACATTAAGAATATTTTAAATAAAATATCCTGGATTATAATAGAACTGTTATAGTGATGGGAATGTTCTAGAGTGTGTTTTAAAACAAGTGACTTAAAATCTTATAAACTATCTAGGAGCGGTATAAAAAAAATATTTTTTTTAAGGTATAAAATTATTTGTAACCTTTTTCTTCATGATTATAATATTTTTTGTTAGTAACATTTATTATTTACATGTATTATTCATGGATATAAGAGTTCTTAAATGTTTTAATGTTATTGTATCAATGAAGTTAATATAAAGATTTGATTTGGTATAGGATTGTTTAATAAATAATATGAGTGAATGAATATTCATTTGGAGATGATGTATTGTTTTTGATAAAATTATTGATTTATTATTAATATAATGTATTTTATCAGTTTTTCATATTGTGTTTATAGTGTTATTATTATATAATAAATAGTATGTGTTTGCAACTATTTTCATATACTATTTTGAATTATATTTTGAAATACAGTACATCACAGATGACATATATTTCATGGAGTATTCTCATCAAATTTATTTAGGTTAGTGATATGACGTTAAAGCTAATTTTGCAATGTAGTTAAGCGTGGACATTTGATTATCCCATCATTTTTTCTGATCCTGTTTATTGGTGTTAATAATAATATGTTGAAAGAATGTGTATTACAACTGACATCATTATTTACTCTTGATATTATCAGAGTAATTTTTGAAATGGTAATGGTGTTGATATTCATATTAAGAATATTGGATGTGCAAAGACTTAGATAAAACATTTTTTGCTAAAATATTCTTGAACTCAAATAGTTACATTGTATAGGTATAGAAAATTATACATCATTCCCAATTTTATGTTGATCTTTCATTGACAACATAGTTTGTTAAACACATAAATGTAAGATTCTTATACTAATGACATATTTAGTATTTTAGTAAGATTTTGTAATTAAGGGAAAACTTTATTTATTCTTAGATGAAAGATATTTTCTTTTAAAAATTTTAATCGATATAATTATTTTTAATTAGAATATACAAACTTATAAGACATTTATAATTATTATATATAATCCTAGATATAATAAAATATTTTTATCTAACAACAAAATGATATATAACAATAGCTGTAATATAATCATATAATCATAACACATAAAAATAACATATAAAAGCTCTTTTCGGCAAATTTTAATATTTTGCCCTTTTCAATATGTCTTAATTACAAAAATTACCTATATTGCATACATAGTGACATCTACCGGCTCTATATAAAATTAACACAAGCCTATAATTACACTTAAATATCTATATAATAACACATATTATACAATCCTCCATTCATTTTTCATTATCCAATTATTAGTTAAATTAATTAATTAATGTCACTATGTATGCAATATAGGTTATTTTTGTAATTAAGACATATTGAAAAGGGCAAAAATTTAAAATTTGCCAAAAAGAGCTTTATGTTATTTTTATGTGTTTGATTATATGACTATATTACAGCTTTGTCATATATCGTTTTGTTGTTAGATAAAGATATTTTATTATAGCTAGGATTTATTTTTAATTTGCAAAAGCAACATAAAGGATTTATTTCTTGTATTTTAGATGTTCTAATATTATTAATAAAATGTTTATTTGATTCTTAATTTCTGGCTTTGTACTCATTATCATCGTCTGCATCAATAGAAAGTCCAAATTACACAAGTAAAATAATTTTTGAGATATAAGAGTATATAAAAATAACTTTATTAAATTTTATGATGTGTATTATTGAAGTTTTCTCAATGTTTTAAGATTATTTTAATTAGATTATTTTTATTTTAATTATGAGAATAGTTAATATGATCTGGAATATAAACAACATCTTCTTCTTACTTATTATATCACTAGTGTTATCACATGTTATTGAATTATAGTAATTGAAATAAAAGATTCTCATTATTATGTTGTGACAGGATCTACTTAGTTATGATTCGTATTTAAGATAATTGCAAAAGAAGAAATAATGTTTTATGATAATGATGTTTTAGTGATATGATTTGAACCTAAGATAAAACGAATTTCTTGTATTTTTTGTAAGAAAATATAATATTAGTTTTGGAGCTTTATTTGTAAATTAGGGCTAATAGTGGAATCAGCCATTGCTAGATGCTTGATGTTGAAGGGCAAAGTTACAATATATATATATTGTGATGCATAGATTCAATACAATATTTAAAATCTACATGATCTTAAAAAAATGTATTAATTGGATATATAGTTAACCTATAAACAAAATGGGCTTAATTATAAAAGTTATTGATAGTGTGATAGTATAATCATACTTGTAATTAAAAATGAAATGTAGCAATTTTTACATCTTCATGAATAGGATAATTTTAAAATGTTTATAATTGATTTATTTAAAGTTAATACTTCATTTTTGATTCAAATATTTTCACATAGGCAGCTAAAATATAATAAAATAAATATATAATAAATTTAAATTCTAGTAATATGTAAGATTAATATTCATTTCTTTTATAATAACATGAAGGTGTGTGTTCATGAATATTTTAAAATAATGGGAAAATGTATTACCAATTTGAATATAATTTAAGATGATTTGTTTTATTTATTTTATTTTTATTAAAATGCAATATTTTTTTTCCTACTTTTCAATATGGCAACATGTGGAAAAGTTATTATCAGGTGTGTTTTTTTGGGGGTTAAAACAATATGGCATATATATGATGCACTGAGATCAAGCTAAAGGTTTGAAGGATCTTATGGAAATGTCTACATAAATCAGAAGCAATAAATATATGTAAAACTGTTCCAAAATGGCTACTGCTTATTTACTGTTCTCACTTCTAATACTGTTGATATCTTTACAAACTTTTATTATATTTAAGCAATTAATAAACATAAGTGATTAAGCTAAATTTGTTTAGATGTTCATAAACTTTTTAATTATCTTGTAATTGTATATTTAAAATAATCTACCAAGTAATCTCAGAAGAATTAGTTAAATCAATTGTTAAATAATTTATTTGAAATTCCAAGAAAATGCTAATTCGCTTCACCACATCGTTGTCATTACTTGTAAACCATTCTTAGAAACAATAGACTAACAGAATCATTAAAAAGTTCACATCATGCAATTGTATCTTTTTTTATAACTTCACAGTTTCCCATGTGTTTTGTACTGTTATGGGACCAACATTTAGAAAACACCTATAAACGTTATTTTTTTAAAAAAATAGAATTGTAAAATGATATACACCTAGGTCTCATTTTACATGGATTTATTTAATGCAATTTTGAAGTTACACGATTCATGTTTCTTCGGAAGTCGAACTCCGATAATGCACTATTACTTTAAATAATAAATTTCGCGCACTTATGTCATATTGAAAGTAATAACACATTATTGGAATTTGACTTTCATCTTAATAATTTCAATATTTTCAGTGATTTATAATAGTAAGATTTTATGTAATAATGAAATTAAAATCATGATTTCCACATTTTATGTATACCCACATTAAATTTTACAAGATTATAATGTAAATTTGTTCAAACATTGTGCGTGTTAATTTTGCATTTTAAATCACATTCTGTTTTTGCTTTTTAAAAAAGAACATAATCAATTATTAATCATTTAGTGTCCGCAAGTTTATTTTTAAAAGGTGAGTAATAGCAGTGGGCACAATTAAATTTTACAATTAAAAATTAAAATCTGATTTTTAATTGTAATTAACAATTTAAAAATTACTTAAGGTGACCTGAAATTAATGTGATGTGAAACGAAATTTGATTTTTAAACGGAATTGAAAATTAAAAAATTAAAGACAAAAATAAGTATTTAATTTTTAGTTGTTAATTTTAATTAAATTTTTCCCAACAGTGCAGAAAAAAATAATGAAACAGAAGTGGAACCTGTTCCTTTCACTGCAAAAATGATTTGAGAATGTCTTCAACTTTCTAATTATTTGGCAAATTATTTTCTTATTAATTACACTAATCATGAACATGCTCTTAAATTCCAACAAGAGCTAAATGGTTGTATGTCTGGATATCGCAAGCTTCATAAACAATTAATAAAATCATCATCTCAAAGATTAATTACTAATTATGTTGTCACCAGAAAACCATTAACATAACATGAGAGTGAAGTTGGCGCTAGTTGTATTTTCTCTTGTGAAGAATCTGATTTTTTAGTAGTTTGCAAACGAACCCGTTTATTGGCAAGTAGCGATAATAATTAAAATGAGTATAAAAATGTAAATTACTGTACTGTAAATTATGCATAAAAATATATTGTTTTGAATAAAATTAAATATTATAGTTAAAAAAAGTTTGTCTTGTATCAATTTTTTTCACATTTGAAATTTTTTATTAGTCATATTTTATTTCCTTATTTTTTTTTTGCGCGAATTTTAAAGTAATTTTATATTGGTGCTTTGCTTTTATGCAATTTTTGAACAATGACAGTCCATATCCCCCCTATTTCAAGGTAAGTTATGTCTATTTTTGTGCAATTTCTTTTGCACGTGTTTTCTGAGGAACCTATCTGTCGCGTAAAATGAAACCCAGATATATTATTTTTTTGTAAAAAATGCTATATATATTGTATATATATGTTTTCATTCCCACACTCATATATATATTCTTTAATTTAAAAAAAAATTCTTTTATATAGAGATTTATGTGTGCATATATTATGTATAGTTTATAGGTGATAGAGTAATAAACAGTAATAAATATAGGGTTGTAAGAAGTAATATTTAATATATTGATCTATTATTTTTGTTAAATAATATGTTAAATTATTTAGCTGTATTTTTTTATTAAATAAAGCAGACAGACTTGACAGAATTTTTTAGGTGTAGAAAAAGATATAGATTAGTAGTTAAACTAGGCACACGTATGAGAGTCCAGCTGTATGGATATAAAAACATTTTACACAAATCTTTGACTATAGATTGTAAGTTTTATTGTTTTGTATTATCTGGATTCTAGAAATCCGGAGAAGAAAAAGAAGGGAAGTGCTTTGATAGAATAAATGTAATTATTAATTTTCTTGCTAATTGTGATAGACCATCAGCTTGTGAAACTCTGATTCTTTATCTCAAGATAACAGGCTTTGCAGGTGGTCTTTTAATCAGAAAGACAAAATATAAAAATGAGTGAAAGAATATTTGAGGGTCAGTCATTACTATTAAAAAAGAGAAAAGTCAATCATTTACTATTAAAAAAAGAGATGTAGTTATGAATATTAAAAAAAAGAAAAGCAGTCATTACTATTAAAAAAAGATATGTAACCATTAATATTAAGAAAAAAATCAATTAACAATTTTAGGATGAGAATCACTTAATAATATGCAGTTTTGATGGCAGTTGTTTTAAAAATGAAGAAGAGATGAGCAGTTAAAAGTTAAAGTTTTTTGGCTGAATATTCAGTTCTTTTAAAGTTAAAAAGAAGAAAAATTAAAGAATTAGCAGCAGTTTGTCATCATTTTTTCAAAACTCAGAATGAGTTGTTTGATTTTATCTCTCTAAAAAATTTAAGAAGAAAATATGACTATTGTTTTAAAGTCAGCATAGAAGAAGATCTATGCATATAAGTAATTTACAGCAAAATTAGTTTAAAGAAAAGAGATGGTTTTAAATTGAATCCTTTAAAAGAAATTGTTAATATAACATATAAAATGGTACTTATATATATTTTGACTATGTGTGAAACAATCAGGATGCCATGCTAAACTCACTATTTCTGTTCTTTGAAGACCTCACATCTATGAGTTAAATCACACAGCTATCTGTGGGTTCATATACCAATATATAATAACCAAAGAAATGGCCAAATTCAAACCAACCACATATGCTATCTGAGAGGCTTCTTTTTTGTCTCCTGGCCTATTAAAGAATCATCACCTTTGAATGGAGGGAGAAGGGGAAAGAAGAGAAGAAATAAGATGTCTAAAGCCATGCAGCCAACCTTGATTAATCTATGAATCAATATTTTTAAAACTTTTCTTCACATTTATCTAAAAGTGTCTGCAATAACTCTTTTAAAAATGGTAGGAACAAGCAAATCAAGCAGTTTATGTTTATATAAAGGATCTGCAATAACTTTTTAAAATGGTAGGAACAAGCAAACCAACCAGTTGAAGCTATAAATTGGGAGAACGGTAAACCTGGGACATTAATAAGAAATGAAAATGGATCGGGTAAATTTTAAATTTAATTATCAAATTTTCTTATTTACTTATTAAAAGTAAACTTTAATTTCTAAAGTCAAGCATTTTATTTTATTTTGATACAGAAACATCAAGAGTTTGTTCGTTGATTGTGTTATTCTCAATAATACATAACAATACACACACACATGCTTTATATTAATTAAGCAGTTTTTTTTTCATTATTTTGATTTTTTTATTATTATATATTGTAATACTAAAATGTTTTTTAATTGTTCTTTATTCATTGTGATGATATAAACAACCTATCCAGATATGCTTTATAATTTTTTATTATTATTTTTGCATATTAAATTTGATATCATTAATTTTGTTGCTCAAGGTTGCAATAATATTTTTTATATGTGATTTATGTATTAATCCATAATATAGAGGTACACATTTAAAATATATATGTTGACATATCACAGGATGTGTGCAAGTGTGACTGCTTATTCCTATCCGTCAAAAATAGGTTAGGCATAGTTAATATAAATATAGCAAACAATTAGGGAAAATCTTGAATAAGCATTCAAGAGAATATTTTTATGTCATTTTAAGCTAAATATGTAGTAATAAAAGCAGATATATAAAATTAATTGATTATGTATATAGTATTAAGATATTTTGTTTAATTATATGTTAAATAAAGTCAATTGTATAATTAGTAAATTTGATTTATAAAAAAAAGGAAGAGTGTTAATAAATATAATTATATCATATTTGGTTTCCAAGTTATTATTGTTAATATTGTTATATTTTTCTTCTCTTGATTCTATCATTTTAATTGATCATCATCACCCATAAATGTTAAGTGTAGGATATTGATTTACATATAGGAATGTTTAAGAATTACGCTTGACATATAACCAAGTTTTTTTTTAATAATTAGAGGTTAACATTTTCAGTGCTGTTGGCATGAAGTAAGCACTTCATGTGCTCATTTGATGATGTGTTATTTTCTTTCTTTGCTGACATAAAAAGTATAATCATGACATCTTACAAAATATGGCCGTTTTATAGCTGTATATGTTAGCTTTCAAACGATCTTTATTTCAAAAAAATTGATTGAAATTTGGATTTTTAACGAATTTTTTAATCAACCACAGTATTTAATTTTTTGGTTTTTTTGGTAATTTTTGTACTTATCATGAAACGATAAAAGACAAAATGTTTTATGGCTGCAAGTGAAATTTTCTCCAGTATTATTCACAAACAAAACCTACAACAGATCAACAATGTAATTATTCGTAAGTAAAAAAAAAATTTTTTTTTTTAATTTATATTAATTTTAGTTTGTAATTAGTGTGTGCTAATTTGTAGTTATGTATTTATTTATTTATGCTCATATACAATTCATATCTATTGAAAAATTGGTGTGTGTGTAATTATATATTTATGCTCATATAGAATTCATATTTATCATAATTTTCTAAAGGTAGTTTGTAATACATTTATTTATCTCACACAGAATTCATATTTATCGAAAAATTTGTGTGATTTAGTTTGTAATTATATATTTACTCGTATAGAATTCATATTGTAATTAACTTAATAGTATATAATTCATATCGTAATTTTCTAAAGTTCTATCTACACTAATCCTCTTATTTTTATAAAAATAATGATTTTCAAAAAGTATACTTTCTGAAAATCATTAATTATGTTTATATAATATGGTTTACAAACAATGGGTTATAAACCTTATAATCAAATGTATACAAACATTGCATACTCAAACATATAATCCAATTCTGATTCTTGTTTATATTTATGCTTGATCATGCTTTGCTTTTGCTATATGTTTCATAACATTATTTTTAAGTCTATAGACTATATGCAAATAAATTATATCTGTGGTACAATAAATATAAGAAGATAGCATCACTTCTGTACATAAAGAATATAAACATCACTTGTGCAGAAGATAAACAAAGCAAAGCAAAACTCCATATAGTAGTGCCACCTGTGCTAAACAGAGTAATCAATGGATGCCAGAAGGCTTGTGCATAAAATCCCTATCTAATGCCTACTCATCCAATATCCCCAGACTAGTTTCTGGCTTGTGGCCTTCATCAGTAAGGAGCTTTGTATCTGAGAGCACTGCATCTAGATCTTAGGATCTAATGCAACCCTCTAGCAACCACCTTTTATCTCTACTTAACTACAAAACTATGAGCATGAAATTGAAAACACAAAAAATATTTTCAATCTAAGCTCAATAGATTATATAGTCATATGGGTCTGAACTCAGTTCAGCACCCATACATTTTGGTGTCTTTGGCTCTTTAACAACCATAGCCACCAGTACCCTATTAGGCAGGATTGGTGTTAAACCAGCAAACATCACATGATCACATCTCCAATACTAGCTCCTCACTGACGAAGGCCACAAGCCAGAAACTAGTCTGGGGATATTGGATGAGTAGGCATTAGATAGGGATTTTATGCACAAGCCTTCTGGCATCCATTGATTACTCTGTTTAGCACTGGTGGCACTACTATATGGAGTTTTGCTTTGCTTTGTTTATAAACAATTATGTGCTAGTATTGGAGATGTGATCATGTGATGTTTGCTGGTTGTGCAGAAGATAGCATCACTTCTGTCATAAAGAATATAAACATCACTTGTGCAGTGCATAAAGAATATAAACATCACTGGTGACCACAAAGAATACATAAACATCACTATTGTACACACACAAAAATATAAAATAAAGAGATGAAACTCATTTTATCAGTGATATAGAAAGTAGCCTACAATTTCTAGTTTTAGACAGACAAGAAGCCAATTGCTATGATGATTTCTTTTGTATCTTTTATTAGGATGAATCTTTTTCTTTATAGATGCCTTTGACATTTAGAACATTTGGGGTACAAGATAAAAATGAAGAAGTCATATCCAATTTCTTTCGGAGATTGTGAAGATGTGGATTATCTCAGGTAAGACATATTATACATGTTTAGAAAGATAATTTTGTAAGGAATAAAAAGAAATTATCACTGAAGATGTATTTTGAATTTTAGTTAATGTTAATTTCAATTATGAACAAACAATAAACTAATAATTATTTCAGATGTGAAAATTTATTTTGTTCCTTATTTTTTATATAGTTATCACTATTTATTTTATGCTTATTGTTTTCCTTAATTTTTCTAGTTTCTAACAATGTAATTGTTTTTGCTCTAACATAATTAAAACTGAAGTTATTATGAAAATTGTGTCTCAGGCCAGTATTTTAAAAAGTTCAATATGGCGGCTTGAAGCCAAAGTAGTTAATAATAAAAAGCTAAAATTATGTTGTATCCAAGAGTTATGATCACCATCATCGCTGAATAAATAATAATCATTAAATCAAATCTTAAAAATAATTAATATGTTTAGTAAATAGGGGTTTATGAAAAACTAAATATCATGTGGGGAGATTCATGATGATCATTCATCATCACTGGTAAATACTGATAATTGAGCTATAATTTTATCTGTAATAGTATTTGAAGTATATATAACCACAAACGTATACAAATGCTAGTGATATGAAAGATATATTTGTTGTTGTGAGTTCATTATAAAGCTGTGGCTGGAATCATCATTATATTATGATAAATAATTAAATTAAATAACTAGGTTTAATGGCCATATATGTAAGTAATGGTCTTCACTATGTTTGTTTGCAAGCCATTATTAAAAGTAGTCCTGCATCTGTTCCTCAATATACTTAAACTGAGCTAGTAATATTTATGAGAGTGTTAAATATATAAATTTTATGGTATTGGGATTTTATAATTTCATTGACATGGATAAAATATAAGAATGTCATTTTTGTTGTTGTTGTTCATTAGTTATCTAAGCCATGAGTAGTAAAAAATGTACCAAATGAGTTTGAACTCAGTACACTATGGACAGATATTTATCTAGGTTTAAATCAATCTAGTGGCGCCCGTGGAAAACACATGTACATAGCTAAGCTGAATAAAGGTGAATTAGTCTTTTTTCCAACTTGATAGTATTAATTTTATATGATATTTTTTTATAAGTTATTATAAATAGCGCCAGTGTGTGCATGTGACCATTAATAGTCTTATATATATGGAAAGAGGAATGGGAAGGATTCTTTGTTAAAAGAACCTATTATTGGAGATAAGCATAATGCTCTCCATGGATTTCACAGTAATTTTATTCAGTTGCTATAGCTAGTATTGGTTTATCTGATGACAATGGCTAGTATATTTTATTAGTTCAAATGACTCCCAATATCGGAATATTTTAAATCTTAAATGATGACAGTGATTAATTTTCATTTTGTTATTTTGTGTGTTGAGAAATGGGATAATTTATTTATCTCATTATTATCGTGACAGAATTAATGTTTATGATAGTTGCAAACGGGCTATGGTGTTATATTTAATTAGTTACAAATGGACGCCTAACTAAAGGATGATATGTAAATTGCCATATTCTTTTTTCATAGATTAGCGTCTTCCTTATTTAATTATAAATGGTATATCAGCTATCATAGTAAAATGTATTTCATTCATCATGTCATTTTTTTTATTCTGTTACACTATATATATATATAATGTTATTACTATTGTTTTATTATGAAAATATATTTCAGCATTCTATCTAAGGGCATCTGAAATTATGTAAATGATGTATAAATAAAAGATAAAGCAGCCTTCTTATTTATCATAGATAAAGAAGTATGTGCATATTTGTATGTATATTATTGTAGTTAAGACACTTGATAAATAGGTTTAGCATATTGAATTACTGATGTAGTACTTTGAAGATAATATTAATAAAACTTCATCAGAAGATTAGTCAGATCAAATAATATTTAGAGTTCAGTTTAAATTAGTTGAATCACCAATCCGAGAAAACATATTCATGACTTATTTAAAATTTTAATTAATACTAACCAGTTTTAGGTTTAATAAAGTATAATATTTATTATTTTAATGCAGAGTAAAATATAACAAATTAACATTATACTTAGGACTGCTTCCACATATAAAATTCTTGAATTTATTTAAAGGTTATGTGTACAAAGCTGAAAATCATAAATATAACCAGTCATATTTTAAATTAATAACTCATTATTATTACATTTTTTTTTGTTTTATTAATGTAAATAAAATTAAATTTATTTATTAATTAAAGTGCCCTTCATTTTTTTTATAAGGTTATATCACCTATCATTCCTTTATTTAAACACTTATTAATTGCAACTTTGATAGCACACGTACTTTGTTTACATATAACCTGAGATATTTAAATAAACATTTAACTATTTGAAGATTGAATAGATTACATATGTATTCATAATGTTTTGGAGAAATTACTATTGCATATTATAAGAACATGTTTGGAAATAGTTGTTAAGAATATAAGAAATATAATCATAGATTTATTCACATTTTGTTATAGGTAAGTTTAAAGTTAGTCTATCATTTATAATATTTATTTATTGAATATAGTTGGATATAATAAAATGCTCTTTGATTCCGAATTACATTAGTGGGTTATTTATTTATGATTTGACTTGATCAGAGATGCCCCCAACTGGACAATGAACACTATATAATTGTAGCGGCACTGTAAACAGCGTCTATAAAGATAGTTGGAGAAGCACTGAAAACAGCAGTCACAAAACTGCTTAAAGTTTTACAGGTAGAAAGAAACAGGTGTAAAATTGAACATAAATAAGATATAAATAACAAGTAAAAAAACAGCCTTATTTCAAGCTAAAAATACCAAAAATGAAAAACAAACAAACAAAAAAAAACTATTAGGGTTCGTATTTTTTATATAAAAAAAAACCACAGACAGTATCACACATATTCTAAAATGTTACAATGTAAAGATAGCATGCTCTTCTTATCAAAAAATGAATAGTTTTTTAGACAAGCCTAAATTCCCTCTTGAGGCTCAAAATGTTTATGAAATTTTATGAGGCATTTGTAAGTCTTCTTATGTGGGTAGGAGGAGTATTGTCACATCAGTACTAGAAGAGATGAGCATGCTGATACAATGAAGCAACATTCCTCATCATCAGCACTCTCAATCCATGCTATGAATTTAGGTCCCAATACTGATTTTTCTATAACCAGAATATTATCCAGATGTAAAAAACTACACCATTGTAAGATCAGAGAAGCTATTGAGATACTAATAAGGTCAAATTGTATCAACAAACGCAATAATGACATATGTAAACTTTCGCATATTTGGGAAAAAAAATTATAAAAAACTTACTCTGAAGATCCTGAATTATTTATTTGTTGTTGATTTATTTTTATTTATTTTTTAATTTATTCAATTTTATAGATGTGTTTTGTCTAGTTGTGGAACATTAATCATTATTATAAACATTGTTATGGTGCCTCTACAAGTATCTTTATAAACACTTTTTACAGTGCCTCTAACAATTATATAGTACTCGTTTCCCAGTTGAGAGTTTGTGTGATCAAGTTGAAATGTTAGAATATCTTATTAAAATCATACATGGGTGACTGCAAAATATCTTATATATATTAAACATTAAAAGCCTAAAGTAAAACTAATCAATAACATTAAAAAAAACTATTCCACTTTCAAAATTAAATAAGATTAGCCAAGGTGGAATAAATGTTGGTTGTAATATAAAGTAATTTTGCCTTGGGCTAGTTTTGTTGAATTTTGAATTTGGGTCTAATATATATATATATATATAGAGAGAGAGAGAGAGATAGATAGATAGATAGATAGATAGATAGATAGATAGATAGATAGATAGATAGATAGATAGATAGATAGATAGATAGATAGATAGATAGATAGATAGATAGATAGATAGATAGATAGATAGATAGATAGATAGATAGATAGATAGATAGATAGATAGATAGATAGATAGATAGAGAGAGAGAGAGAGAGACAGACAGACAGAGAGAATGTACCAATAGCTCAAACAAGCTCTTAATTCATAAGTGCAGTAAGAAAAAAAAATTTCTATCTGGAATGTTCCTATCCCCAGACCAATTGGTTTTGAGCTTATGGCTCACCTCAATGAGGAGCTACAACCTCCAGACACTAGATCTAAAATATCAACTCAAAACCAGCACTTATTTAATATGTAATATTTAAGTAGAAACTCTGAAATTTTTGGGCATGAAAATGTCTTTAACTGCAGCTATCTAACTTAAATTGCTATATGGGACTGAACTAAATTTAGATCTACCATATATTAATAGCCTTATAGTGGCCAAGGCATTAAAGATAAAATTATAGTAATCAATAAAACAATTTATATATAACATGACATTGCTTTTATAAGTTTGTATTTACAAATATGTAATGGAGAGTATATCAATAGCTCAAACAAGCTCTTAATTCATAAGCACTGTAAGAGAAAATATTTAAAAATCTCTATCCAGAATGTTTCTATCCCTAGATCAATTGATATTGAGCTTATGGCTCACCTCAGTGAGGAGCTAGAACATCCAGACAGTAGTTCTAACATGTCAACTCTAAGCCAGCACTTATTTAATATATTTATTGCGTAATATTTAAATAAAAACTCTGAAAGTTTCGGATATGAAAATGTCTTTAACTCCAGCTATCTAACTTAAATAGCTATATGGGACTAAACTAAATTCAGATCTACCATATATTAGTAGCCTTATCATGGCCAAGGCATTAAAGGTAAAATTATAATAATCAATAAAGTAAGTCATATATTGTGTGACATTGCTTTTATAAGCTTGTATGATAGATTTGAATTTAGTTCAATCCTATATAGCTATTTAAGTTAGATAAAGACCTTTTCATATCTGAAACATTCAGAGTTTATATTTGAATATTACTTATTAAATAAGTGTTGTTTTTGACTTGATATTTTAGATCTAGCATCTGGATGTTCTAGCTCCTCACTGAGATGTGCTATAAGCTCGAAACCAATTGATCTGGAGATAGAAATATTCCGGATATAGATTTTAAATATTTTCTCTTACGGTGCTTATGAATTAACTGTTGTTTGAGCTATTGGTAAGCTCTTTATATTATATATTTGTAAATACAAGCTTATAAAAGCAATGTCACTCTATATATGACTTGCTTTATTGATTAATATATAAAGCATTTTTTGTGTTAATATATATATATATAATGTTTTCTGTCTTTACTGTATAGAAACGATTTTTTACCGTCAGGTAAAAGAAAAAAGATTAATATTTTACTTCTTAGTAAAATTTTAGGCAAAGCTATTAGTATGTGAACTAATTTAGAAGTAGTAATTTTAATTGATAGTTGCCTAGCAAAACTACTAATGGATATTTTTCTCTAATTATTGCAATAATTCATCGACTTATTTAATTATTTACATTTATCTACCTATCCATCCATTTTATATTTATATTTTCATCAGTATATCTATATGTATACTTAATTATAAGACTTGAGCGTCTTAGATTATTTTTACTGTTAACATCTCTTTATATATATATAATATTTCTCGGATTTTTATCATCTGTTGATTTTTGAAATTATTCAATGATATTTTTGTTATTGCGATTATTTTATTCTCATAATTATTATTTACCATCGTTTTTATTATTATCAATCTTTTTCAAATATAATGAATATTTTATAATATGATTGAAATAAAATATTTTTCATTTAAATTGTATATATGTTACCTCCTATGTATAGATAGTGATTTTAAGGCATTAGAGGTTAAAATTCATTCTTTTTCAGCTATCTTTAGTGTTAATTGTGAATTCATTTAACACCAAAAATTGGAAATAAAATATATACTGATTTATAAGTTTTTAAAAACATGAAGATGTCAGTATTGTGCAGAGAACCTAATATAATTAAGAGATAATACTGATTATAAATAAATGCTTTGTTTTTTGACATCATAACTGTTTGCAAGAACTCTTTACAGACTTTTCTTTTGATTGCCGTTGAAGAGGATAATTATAGCTTATATATTTGTAATTATTTTTTCAAGATATTTGTAAAGTATTTAGTTTAAAATAAACATATTTCTCTTATACTCATATTTGATATGAAATTATTTGTTTTTAATGAAGACACGTCAAGAAAAAAATAATAATAGTAACATTGGATATTGTGATTGGTTGAAAAAGGAATGCCTTCATAATCATTTAAGAAGATACTTTTTCTCATTTTTTATAAAATTATAAGTAAAATTTAAATTTTAAAACAGAATATTATTGCATTAGGTATTGTTAAATATAATTTATTTGAATTTTAGAAATGGGGTTAAAATAAATTTAATTTCATCTCTAATAAATTTTGGCAAATGTAAAAGAACAAAAGTCTTTTGTTGATTATGCATTTGAGTTTATTACTATTTTATACATTTATAAAGTTAAATTAATATTTTTAAGAATAATTTTTATTTATGAACTTACATTTGCACAAATAAAGGAAAAATTATGAAAATACAATGCGAATAATTGTCTAATCATTAAAATAGAAAGTTAAAAATATGATCCAAATTGCCAATGTGCAATTTAAAAGATTAAAAAATTGCAATTATTAGCATGATAATATTAGTTTTAGCAAAGGTAAAATGTGTGTGTATATATATGTACACGCAAAACTAGAAAGCAAAAAACCAGAGATAAAAAGTATTAAAAAAGATATTAACAACGCTTATTCTTAATCTTCAAAAATAATTAAATAAAATTTAATTTGAACTTGCAAATCACTTTAAATTTGAAAAACCGTTTTAAATATTAATAGACTGAAGATGGTCCAGACTTCGTTAAAATCAATAAGCAAATAACTGATATTATATTATAAAGAGAAAGGCTTTAACCTTTTCCACAGACGCTTTAAACGTTTATAATTGCCAAACGATGTAGTTTTTTTTTTTTTTTTTTTACTATAGAGGGAAAATCTTTATCTTTATAATTACATATTGTGCACTCTATAAATAATTAGAACATTATATGATATTATATTAATAACCTAATATTTAAGTAGAAACTCTGAAATTTTCGGACATGAAAATGTCTTTAACTCCAGCTATCTAACTTAAATAGCTACTTATCGATTAAGAGTTTGTTTGAGCTATTGAAACGCTCTTTCTCTATTACATATTTGTAAATACAAGCTCATAAAAGTAATGGCACACTATATATAACTTGCTTTATTGATTATTGTAATTTTACCTTTAAGACTTTGGCAATGCTAAGGATATTAATATATGTTTCTGAATTTGGTTCAGTCCCATATAGCTATTTAAGTTAGATAGCTAAAGTTCAAAACATTTTCATGTCCAAACATTTCAGTTTCTACTTAAATATTATGTATTAAATAAGTGCTGGGTTTTGAGTTGATATTTTAGATCCAGTGTCAGAATATTCTAGCTCCTCACTGAGGTGAGCCAAAAGCTCGAAAACAATTCATCTGGGGATAGGATTGTTTTGGATAGAGATTTTAAATATTTTCTCTTACCACATTAAGAGATTGTTTGAGTTATTGGTATGCCCTCTATATTCTATATTTGTAAACACAAGCTCATAAAAGCAATGTCACACTATATATGACTTGCTTTATTGATTATATATATATGAAAATATTCCTAGTGCATATTGTTATCTGAAATAAATATCACATCACCTCAAATATAATTTCTTAACATTTGTGGTGATATATATATATATATTAAGCAATTAAATTATCCCACATGATTAAGAAATCCAGTACCACCCTCTGTGAACTAATATATAAATACATTAGAGTTCGTATTTCAAAATAGCCATTTTGACTTGGCCATTTTGAAATACAAACTCTAATGTATTTATATATTAGTTCACAGAGGGCGGTACTGGATTTCTTAATCATGTGGGATGATTTAATTGCTTAATATTTGTATATTTATTTCAGTATAGCGTTATGCACTGGATTATATTATATATCCCAAATATTGATATTGAACAAAGAATCAAATAAATCCACCTATTCTTAGTAACTCTATTGTTTATAAGCATACTTTTAACAACATTATTGGTAATTCAGAGTGAAATTAATTTATCAGCCAGATGAAATATAGCACTTGAAAAGTTATTAAAATCATAATATTCTTATAAACATCAGAGATACCAGGAATAAATGGATTCATTTCATTCTTGTTCCTCTATTCAGAATTTAGAATATTTCTAATTCATAACTTTGATGATTTACTCACTTTGTTTACATATTGAGTTATGTTTAATTTAAAGTGTATATATATATATATATATAGTTATGTTTAATTTAAAGTGTATATATATATATATATATAGAAAAATACTTCTCTCATATGAAATCGACTATATTACACCATCATCAAACAGAAACTCAGATCACCTTCTCTCAATAGGCATGGATTTTATGAACATTTGCCTTTTAGATGAATTATAGATACATCATATATTATATATAATGACAAAATGTAATAACTTAAAAATATACTGTATGTCAATATTTCACTTTAATGGACCATCATGTGCTCATACTGAAAGGTTTGCATTTATAACTGATAACTAGAGAGTGCCATCAGGTCATACCTGGAACTAAAACCTGCCAGACTAAATCATTTACCTTAATCTCTAGATCGCTGGTCACACTTTATATTTACAGCCATCTCACATGTCAAAATAAATTACTGGTATATCTACATGAACACCTGCTCAATCTATTGATTATTCACAATTCTCCACAACATTAATGTTATAATAGATGGATAATGCCAAGAATAATAAATAATTTTTAACAGCTTAAAATTTTACAAAATATAACTCAATAACTCATAAATTGACAAATGAATTTTATTTATTCAAACAACATACTATGAAGTAAATGAATCAAACTATCTTCAAATTCTACTTCAATATCTAATAAGGACAATTACAATCCATTCTAGCCAAAGGCAAAAACAATTTTCTTCTAAATAAATTAAAACATTCTTGAAAGTTTTATTTAAATGGTCAAATAAACTTTGAATCAAAAGTACTAATTTTAATCAAGGAGATGAGGAAAACCTAGCCATCTATCCTTTCTCTTCTCTCCAGTAATGCAACCAAAACCTAAGGAATGATAGCACCATGATAAACAGGCAAGTTAAGTATTAATCTAAATGTTGAGATCAAGATTATTAACCCAATATTTTAAATATTAGAACCCAATTCCATTCTGAAGGCTATCCTGGTCACATATAGCAATATAATATTAGGAATTATCAACTCTCCATCCAAATATCTAGAATACTTGTGCAATCATAAAAGATACTTAAAACAATCATACAGATATATAAAAAATCTATTAATGTAGACAGAGTTAGACCAAATCATATAACTTCTCTTATACAGAAGTCAGCAATATATTAAACACAATTGTAACTAGTTATTATTAAAATAATTGCATAATAAACAATTTTATGTGACATACATTCCTTGTTTAACTGTACAGTTCTTCCAATCTCTTTCAAGTATTTTAAACATAAAATGTTATTTAATGATGATAATTGAAATGAGTTTATATTACATATATACTGCATACTTAATATTTATCCCAAGTCCATAGATACTATACCATTCCTTGTGCACAGTCTATAGCAAAGAGTTCAAAGACATGAGCTCACCCATGGTGAAGACATGAAGATAGTTCATTCAAATAGAACACCAACTCTGATTTACAGGCCCTGGTGTGTTATTTCAAGTGAATTATATTGATACAGCTGTAAATATAGTAAATTTTAATTTTATCTAGGATATTGAAAGTCTTGTAAAGGTTTTTTGGGCATAATACATCTCTCATGCAAATGCACCATTGCATAGCCAGCCATGAGAGTAGAGTTTGCAGGATAAATTGAGGTTGTAATAGTCAAACATTATAAGTGTTGTTTTACAGAATCCAAAGTGTTTCTTTTTTTATAAAAAATATTTTTTTTACATTTTCTACAGTTCTTACCCTTTCCTGCCCTTTAGGATTAGCATTTTTTTTCTTATTTGACCATCCACTCCTTAGTGTCAAATTTAGCTTAAATCATTAATGAAACAGGATGTAAATGATTTTTTTTCTTATTGATCTAATTTCTATCTTTTTTTTAAGCAGTAATCTTTTATAAAATTATTGGCAACTGTTTTCATGTGTATTTAGAATCATTCAATTTACAAATTTAAATTAAACACTTTCCTGTTTTTTTTTCCATTCTTTTGCTGCAATGGAATGCACTCCTACCACACTAACACACTAAAGTATAATTATATTTTAGTTAAGAGATGGAAATAAATTTCAATTAGATTTTTATAATTAGTTCAAGATATTTACAATTATGCTATGGATGGCATTATCATTCTACTTACATTGATACATTCTTAAATTATATATAGATGTGACATTAATAAATATATAAAAAATATAGAGATACAACTTCATAAAATATATAATAATATCTCCTCTCCAATCCTGTGCCTATTCTTCCCCCTCTCTACTTTTCTAGGCAAATATCACAATCAACTTAAGAGTTTTATGCAATTTACCCCATCACTAGTCAAGGTCCTTTTCTTCTCTAAACACAATGTTCATGTTAATATTCATTAAGATTTCAATTGCCTCTTCTGTGGACAATCTACAATTTTCTGACTAAATATACTGCACTTCCATTAGTAAGTTACATCTGAATATCCTTACAATCTCATATTGGTTCATTGGGTACATCTCTAGTGCTCTTAATTTTGCAGTCTGCCTCTAGAAAAACTGACTATAGCTTCCATCATTTGGTTGTGAATATTTTTCTTGCGATATGTAAATGCTTATAATTTCTTGTTTCTCTACACTTCAAAATGCCCTTAGTACAGGGATTTTATACTCTTCAAATGTTCCCATGCTATAGTATTTGGCTTTCTGCCACTCATGTATGGCACTGCATGTAGGTGGTTATTGAGCAATAATAATTTTTTCTCTCCCTACCACTATTGTAAAAATAAAAAAAATCTATTAGATGTTCTGGATGTTCAAATGGTTTTTGTCAATGCTGCCTCTAAATGTCCTAATATTAATAAATCTTGCTACAATCTCCTCTATCTATATGTTTATCCCACTATACCTTTGACTTTACTTGTATTTTATTTCTCTGTGTTAAATCTAAATTCCCATGACTTACAACTTTTTCAGTTTTCTATCTACATTTCTCCAGTGGTTGTCATTCTCTTAATTCCTCATCATCTTTTTATAAACTTGCCCTAAATTCTTCTACTATTTGGTCCCTTTCTGCAATAGTACCAACTCTTTCACTGTTTTTCTCTTTCTCATTTATTTCAGTGATGTCTCTTTTGAAGTCTTTCAATCATTATCCTCATTTTTCTTATTTCTTTGCAATCTTTCTTAATTACTTCTTTTAACTCAGAAATAGTTTGTGCCATATATCCCCAATTTATTAACTCATGGTTTTAAATGATAACTCAGGGATTTTTTTTAAATTTTGTATCCATTTCTTTATTATTATACTGATCTTTTAAATATCAAGTACCCCCTCCCCTCTAATCTCAGAACTGATCTTAAATTGTGCAAATGCCTTCTCTCTCTCTCTCTCTCTCTATATATATATATATATATATATATATATATATATATATATATATATATATGTGTGTGTGTGTGTGTGTGTGTCAACTTGTATACCACCACATAGCATATATATTTTTTATAAGTTTGGCATTTTAGAATAATGGCTATTGAACATACAATGTCCTGAGAGAGGAATATATATATATTCCTCTCTCAGGACATTGTATGTTCAATAGCCATTATTCTAAAATGCCAAACTTATAAAAAATATATATGCTATGTGGTGGTATACAAGTTGACACATATATATATGAATTATAATTAGAGGGTGCCACCAGACCATACCTGAAACCAAACCACACTAGGCTAACTCAACCATCTCTATTTTTAGATTACTGATCACAATTTATTTTTACTAACCATTACACATGTCAAAATAAATTATTGGTTTATATACATAGACACCCACCCAAACTCCTGATTATTCGCAATTTCCCACACTGTCAATATCATAATAGATGGATAATTACAAGGGTAATCAATAATTTGTTAATAGTTTAAAATTTTATAAATATATTTAAGAATGCACTTATAAATTGACAGATAACTTTTATTTAATTAATCAGCATACTGTGAAGTAAATGATTCAGTCTATTTTCAAATTTCACTACAATATTTATTTCCCTTCCCATTTAAGGTCAATTAGAATACATTCTTGTCAAAGGTAAAGATAACTTTCCTCTATATAAACTAAAACATTCCCACGAAGTATATAACACCAAATCGACTAATTTTAATCAAGAGACACAGGAAAACTAACCATCTACCATCTTTCTTCTCTCTAGTAATAGAACCAGAACATAATGAATGATGTCACCCGTATAAATGAGGTATGTATTGATCTAAACATTGAGATCAAGATTATTAATTCAATTTTCTTAATATTAGAACCCGATTCCATTCTCAAGAGAATCCTGAGAACATATAGCAAAGTGAAAGTCAGATGTAATATCAAATTTCTCTTCCAATAAAATATTAAGCACAATTGTAACTTGTTTTTATTAAAATGATTATATAATAAAACATACATATTTGAATAAATTTGTGCAAACTGTGCTCTCTTTTTTAACTCTACAGTTCTTCCAATCTCACTCCAGTAGTTTAAACATAGAATGCTATTTAACCTTAATTATGAAAATGAATCTGTATAATATATGTAGTGTACTTAATATTTATCCAAGTCTGTATATACTGTATTGTCCCTTATGCACAGTCCATAGCAAAGGAATCAAAAACATGGGCTTATATATAGTGAAGATGTAAAGACAATTCATCCAAATGTAACAATGACTTTGATTTACAGTTCTTGTATGTTGTTTCAAGTGAATCAAAACAATACAGCTGCAAATATAGAGAATTTAAATTTTACCATGGTTGGTTGGAAGTTTTACAAAGATTTTGGGCATAGTGCATTGTCACAGAAATGCATAATCGCATTTTCAGCTGTAGGAATAGAGTTCCCAGTAGGAATTAGGTTGTATTAGCTGGATGGCATTGTAGCACAGAATTCATATTGTACTATTTTTTTTTTAAAAAAAAACTCTTTATATTTTTATAGTTGTAACTCCTTTTTTATTAGCATTTTTTTCTATTCAACTGTTCACATCTAGCTTAAATTACTAATGAAACAGAAAGCAAGCAAACTATGTTTTTACTTATCACTCTAATTTTTATCTTTTTCTTTTGTCTTAACAGAAATCTTGTATAAAATTATTGACAATTATTTTTTATATATTGTTAGATTCATTCAATTTACAAATTTAAATTAAACTTTTTTCATTTCCTGTTTTTTCTTTATAATGTAGCACACATTCTAACATAGCAAAATATTACTATATTTTAGTTACAAAATAAAATAAATTTCAATTAGTTTTTTTATTTTTTATGATTAGTTCAATCTGATTTACATCACTCTATAGATAATGTTATCAATTTATTTATGCTCATACATTCTTAAATTATATATATGTGACATTAATAAATCTATAAAAATTACAACTGTTTAATTTAATAAAATATATAATATTATTTTACTATGAGATGGAAAATTTTCACAACATATACATTTAAAAATGCTTATGATCACACAAAATAGTATTTTTAAATTGACACCATGGATTTAATAGTAGGCTTGTAAATTAACCTGAAAGATGAAGGAATTGAATTATACTTGGATATAGAGTCATATATGAAAGAAAACTTGTACATGTGGAGATTTTTTTTAAAAAATACATTTACCTACATTAAAGCATTTTGCTGTTGTTGGTGAAAAAAGTTCAAAGCAGAAATAATTGTGGAAGCTTTCAAATAAAGATAAATCAGAATTGGACTTTATTTTAATATACCAAGAATATCTGTATCAAGTTTGTAGATTTAAAACATGCAGCTAATTGATTAATGATATTTCAATTATGTAAAATAGAGCTAAAAAAATCAAAAGCATATAAATAAAGGCAGAAATAAATGTCATTATTTTCCTAATTATGTCATGGCTAAAATTTGTTGGATAAATATGTGAAGAATCTCATTATTCATTTAATATTTGTATTTATAGAATCGTCTTATGAACTCCTTAGTAATATAACCATTTAATATTATATGTGAAAATGATCTAATGTCAACATGCAAAATAGAATATTAAAAGTTGAGCACATTCACATAATAGATTTATGGCAATCAATTGCTAAGAAAAAAAAAAACAATTATAGAATTTCCTGACCAACTCAGTTGTACATTATTAGGTTTTTGAGTCATTATATCATCAACATTAGCAATATGTCATTTTCATTAATTTATCTGTTTTTATCATTTGATTTATTAAGTACAGTGTTAATTTTTTGGATGCATAAACTATACCCAGAGTCTTTCTTCTTAATAAAAAAAACAAAACAGATTTTAATGAGAATTACATTTTGATTTTTTTATACTGACAAATATATTGCTTAAGATCCTGACATAAATAAGATTTTTTTCTTATTATAAAAATATTCTGAACAATTGCGTCGTCTACATTCAGTAGAATAAATGACGATAGATGTTCAATTTTAATTATTCCAACATTAATATTATTACCAATATAATTAAAGATAGAAATCTAAATACTATATTAAATTTTTGAAAATTACTTTTTTCAGTTTTAAATATTATTTAGAAAATTAAAGTAGTATCTTGTTATTAATTTTAATCTCATATTTTAAGATTATTGTAAAATAAAATTATTAAAGGTTTAAAATAATTCTTTTCAAGATATACTTAAAATTTGAAATTTATAAATATATACAGGTAAAAAATAATAAAAAATTATTTATAACATTTTTTATCTATTTTATATAAACAACTTTAATATTGAAATCCAAGTATAATATATATATCTAACCTAGATATAATTAATGGGAATTTGAACTGGGACCAAATGATGAGTGCTGGATTACCATGATACGTATGTTGGAGTTTATTTATATTTTTCACATGTATGTGGGCATGTGTATCGGTTATATTGGAGAGAGTGGATGATTCTAGAGAGCTTAATAATAAACAACTTTTAAAAGAATTTAAATCCTGAAAGCTTATACATTTAAAAGAATTCATAATAAGGAGAATATAAATCTTTACATTCAGACGTTTTACAATTCTTTTGTAATATTTAAACAGCATTAAACTGTTGCACATGCGCTTTGCAGATTTTAACTATAAATGACTGCTGTTTAAATATTACAGTTTATAAACATTGCGCTATATAAAATAATTGATTTATTTAATCCTTTTGTAATTAAATTGATTACTATTTTTATAAATGGATAAAGTATATACTTCTAAATAATTTAAACAGTGATAATTTTTTTTAGCTAATCATTCATTGGAAACTTGAATTCACATATCTTCTATATATAATATCATAGTTTTTATCCAAAATTGATATAATAAATTGTCAGCTGATCTACCATCAAATTTGCAAACATTATTATTTATCTTTCTTCTTCATTCAAACTGTTTATTTGATCAGCCTCGTTTCAGATAAGTTGATACTAAAAGTTAACATACATTATATATGAATAAAAGCTTTTTAACAATACTTAGAAGTAAACAATCTACTAATACATATAAATTGCCATAATATAATTATCACACATGTTATCTGAACTTCAAATTTTTTAAACAAAATCAAAAGTGGAACTAAGAAATTTTCCAAAATAAAATATCTCCTATAAATTTTTAATTGAGAATTGAAGTGCTTCTTGAAAATAGCAACCTCCAAAATAAATAATGATTTTTAAAAGATTTGTTCTTTTTATGCAGTTTAATATTTACAAATAAATTTAGTACTTTTATAGCTGAAAAATAAATATTCAGATATTTTTTCCATATATAAATTTTTGTTATATAGGAGAATAAATTAATTTATTTTACATTACTTTTAAAATATAATTATCATTTGTTTCAAACTTCAATTTATCAATTTGCTGTTCCAATTTTGATATCATTTACATCTTTATCAATCAAAACAAATCCTCATTCATACAGAATCAATTTAAAATCATGAAATACTTTTTTTCACTATCTTGATCCAAATTTATTATTAATTTTTGATAATTCTGCAACTTCATTTTATCACATTAGTTTTGTTCTCCAAGAATTCATATCTGTATCAATATCAGCAATAATCACTATATGGGTGACATATTTTCACCCATCTCCTCATCTCTGCTAACAAATTTGGATCTGAATTGATTTTTATTGATAAGTTTATAGGGACAAGTCTATATATATATATATATATATATATATATATATATATATATATATATATATATATATATATATAGTCATTAAAATCAGTCAACACTTAGACAATCTCAATATGACTAACAATCAACAATCTCAAACTGTTGTCAAGACAACTTTTTATCAATTATATATATATATATATATATATATATATATATATATATATATATATATATATATATATATATATATATCATCATCAACCCTTATCAATTCACTGCAGGATGAAGGTCTCTCCAAGTTC
This sequence comes from Epiperipatus broadwayi, assembly GCA_028023455.1. NCBI lineage: Eukaryota > Metazoa > Onychophora > Udeonychophora > Euonychophora > Peripatidae > Epiperipatus > Epiperipatus broadwayi. The sequence goes on from JAQFVV010000075.1 coordinate 940,829, forward strand.
AATTCATCTTCTCTGATTTTTAGCTTTTCTTCTCCACATCACCCCTGCGCACTTTCTTAATTCATCCATACATATCACATGGTCTTTTTCTGGGTATTTTATAATCTCTTGAAATCCAGTTAAAGATTTCAATTGTCTATCTATTATCATCTCTTCTAATAATATGTCCAGCCCAACTCCACTTCAGTTTTTTAATTTTTTCAATGAGGTCAGTAACACCTCTTTGTTCTCTTACCCATATATTGTGTTTTTGATCTCTTCTTGTTACTGCCAACATGCATCTCTCCATACTTCTTTGAGTGGTCTGAAGTCTCAGTATTGCTCTTCTATTAAATGTCAAAGTCTGGTAAAACACATTTATTAAAAAACATTCATTTTCAAACACATAGGCATATTTCCTTTTAGTATCAAGTTATTTCTACCAAAAGCACTCCAACCAAGTTTAATTCTATGATTAATTTCATTCATTATATTTACATCTGTATTAATAATCTGACCAAGGTATTTGTAACTGTTAACTTCTTCTAACTCATCATAATCAATCTTTATTTTCATATTTTGAGAAAATCCATTAAACATTACTTTAGTCTTTTTAACATTTATCTTTAGTCATACTTTCATCTTATAACTCCTGCAACATTTCCTGCAGCTCTAAAGCATTATTTACAAAAATAACTATATCATCTGCAAATTCTAAATGACTTAAATAATTTCCATTTACTTTCACTTCTTTAGCTTCCCATTTAATCCACAAAATACTTACTGCTGTAAAAAGTTTTGGAGATATGGAGTCACTGTGTCTTATACCCTTTTCAATATTGACTTTCCCGTATCATTATGTAATTTAATTGTTGCTGTTGCATTTTTATAAATATTCTTTAAAATATGACAATATCCTGGATCTATACCTTGATGATCCAATGCTTTAATCACTGAAGAAATGTTTATAGAATCAAATGCCTTTTCATAATATACAAATCCAAAGCATAATGGCAACTCATATTTATTTGTCATTTCTATAACGTCTCTCTCAATACCTGGATATGATCTACTGTACTAAAACCACTTTCAAATCCAGCTTGTTCTCTTGGTTGGTAAAAATCCAATGTTTTCTGTGGACGAGTTGTAATTACCTTGGTAAAATTTTTGTATAAAACAGATAAAAGGCTGAAGGTCTGTAATTTCTAATATCTTCTTTATCACCTTTTTTAAATATTAATATTAATACTGCATTCTTCCAATCATCTGGTACATCTTTATCATTTCAACATTTGGTATATAACTTTGCTAAAAAAAATTATATTTCTTCACCTGCTTCTTTTAATATATCAATTATAATTTCATCATTACCTGGAGCCTTTTCTTTCTTCATACATTTCATTGCATGTCTCACTTCTTCATTTAAAATTCTGGGCAATTTAGAAGATGTAATAGATATAGGAGGTACTTGTTCTTTATTACTATATAATTTTTGATAAAAATCTACCAATTTCATGATGTCATCTCTCTTTTTAGTAATAATTCCATCTTTTTTTTCTTATTGCAGATAGAAATTTCCTACCAATACCAAAATGTTGTTTCACACTCTAGAGACTTTTATTCTCTTCTACAGCTTTCCTTGCTAGTTCACAATTATACTTTCTTATATTATTTTCAACTTTTTTCTGCACCATTTTACAAAATTCGAGATATTCAATCCTTTTTAATGCATCATTTTTGTATATCTTCATATTCCTTCTTTTCTTTATAAATTCTCTCATCTCACTAGCAATTTTATTGGCCAATTGCTGCTTTTTTCTACCAGCTATCTTTGTTGCAGTTTTTAAAAGTGTATCTGTTATTTTCTTATTAATTTCATTCAAATCTGAATCGTGTTTAAAATTTACTAATACTTGAAACTGATTTGTAAATTCTAATTTAAATTCATTAGAATGTTTCTGAAGATTAGAAATATCAACTGTAAATATTGTTTTTCTTAATAATTTTTGTCTTTCTAGTTTTACATTAATCTTACTAATTGATGATCACTTCCTGTGTTAAATTTATTAAGAACATTACAATCTTGAAATATGTATTTTCTGTTAGTCAAAATATAATCCAATTCTGCTGTACCTTCATTTGGATGCTTCCTTGTCCATTTCCTTTTAACATTTTTCTCAAAAAAAGAATTTATAATATTTTTTTTTCTTTTTCTGCAAACTCCACAAGTCTATGTCCTCTCTCATTTCTATTACTACAACCAAAATTATATACAGCACTTTCATCTTTCATTTGTTTACCAATTCTAGCATTAAAGTCTCCCATAACAATTTTAAAATGTTGTTTACTCTGATCAAAAGCCTTTTGTATAAGCATACAAAAATCTTCCACTATTTCATCACTATGAAAACTTGTTGGGACATAAATCTGAATTATCTGCATTTGGTATCTGATATTAAGTAATCTTGCCACTCTGTCTGATACACCATCAATCTCCATAATGATGTTCTTCCACTTTTTATTTATAATGAATCCTATTCCACTTGTATTTCCAATATTTGTGCCTTTATAATAGAGTACATGTCCACTTTTTAAATCAATTGTCTCTTCACCTTTTCTATTAACTTCACAAAGTTCTGCAATCTTCCTTCACTTGAAAGTGATCTATAGTTGTAAGTACCTAAATAAAAGGTCATCATCAAATGGTTGCCTGGGTCTGCAATCAGGGGATTCTTAGCAGAAATGAGTTTGCTATTAACTGAAAGGAGACCCTTTGATTTCTCTTGGAGGCCTTAAAGGAACCCAGCAGGGCAAATTCCTAATGCCCATCCATACATTCTTGTTGTTGCAGCTTTTATTACTATGTGAATATTCATATAATATACAAACATGGATGGGCTCCTCACCAACATGTATTAGCCAGTGTGGTGAGTTTATTGGTTTTTTACCTCTCAGTTTAAGATCAAGAAACACCATGGTATTTCTTCTCAGTCACCTGATAATGCAGAATGAATGTTTGTGTAAATGATAAATATTTTTTCAATAGTTATATACAATTATGACAGACAAAAATAAAGCATGGCCCTTATTTCCAGGAGGTTGTAAAGTCACCAACCAAGGCCAAAGGCAGAGGATATATATATATATATATATATATATATATATATATATATATATATATATATATAATTTTTTTACAGGTTACATGTATAAAAGATATATTTTGCAGGTTCATCCTTGTAAGATTTTAATTTTCCAACATTTCAACTTGATCACACAGGTCCTGAAATGGGAAATGAATGGTATATATAATTGTAAAGACACTGTATAGAACTATAAAGATAGTTGTAGATACTCTGTAAACAGTGTTCATAATAATTGTTAAAGCTCCACAAGTGGAAAAAGCAGGTGTATAAAATTGAACAAATTGAAAAATGAATAAAAAAAACAAACAACAAATAAAACATTTACAAACTTCAAAGTAAAATGTTTTTCAAATTTTTTTTCCAAATATAAAGAAGTTACATGTGGTGGCACCACATTTGTTGATACAATTTGGTCTTTTTAGTATCTCAATAGCTTCTCAGATTCTACATTGGTGTAGATTTTCACATGTGGATATGATCCTTGGTTTAGAAAGATCAATATTGTGATATGAAACAATAGCATGGATAGAGAGTGCTGATGATGATAAATGTTGCTTTAACATTTTATCATGTTCGTACCTTTTATTACTGATATGACAATATTTTATACCCACATAAGAAGTCCTATAAATGTCATGTGGAATCTCATAAAAACATTGAGCCTCAAAAGAGATTGAATTTTTGGGTTTGGTTAAAAAAATATTAACATTATATATATATATTATTTCCTTATTATTAGTCTTTATATATATATATATATATATATATATATATAAAGACTAATAATAAGGAAATAATATCCATGTAAATAGAAATAATCTTTAACCTTTGATATTACCAAGAAATTATCAATTACTATAAATTGACAATTCCCAAGACTAAACCAGTTTTTTCATTAATCTATAATAGCTCATAATTTTATGGGAGCTTTTTGTTGAAGTAAAAAAGGTCCTCTTTTACTTTAAACCCAAGTCCTTATATGGATATAAACTCAAAAACTGAATGCCAAGAAAGTTGCTATTCTTTTACATATTTATACATATAAAAATAGCTTTCTGGATTTATAGTCATATAAAGGCTTCAGTTTGAAGTAAAAGAGAAGTCATTTTACTTCAATAAAAACAATAAAAAAGAGTTAGTTTTAGGTTAATGAAAAACTGATAGTAGTAATTGATATTTTCTTGGTAACATCAACGTTATTTCTATTTACATGGATATTATCTCCTTGTTTCCATTCTTTATTATAAAAACAATTCATGGAAATATTTAATTCAATATACATACAGAAATAATAAATTAATGAACTAATAACATTGATTATGAAAAGGGCTTGGTTTTCATATTGACATTCTAACGTTTTTCTGAATGGAATTTTTTTACATCTAAAAATAGTATTTATCATCGTTAAATTATCAACGAAATAAGTAATGAACAAATTAGCTTTTTGTTTTACATTATTTTTACTCAGCCATAAATCAGCAATTTAAAATGTTTAATATTAATTTGTTTTTTGATCATTTTAATTTAAAAATTAAAAAGGTGATATATTACTGCTTGAAACAAATTTAGCTCACAATTATTGAGTGTTTTTTTTTTTTTCAGACTAGTTTTTTATTATATCTCCTTTGTTGCTATTGTTGTTCTAAATTAAATCGTACTGAAAATGTAATATTCATATTTAAATTTTATGCATAAGTATTCGTTTTTTTTTAATTTCTTAATCTTTTTTTATAACGAAGATTCTTGTCTATTATTTTTTATTGTTTGTTTTATTTTTAAGTGCTAAAATATCCTTAAGCTAAAAACGGTTATTGGGCTTAAGTAAACCATCCGGCTGAGAAAAAGCAATTTGAATTAGACATGTTAAGTTTAAAAAAAAAAAAATTCCCGGAGTATATAAATATACAAAGAGTGAAATCTTATCATTTTTTAAATATAAATACGCACATGCATACACAAATATATTGTATATAATTTGACAAAAATGGTAGTTATAACGATATTATAAAGGCACAAAAATAGTATTTTGAATAATAATAATTGGTCAAAAATGAACGAATAGTAAATAGAATTCGAGAATAATGCAATTAGAATAGTATTTCTAATCACTTGACCAAAATGAAGGTTTTATTTGTTTCATTTTTCAACCTAAAATCAATGTATAAATGTTTTGCTTTCGATCGACTATTCGACTTTGCTTGAAACCTGAAAAAAGAAAGAAAGGAATAAAATACAAAATAATGAGATATAAGTAAAATTAATTAGGCAATAAAAAATATATATGTATACATGTGCAAATTTTTTATTGAAAGTTTAATGAATATGAAATAAATGACGTCACTGACCATTCCTAAACTATTTTGCATATCTTCTTAAGTGTTTCCTTCAGCCTTTATGAAGTATACGTAAATCGGCAACAAATAAATAAATATGGTATAATAATATCTTTTAATACCTAATATTAAATTTCTACTCTAAATAAAAAATAAAAAAAGGGGAAAAAAATTATAAACATAGTGCAGCTAAATCAAACCAAACTATATATTTATTATTTTCGTTATTTGATCACATCCAGATTGCAGCAATGCATATATATATATATTTGAAAACCAGGCATTCTTCACAAACCTGGGAGCTTAATTGTAGGTATAGGGAATTTGAACAGATTTTCAAGCACTCTTCAACTACCCACACTATCTCATACAACTGATACACATGACCACACACATGTACAAAATATAATCACCAATATCCATATTTTATGCTAAACCAGCACTCATTAGTTGGTCCAGATTATCATCTCCCATATATATATAATCAGTGCTCAGAATATATTATTATAGCAAATTTCATACTTTAATGGAAAGGCTTCAATCTACTCCAACCCCCAACTTTTCAGCCATGAATATCATTGAAAATCTGACGATGAAAACTCAAATCCCATGCTGAAGCCAATATTATTGCCATGCTCATGTTGATGTCAAGTCACTCTGACCCCTCATATATAGAACCTTATTCATTTAAATACATAGAAGAGGGATGGACAGGATACAAGCTTGATATGTAAATATTTGGAGTAAATTGAAGTCTGTCTATTAAGGTATAAAGATTTGCTATCTTAATATAAACTGAGCATTGATTATATATATATGTGTGTGTGTGGGAGATGATAATCTGGACCAACTGATGAGTGCTGGTTTAGCATGAAATACATATATTGGTGATTATTTATATTTTCTACATGTGTATGGTCATGTGTATCAATTATATGAGATAGTTGGCAAATCTGAGTTTAAATCCCCTATATATATATATATATATATATATATTGTAATGGTAACTAATGCTTGAAGCTTGTTCTTCAAATGTTCTATGTATTTGGGTAGCAAAACTATACAGTACATATAAAGATAATAAAAAGTGAGTTTGCATTTTTTAAATTAATATTTCTTATGAACTGATCAAGCCAAAAAACTGTAAAGAAATAATAAATCAATAATAATACATCTCTCATTTCTGGCTAACTAAACTCATAAAAGATAAAACAATTTATATTTAAGACTCTTCTGTTACATATAAGGGTAGTTCAAATAAATATATGTCGAAATCAAAGGGACATTTTATTGATCCCGAAATATATTTAGAATAAGTAAACAAATAATTCTAAAGTTTATTTAATATAAACATCATTCTTTTCCTTTTATATTACAATGTTATAATATCTAATAGTAATTTAAGACAGCTAAGTAAAAGATAATATTGGTGTATGCTTATTTAATATATCATGATAAATAGCTAAATGCCATAGTGAATCTACTATGTGTGCCCACAAATCAATGTTAAGTGTCACACTTATAAAGAAAATACATGAAAACCAAATTTAATAAAAATTATATACATTTTACTGACATTTAAGTGAATTCATATGAGATAGCATTGATAGTTGATGGTCATGTGGAAGACTGAGTTCAAACCCCTATATATTACATATTGGAGTGCAGGTATAAAAAAGCTTGTATTGTAGAAAAAAAGTCCATATATTATCGTTTATAACAAATGTATTTCTTAATTTACTACACCTTTTCAAAGTATTAAAGAAAAATAAAAAATTCAAAGTGATATTTATAGTGATTTTGTATAAGCGAAATAAAATTCTTAACTAGGATTATATAAAAGAGTATTATAATTATTTACTAATAAAATAAATAACTAATTTGGAATATAGTTTTATATGTATTTTGCAGATAAAAGTTGTTTTTTTTCCTAACATCTAACTTATTTACTTATACAAAATAATAGATTGGAAGCTTCTGAACAAGCTAACTTAAGATCACAAGTAATGACATATTTAATAAAGTGGCAAAAGGCAAAATAAACATATTGCTCCATGTATTAATGTACATTCTCATTTAACATGTAATAAGAGGAATTTTATCATCTCTTACATCAAAAATTAAATAGCTAGACAAGGAGAGGAATTCACATCTCTCAAAACAAGTATGAAATAAAAAGAATTCACCATCTCCTACAAATAAATATTACATATATTACCATGTATGATAACACCAAGTATTCAAAGGCCACTATTCAAATTATTCATGGAATAAACTAAATTTACTAGCGCTTTACTTCTAGTACTTGTATTCCTAATGACTCACTAAATTTCAAAATAATTCCTTTTACCCTGGAACAATGTATTTATAAAATTTACAATTTATGACAATAATAAATTTTAATAATCATTATATAATTTTTAATAAGTATAACCATTCACACTAAAAATATTATATGAGATGTTTGCAAACATATATTGCATATAAAGCAAAAAATATTTTTAAATATTAATTTTATTTTTAAAAGAACGTTTCTTTAGCAGATCTTTAAAAATGCATAGCAACAATTTATAATACAATTATTATATCTGATTGGCTGTCACATAAGTATGTTTAAAGCGTATCTGTTGAAGGTTTTAACTTTCACATTATTACAATGTTATCTGTTTGCGCTTAATAAATTTGATATATTTACATTTATTAATATCATTTCATTGGATTGAAAAAATTGCTTTGTAGTAAATCGAAAGATTTTGTGTTGTTTATTTATATATAATATTTAGTGAATTAAATGTGAAGATATTTGAACTTCACACTCTTAGTTCAAAATGCTTGAGTCTGGCTTATTTATATATAAATTGAGGCATAGATTAAGATGGGTCCCATCTTTTTCTTATAGTTCTGACTTGTGTTTGAGAATTGAGAGGTCCATGTGATGTCATTATTTCATCTTATTGGCTGTCACATAAGCACGTGTAAGGCGTATCTGTTGAAGGTTTTAGCTTTCACGTTATTACAATATTATCTGTTTACGCTTAATAAATTTGATATATTTACATTTGTTAATATCATTTCATTAGATTGAAAAAATTGCTTTGTAGTAAATCAAAAGATTTTGTGTTGTTTATTTATATATAATATTTAGTGAATTAAATGTGAAGGTATTTAAGCTTCACACTCTTAGTTCAAAATGCTTGAGTCTGGCTTATTTATATATAAATTGAGGCATAGAAGAAGATGGGTCCCATCTTTTTCTTATAGTTCTGACTTGTGTTGAGAATTGAGAGGTCCATGTGATGTCATTATTATATCTGATTTGCTGTCACATAAGCATGTTTAAAGCGTATCTGTTAAAGGTTTTAGCTTTCACGTTATTACCATGTTATCTGTTTGCGCTTAATAAATCTGATATAATTATTAATGATGGAAATGTCTTTATTTCTTTTTTTTTTTTAAAAAAATAGAAGGTCATAAATTCAAAGTTCATATTCAAATCCTTTTTATTTAATTTTATATGATCTTCCAACAATTACTAAAGAAAGCTCATCTTGTTTAAATTTTTTTTAAAGTTTTATATGAAAGTCTATTGTTTCTATTATTTGTTTACAAAAAGATGAATGTAAAATTGAAGAATTCTTGGAAATGTTGACAAACTATTAATTGATCTATTGAGTAACATTCTCCCTCTGGACATCTTTAAAATGTAATTTTTTCATTACAAATGTTTAGACAAGATAGATTTCCCTTTTGTTAGATAGGTTTTTATTTTGTTTTAGGCTTTTGTTTTATATTACTATTATGCTATGGAGACTCAGCATTAATGTAGACAACTGGAACAGAGGCTTCACAAACCCATTAAGACTATCTCTATTTAGCAACTATCCAGGATAATAACTTTGCTATTATTGACATTTTTTAAAACTATATTTTAAATCATTTGGTTCTAGTAAACTATTAACTGTGCAGCATTTGGTGGCGCTGTTTCTTGTTAAAAACATAGCGTTATAACATTACAGGACCACTAGATTTTTTTTATCTAATAGATCGTATTTTGAAATATGGCTGTAATTTTTTTTTTTAATATTTAATATATTGTTGTTGTTTGTTTTGGACATTTTTTTTTTTTTTAATATTTAATATATTGTTGTTGTTTGTTTTAGACATAATTATTTTTTTGGTTTTTATTTGATAAATTTAAAACTATAAAGGAGACTTTGACCTTTTTTTTGGATCTCAAAAGTACATAATTTTTGACATACGCCTTTATTTGGGGGGGGGGGGGATTTCCATTCTAAATCTACTGTTTCTTTTTTACAGATGTCTTTTATTTTTTTGTTTTGGATTCGATACATTTCAAAGAAATAAGGAACAGTTTTAACTTTTTTTTGGAATATCTCAAATATACACAATTGGCTTTACATACGACTTTCTTTTTTTTGTTGTTGTTGTTATTTAAAATTCAAATCGACACTTTCTTTTTGAATTATGTTAAAAATGAGAGGGTTTGCTGTTGATTGATTTAGCAACAAAAAATTGAAACTTGTCCGACAAACTCCACCTCAGATGTCCGTATTTGCTTATAAACGAAAAGAATTGTTTGGTATTTTATCTTACATTTATAAAGACAGGTTTTTTTTGGGGGGTGACATGTTTTGAATTTTTTGTTTTTTTAATAATAATAAATAAAACGGGACTTCCTTTTTTTTCTTAGATTTATAAATACAGGTTTGTTTGTTTTTTGGTGGCGAGTTTTGATTTTTTTGCTTTTTTTAATAATAACAAATAAAACGTCCAAAACAAAAAACAAAAAGTCAATCGCGGTATTGTTTTTTTAACACAAAAAATATGTATGTTAACTGGTTTTGTTACATTCTGTAGGATTTATTTATTTATCTTTTTTAAGAGTTGTACAAGTTTGTTAAAGATTTTTTGTTTTCATAACAAATAAAATGTCCGGTATTTTTATTCTTTTTTAACAACAAAAATTATGCTCGGGTTCATTTTTAAAATCTACTTAACGTGCTGTTTATTGATTTAAAACAACAACAACAAAAAACCTCTTTTTGCTTCTAAAAAGAATGAATAGGTATGTCAAAAGAAGGAGTATTTTTTGTTTTTTTTTAAAAAAAAATCAATCAATCAATCAAGAGATGTCCAACAAACTACGCCACCCCTTTTTAACACTGTCATTCTGGGTGTTAATTACATGATTTACAGATAAAAATAAACGCAAACAAAACACAAATTCTTTCCAGAAAATAAATTTATTAACCACATATGACTGAACTAAATCAACTGTAACGAATGGCAGGATATTTTGGGCTTGCAAAAACACAACGGCCTCACTTTCTCTGTTTGGGACGTCCCACAAATATAATAACGTGGTAGACATTTTGTTCTTCTTTTTCAACTCTCGTCTGAGTCATGACAGAAACGGTATTTTTCTGCAAACAACTCCAATTGTCTGCCAGAGAGCTTGAGAAATTGTATTTTGTCTTTTTTGACCCCCAAAAAAGCTAAAATTAGCCAAAAAAAATTTTTTTGACAAATATCAATAATACGCTAAAAATTACTAGTACGCAAAAATCTTTCAGTTGGGAAATACAGAAAATCATAAACATCAACAAATAAACACTTGAAAAAGATGACAATGCTCACACTCTCATCTTAAATTCTAGCGACAATACAAATTCTGTCAATATGCATAGGAATTAAACCTGTAATGAAATCAACGGCAAACTATACGATCATAGTATTGTTAGTAGACATAGTGTTATTTTATGTGGAAGAATTGGCCATGTATTATAACCACTAATATGATCTACTCGTATATTAATGATCACTCGTATATTAGCCGTAGGTTTGGCTGCAAAAGCGGTATAATTCTGTGTTTTTACACAGAAACAGCACCACCAAAGGCTGCACAGTTAATAGTTTACTAGAACCCTAGGTTTCTATTGGATATTTACTGACTTAAAATCACTGATATTACTCATCTACTTATATCTCCAATCAATGGATTATAAAAATGGATTTTTATAACAAACTATATATGATGACAATTGGCAGTTATCCAAGACAAAGATAATATTCAGTTATGCTACTTAGTGAAATTTATGATCTCCACTTCAGAGAAGTTTAAAGGTAATTAAGACAGATTATTCTGACTAATGACAGAACATAATCTATTAAGATTTTTGTAACTGACAAGATAAGCAAATAAATAATTATCTCTGAACTAATGAAATTATTTCCACCAGTCCTATTGACTTAGATAAGTAAAAAAATATTTAAATGCAGTAATAAATAAATATAATAACAATAATAATGTATAAACATATACATGTATTAAAATCTATTTAACTTACCAAGATGGGTTTGATTTTGGATCGAAAGTACCAAAATTACCTTGCATGTTCAAAAGAAATAATTAGACAGATTCACCGGAATTTAAATCAACTAAAATTTATTGGTTTATAATAAAGATTTATAACAGTAATAATAATAATAATAATAATAATAATAATAATAATAATAATAATAATAATAATAATAATAATAATAATAATAATAATAATAATAATAACAACAATAATAATAATAATAATAATAATAATAATAATAATAATAATAATAATAATAATAATAATAATAATAATAATAATAATAATAATAATAATAATAATAATAATAATAATAATAATAATAATAATAATAATAATAATAATAATAATAATAATAATAATAATAATAATAATAATAATAATAATAATAATAATAATAATAATAATAATAATAATAATAATAATAATAATAAAACAACAACAATAAAAACATTGTTCACAATAAACTCAAATCAATAAAAAAAATAATAAATAGTATATGAAACTCCAAAAAATGTGCTACCTGGCAATAATACTGTATATGAAATGGAAGCAGAGATTTAAATACCCACCTGAGATTTTAAATAGAATATACAATGATAAGAAAAAATTGGATCAAATAAAAATTGATCTCTGTTTGTTCAATAATGTAATTTCTCAATAATTAAACAAACATAATTTAAACCCCTTTCTATCCAGATATCCCAAAGTTAAATCTTGAACATAAAAAAAGTAAATATTTGAAAATATCAGGTCATATTAACTTATATCATCATCTCTGATGACCTTTTCATTGCATGAATTCTATCATAATCCATATATATGTTATTTATCTATATTTTTAAAATAAAATGTAAACACTCACTTTTTTTAACAAATATATTTTAAGTGAAAGTCTCCATTTTCACCAACTATCCACTGATTCATCATAGCTTCTGGTTTTTTTTCTGATTCTTAGGTATAGAGATGATTTTCCTTTAAGAAGAGAATGCGTGCATGAGTCGTAAATATCGCAATATCAAATCCAAGCACTTTCACATTTAAATTTCAATATTTTTTTTTAAGTATACAAATATCCACACTCTTAATAACAGGAGATATATAGTCAATGCAAAATTACACATCACTCACTTTATTTTCCTTTTTCATTGATAATAAGGAGTAAAGAGAATTCTTTTAATGACACAATTCAGTTGTATCCAAGTGAAGAATGAATAAGAGCTTTTTCTTTTCAACTTATGAAAGAAAAGTTTAAATTGCTTAATATCACACATAAATTGAATTAATCAATCTTATAAAATTCCTTGATCTGAAATATAATATCCATAGATACACAGTGAGATTTATAACCATCACAAATAAATAAATGAAATTTTAACTTTTAATAATTGAATAATTTTTTATAGCTGACCTCCAATACAATGCATTTTGATGGGCTTTTCTTTCACATTTTTGCCATCTTCCTTGGAATTTCATCCACAAACTGCCACCAATTGAATGGGCAGATAGTGAAAATTTATTCTTCCGTAGTTTGAGAGATTTTAAGCAATAAAATTTGATAACTTTTAAAGACAACCAGATATGCATCTGTCCTAGGCAATGATAGAATTATAAGCACTGAAATTACATCATCTCCATTCTATTTATAAGATACTCTTGGTGACATTACTGTTATCACAATGACTGTTGAATATTGCTCAAACTTAACTCAGTGGTGTAAGAAATTGTTCAAGAAAATTTGCCTCCAATTAATAAGTGAAATGGAGATTTTAAAATAATTGGATACAGTAAAAATAAAATACTGTTTTACAAGTTTAATATTATTTTTCATTGAAACCAAAATAAAGAATTCCTATTACATTTTCAATATTTTTTTAATTAATACATATTTTTTACATATATTTTTAATAATATTTTTTCTCATAATAATGTATAAATAAACATATATGAAATGTAAATCATTTAATCTTGTAATATGCTTTGGTATGGTGATTGTAATACCAGAAATTGCAATGTGTAATACTCAATAATAAAGTTGATTTTATTCAAGTCAGCCTTTATGATTCACTTAATCATTTCCAAAATCTATTTATTTATTTACTTGTTTATATATTTTTTAAATTGATTACAACAGCTTTATGACTTGATGCTAGATTTAGCAGTAAACAATATTATTTTAAAGCATTAGGTTGCCATGGTTATCTAGTTAACATTATATTTCAAGTCCTTTCTTATCCATAGATCAAGTAAAATAAAAATTAAACAAAATCAACAATCTTTTTTTTAATTCTGTGACATACACAATTAATCTGGTTACTTACAATTGAATGAAATGTTTATATGGATTATTAATATAATAATGAATAGAAATAAGATAATATCTATTAAATAGAAAGAAACTTCAACTTTTGATGTTACTAAAAACTTTATCAATTACTACTAATTAATCATTTCTGGGGCTAAGCAAGTATTTCTCATAAACCTACAATATCTCTTGGGGGGGGGGATCTTTGGTCCTATCCAGATCTGGAAACCTACACCAATATAAGATCAGAAAAACTATTGAGATATTAAAAATACCAAACTGTATTTACAAATGTGCTGACACATATAAACTTCCTCATATTTGGAAGAAAAAATTGAAATACAAATTACTCTGAAGATTCTGAATTTTTTTGTTTGTTATTTATTTATTTATTTTTCAAATTGTTCAATATTATACACCTGTTTATTTCTAGTTGTAGAACATTAACGATTTTTATAAACACTGTTTACAGCACCTCTTCAACTATATTTAAAGACACTGTTTACAGCACCTCTACAATTATACTGTATTTCCCAGTTAGATGCTTATGTGATCAAGTCAAAATGTAGAAATATCTAATTAAAATCTTACATGGATGAACTCAAAAAAATATGACTTTTGTATGTGGAATCCATGAAAATATTTATATGAATATATATATAAAAGACATTTTGCGGGTCATCCATGTTAAAAATTTAAATATTGATATATCGACATATATCAAGAAGCGAGATGATACATGCAAACTTCCTCCTATTTGGAAAGATTTTAAAAAAAAAAAAAACATTCATAATTTAACATTTTTGCTATTGGTGGAACTTTAATGTTTTTTTCAAATCAGTGATTATAGTGCCTCTATAACCATCTTTCTACCTTTTATCACCCAGTGGATGACTTGTGTGATCAAGTCAAAATGTTGGTATATCAATATTTAAATTTTTTAACATGGATGAATCCACAAAATATGTCTTTTATATATGCAACCTGTGAAAATCTTCATATATATATATATATATATATGCAACCTGTGAAAATCTTCATATATATATATATATACTACCTTCTTATATAAATAAAAATAAAGATGATATGATAGAATTGAAAGTAGAAATGCGCAAATAAAAAAACCAGCAAATAAAAAAAAAAATCAATTTAAAATATATCACTGCCATGAAATGAATATACATTCTTCCATTAGCAAATGGAAATCTGTTCCTATTTTGTATATAAAAAGTGATCTAATTAAAAAATATTAATCTGTAAACATGCCCATGGATACTCAGGTTATTGATATCTTACCTCACATGAAAAGTAAAAATCAATTATGAAATTCATGCATAGTGAGGGAGATGATCTGAGTTTAGGTGCAAGTTGATAGTTGTCATGTGAAAGAATTGAGATAAAGAGTGAATTGTTAAACATTATATAAGCCTGTAAGCGTTGATTGTATGTGTATATTTAAAATATTTACAAGTATGTTGATTATTCAGGATGTGGTAAATAACAGTGGATGACAATAGAGCAAATCATTTCTTTTAAAACCAGTTGTTGAATGTTTTTTAACAACTCACTGATATTTTCTTGATGTATTTTAAAAGTACACATATTTCCAATGCTTGACTAAAATTGATTGATACCATAAAAACTTATAGATAAGACTTTAGTGCACATCTATGACATCATTAGTTAAGGTTTTGTTATTGTAATACTTAAAAATAATTTCACTAATTTTAAATATTTTACCATATAAATTTTAACTTATAATTCCTTCACCCAAATGTTCACTCTGTAGAAAATGATGTTGTCAACTGTACCAATCATCTTTATTTTTGGAAACTTTTTTTGTCAGAGTATTAATGATAAAATAAACATTTATGATGCTTACAACACCATAATTATTTAATTCAACAATTTATGCATGTATGATAACTGTCAACACTTTAGAAATAAGTTTTGAATAAAAACTATTTTCTATATTAATTCTTGTAATAAATTCACTTTTGTTTAATTTATTTTTATGATTATCTATACAGTGGACAATATTACATCAATTTATTTTTCTACAAAACATTTCTTGAAAATAGGCTAATCTTTTTTAAAAATATATTACATGTCACAAGCCTTAAAAAAGATCAGTGTTACATATTGCCAATGTTATATTCAATGTATATGTCTCACTTATTCAATCATATTCACATATTTACTATTCACTCACTTTTTCTAAACATTTTTTTTACTAATATAATATTTTATACTTTATTAATTCAGGATCCGTAGTTAAGCAATAAATGTTTTGTTTATTTATTTTTCAAATTATAAACTAAAAAAAGAATGCTGTTTAAATATGATTGCTATTGAGTAGTAAAAGTTGTGGCCTCCAAATGAAGAATGCATCTTTCAAACAGACTTTTATTTTTACAAAATAATACAAAATGGCCAGGGTATCTTAAATGGATTGTGGCTTTAATTTAAATAAACTAACTTCTGATTTTAGAGATGCTACTGTAATATAAAAAAAAATACAGTAATTCTAGTAATAAAGATGACAAGTAATAAATAATCTAATATCAAGAAAACTTTTGTGAATAAAATGGTGTAATTTCTTAATATCTCTGTCTTGTAAGCACAAATAAATGAACTTTTTTTTAGCTGAATCCTTATTATTGGCAAGATGTTTATTTTGTCAATGTATCCTAATCTTTCAGTCTGTATAGTGACTGAAAAATGTGAATAGAAATATCAATTTGTTTTTTCTAAGATAAATCAAGTAACATCTTTTATTAGGTTAAATAACACATTAAAATAAAAAATGTAAAATTTATCAACAGATTTGCTGTGAATTGTCTATAAATTACAACTAAAACCAAGATACATTATTATGTCAATAAAGGGGAAACATTTTTTTAATATTATTATATATAATAGTATACATTTTTAACTGAGTAAATTTTTCAGGAAGTTATGTAATTATGATGTGAAAGACAAGAGATGATTAAGATAACCTAATGTCTTTATTCTTTCCAACATTAAAAACACTAAATTTTCATATTTAAGATGTATTAGAAAATGATATACCATAGACAATTTTTTTAATTATCTACATTTTCAAAAATTTGGTCGTAAGTGTTTGTTAATTTGTCTAACATTCATATTGTTTAATTCTTTTCTGCATAAATGACAATCATATGACTTACAATTGTTTTATATAATAATTATTTTTAAGAATAATGCTTATTCTAAGAAATTTTGTTAATTAAAACTAAATTATAATACGTGTACCTAAGTAGTATAAAGATAAGATTTATGCATTGTAATGTCAAAATAATCCATAAAAATATTTTTTCAGAAAGTTCTTATCAATTTTTTTAATTGTTGTCATACTACTCATCTTTTTGACTTACCATAAATTAAATATGATTTAGAAGCTCTTTTATGTTTGTGATATTGATTCACATCTTTTGGTTAATCATAAATATACTATAAATAAAAGTATAAGGAAATTTAAAGGAAAGGCTTAAAAAATCTGCTATAGATTAATTTTATCAATAAAATAAATTATTTTCGCAATAGTTTGTGTAATAAGAATAAATTCAATAGCAAAAAAAAATAGTAAAATAATATTAACAAACTGCATTTCTGAAACGATTATGAAAAATCAATTACAATTATGAATTATCTATTAAAAGCCCATTTGTTTTTTTAAAGCTGATTGTAACTTTAAACAAAGGAGTAGATATAGTAATAAATTCAGTCTCACTTATATTTAATTTTTATTATTGTCAAGGGAAATTATATAAATATTTTCAAAGAATATGTGATTGTTGTGTTAGTGTTATCTAAATAAAACTAAACATCAAATTAACTTCCAACAAATGTTTCAAATTTTCAGGATTGTTTTTTTTTTTTATGAATTGCTTAAACCTGCATTTCAATACCATTAAAAGCATTTACTTATTCACTGTAATGTGTTCTTCTGACATATAACATAATCATAAAATTGTAAATAATTTTATTCCAGACTGTAGTAACTAAATAAGGTTGTCTAATTTATTTGTTATCAAATCTTGTCTTTTAAATGTTTTTAAGTCTATACTGTTTTTTTTTAAATAAAAAAAGAAGATTTCTACTACAGGTTATAATACAAATTATCCAATTTCCAATATTTTATTTAAGCAACTCATGAATAAAAACATGAGAGTAAAGTATCTAATTTTTCTATAAATAATTTTAAGTTTTCATTTTCAAGTTGTTTATATGTTTCCATTTATCACAATTCTCTGTTTCCTATCTATTTAATATAGAATTATCAATAAATGGCCTTCTAAAATTTTATTTCTTGTTTCAGTTGTATTTTTTTTCAAGTTCTTATGATAACTAACATATCCATTAGTAAACATATCTAAAAAAAATCCCTTTGTATATACTGGCTTAAAGTAGGCTTTTATTTTGCTTGCAGGGTTTTACTAGTACTTTTTTGCAAATATATATTTTATTGCCTCTTGCATCTATTTATTTCCAGAATTTTTGATTGTTTCAACAATAACTTCTTTTTTTCATTTGTATTACAACCATAGGCAATACCTTCAACTATGTCCACAATTTTAGGATAATATTCACCTTGGAAATTTCAGATGATGGCTTGATTTAAATCAGCACTCTTCAGTCTATTCCAGGGTGACTTTTGCAAACTTGAACAAACAATGGAGGTTAGAGAGAGAGAGAGTGAGTCACATGGCCCTGGGGTATAGATTTATTTTTAGAGATATTTTCAGAAAGTTTTTTATATTTTAGATATATTAAAATTTGTTTTAGTTCATTATTTCTTAATAATTAAATTCCATGAATTATATAATTATATACCATATAATCAGTTTTTGTACATAATCGATAAATACATATAAAGCTTTAACTTTAAACTATGCACCTTTTTAGTGCTTAATTTTACCATGAGAGTGACCTCTACAAATCTTAACACAAGATTACGATTTTATAAAGATAAGAGTGGTGTCTTATATTCAACCTACTTTCTAATTATTTAGGCAAATCTAAAGCATTTCAGTATGAGAGCATGAAGCTAGTAAATACTTCATTGATTAAGTCCAGTAACTCATGTAGAAATCAACAATCTTTCGATTCATGGTGAGTTAATATTTAGATCTTATAATTAGAAATATTTATAAATAGAAAGTTTTCAGTGAGGTAACCAAGGACTTCAGTTCATGCTGTTACTGGCTCTCCATTTTAGTTATGTTAGTTATAGTTTGGGGAATAATATTTCCCTAACTGATTCTAATTGACAAGAGTTATCTCTTTGATCTCTTTTTACACAAGAATTATGGCACTAATTGGTAACAACTAAAAATGATAACAACTTTCTTTAAAATGTTGTTAGAAGCAAATAGCAGCCATTCAAGTTTCTAGAGAATTTTATGGAAAAATTTAATTTTCAAAAGTATTTTGATTTAACTCAACTTTTCTGACTGAATGAGAGTGTCTGATTGTTGGGAGGGTCCCTTGGGGCCTAAATCCTAGTTGTTTAATGGGCCAAAGCTGGAAGGAGGATGCTTTAAGGATCATTAACAAAATTGGATAGCTCATTCATTTGTTAGCAAGAATAACATTATTCATGGCAGTTTGAATATGTGCATTATAAACCAGAGATTTTACCTAATTTAAGAAATATTTTGCCCAATGGTGATTAATTTTTGACTGGATTTAAACATCATATTCAAGTGTTTCCTCTAACCTTCACCCATGCATCCTGTATCGGATTTTTAAAATTGTCTCACAAAATGTCATTCTATTTAAAATTCTCATTACCAAAATTAGCACTAAATTTAACAAAGTCTCTCACAATGTCAGTTTAACAGCAGTGCAGAGCTTTGCAAATCATAGCTAATTTTCACATTTGACTATTAACAATAGTAAAGCACCTCATGCATTCAGGTTTCAGATTTTCATAAGTTATCAGGGTACTGTAACATGATAGATGAGATTAAATATGCTATTTTAATTTATACATCACTCTATGCGGATCAGCAATCGCCTTGGAAAACTAATATTATGTCATAGTGATGTCAATCAATCTTCAAAATAACAACTGTCATTTAATCTCTACATTCTGCAATATCATAGAGAAAATTAAGATAAGAGACTGAATAGTAGCCCCTATGGGAATAATTAAAGACACTTGGGCAATTTATCAGTTGCCTAAAACCTGAATATTCCACCCCTAAAAAATCCAAGAACTCTCAATTACAAACAAACCCTTGCAGTCACAAGCTCAACCATGTATCGCTGGAGGTTTAAACACAAGATAAACCATAGATAGCAATGCTTAATAACCATGAAAACACATTGTATTTGTCTTGTATATCTAATAGACTAATAAATTCTAATTTATTTTTTTAAAAAATAAATAAATAAATAAATGTAAAATAATAATGATGATAGTGATGAGTATGATATAATAATAATAAAATGACTATTTTTAGATTGTAAAACTGATCACATCAAATCTAGGAAAAACTACTAATTATTTATACTTTTAAAAATATTATCAATACAATCAAAAATTAAATAATTTAGGAGTAACATTTTCAAAACTATTTATTAGACCTAATAAAATTTGTTTTTAAAGTAAAACTATTTATTTTTTATTGATCTTGATTTAAAAACAAGAAAGATGGAGACATCTTGATATTTTTGTACATTATCACTCTAAATATAAAATTTTAAATTGTATTAAGGGACTTTGTGGTTTATAATAATTAAAAAGATTAAGAATTGCTGACAATTAATGTTAAAAAATTATGCGTTTATATGATGTGATCATATCAATTAAGCTTCCTATATTGCAATTAATTCTATTAATTTTTATAGTAACGCATAATCAAAAATGATTAATCTCTACACACACACACACGAACATATATAACATTAATATTCTGTAAAGAAGAAAAAAATATTCAGCCGATTGAAAGTACTTAAAAGAATTGAATTTCTTCAATATATTATCAAGAGATTTAGTTGAAAATAAGATTTCTTAATAAAATGAGAGGGAAAAGACTAATTAAAATGATAAAATTAGCATCAACAAATTATAATGCTAATGTGTTTCTGTCAATAACTTTGATAAAATTATCTGAAACTACATTAATAAATTCAAAGCTATTTAAAAAAATACTAACATTTCACTTATGGATAAAATCCAAGTTTCCAGGTAGTAATTACACAAAGGTAAAACAACAACAACAAAAAGAATTAGCAATTATGAAATTAATAAAACTGGTTAAAGTACATAGCATGATCAGGATAATTAATGAGTAATGAATAAATAAACATTTAATTAATTATTACATATACTAAATTTAGCATCCACTTTATCCTATTTGTAAAAATACATTACGTGTCTCATTTTTTCAAAATACTATGAATTTTCCTCATAATTCTATCTCTTTATGCTTCTAAGAAATAGTTGTTTGTAAACCAAGAATTTACTGACTGCATACAAGTAATGGAGGAAATTGTCATTATAAATTCTGCTAATTTTATTTCTTATTACCATTACCTAGTGTCTGTGCGGTTAAATGAATAAGAATAAAAGGTATAGAAAAAGAAAATAAATTTAAAGCATACATAATGACTTGAATTAAACTATCAAAAGACCTCAATGTTGTCAAATTGGATTCTGTTGTTCACATATAGAAGTGATTAAATTTATTATTTTATCTTTCTTTTTTTTTTTCCTTGGGCGGGGGGGGGGGGCATTGCTATAAAAACTGGTTTAGAATCAAATGCAAAGAAAATATCAAAATAAATAGCATTGACTTCTGCTGCAAATTAGTACATAGAAAAGCTAATAATAAACGACAACTGAGCTCATGTTAGCTAATAGACAACTCACAGTGTTTTCTAAAATAAAATATTCAGCAAATACTAGAAATATATTTTTTGATGAAAAATATATAAATAGTCATGGAGATAATAAGAATGAAATAAAAATTCTTTCCCAGGATATTTTCTTGAGATAATCAGCGATTTTTCTATCTCAAGTCTAGATATTATTTAATCATTATCAAAGTAAGCTATTTGATATGCAATTTCTTGTAAAAAAAAAAGTGCATTTTTAAAATATTTTAACCTTTACAAATCAATAATTGGAAAGTCGATTAAATTAATAGTTTGCCATGTAAAACACATTTTCCATACAGATACACAAAATTTAAAGATTTTTAGGAATAAAATTCCTATAAATTTTGTGTCTTTGACATCATTGTCATTTCTTTTTATAATAAAGAGTTGCTGAATCATTTGTCATGTAAATTAAGTCTAGAAGCTTTTCATTTACTATAATCGGATTTATTTGGTGTTGCCCAAAAGAAATACTTTAAACTCAGAACAATGTTTCTTTTTTACAGACAAATTCCTCTAACAAATGCAAAAGACTAAGTTAATCAAACATTATACTAGTTATAAAAAAAATATATAATTGGTAATAAGTACCACAAAGATAAAACAATTGTTATAATGAAACTTACATAGTGGATAAACTTTAAAAAAACATTAAAAAAAAAAAAACTCCTCTCTATGATAAATTGTACAATTGCATATGCAAACTCTCAGAGAAACATCTCAAAAATGTATAAAATTATTTACATACCTGTGATATGAATCTACTAAGAGAATTTGGAAAATGTGGATTTACATTACATTTAATAGAATGAAATGGTGATTAAGTGATTATTCAATGTCTAAAAGTCATATAAATGAGAAAAATTGCATCCAAAAATGGAAAAATTAAAATGACAAAGAAGGTGAAGATTTTCCTATTTCTGAAGAGCTGATGCAAATTTATTTACTAGAAATAACTATAAAGAGAGAAAAGTCCTCAATAAATTGCCATTTAATGTCTTGTGAAGTCAATTCAGTAAAGATTTTTGTAAATGTAAATATGACAACTTCTAAGCTGTGTGACCAACCCAAATATGATTGATATGATGTGAAATTAAGTACATATATGAGAAAAAATGCAAATTCTAACAATTTTAATAAATGCATAAACAGAGAAAATCATATTATTTTAACAGAAATTGGCTCTAATTTATATACTAAAATAGTAATTTTTAAGTCTGATCCCAATAGGGTTATTATAACATAATGATTAATGCACACATTTTTTAGTTAGAGAATCCAGAATGGTTTGATGCAGTTAGTTGAGCTTCTATCTTGGGATCAAGAGGTCCCAGGATCGATTCTAGCAGTAACAGTTATGGTACAAAAACATCTTATAACTCACTTGCAATAAAGCCATTAATCATTTTTTTACTTGATAAAAAATAGTGATACAACATATAGTCATAATTTATAAGTTTTTTAAAATGATTCTATTGGGGAATTTTGAATTATTATTAAGCACTTGAATATACATAGAATATTTTTAGCATATTATAAGAGGAGTCTTTTGAAGTATTATTTTTCCAACTAGATATTTAATAGGTATAATGTGTTTATTGGTGGATTATAAGCTATTGTACCAGTCAAATGATGTATGTTGGTTTAACCTTGTTTGAATACTAGGAGAAAGTACCTCGAGGCCACCCATACATGAGATATTAAATCAAGAATACTATGGCCTCTGCTCTATTTGCCTATTCTTGAGTCTAACTACAAAACAACAACATATCTGAGATACGCATAAATAATTTTCTCACCCGGTCCAAAGCTTACCATCAGGGAGAGACATGGACGGGGACACTTACAGGACTAAGTTAAATGTGCATAAAAATATAATATGAAATATGTGTTTGTGCATGCCTGGATCATTGGACGAGCAATATAACAGATTAAGCTAATCAGAAATTGAAATAAAATTAGAAGACTTAAGCTTTTAGATTAAATAACATATTTTTAATAAAACGTAACTTTAAATATTTGAAAGGTTTTAATTATCTCTGCTATTCCCTGATTGATTATATAATAAAGAAATTTACAATAAGGCAAAGGGCAATTACATAACATTTTGTGGTTTAAACAGTACTCTCCCAATTTAAATGAAATTAAATTACCAACTCTTGTCCCCTCGACAAAGCCAAATTAAAATAACTCTTTCACAAAGCATTTTCTAGTTGCTTTGTGCTTTTGAAACAGTTTTAAAACAATGAAAGATTTTTTAAAAGTAACTCTTATTTAAGTGTGGATTGAATGCAAACAAAGTAGGTGTTATCGAGAAGAGTTAGTTAGCAGACAAAAGGAAATTTAACTATTATTTAGATGAGAGGTATCATTTTAAATTGGTAAGTTGTAAATAGAAAAAAATAATTTAAACCGCAAATAATTTGCCTTGAATGGGCTAACTAATTGAAACATACCATTCCTTTAGAAATGTTGGCAGGCTTATCTTAAAATAAAATTATACGCCATATTTTAACAAATTTTAATAGGAAAAAATCTCTTATTATTTCTTTTAACAAAATAACATTTTATTTCAACAGAAATTTGCATTAAATCATATATATACGCTTGACGTTTATATATGTTTGATTAATAAGTTTTAAAAGTAAATTTTAATGGCAATTTAATCTTAACGGAATTAATTTTAAAAGAAATATTTTAACGCAAATACAAATTTAAATACCGTTAAATAAACAAAATGAACGTATTAATTTTAGCTTTAATGTAAAACCCTGCTGATGCTGAACTATAAACTTAATTTAGATCTACAATATTAGTTAAGTTTATAGAAGGCTGTGAAGCATGGATCGTACTTCCGGATCCATTGCTTCACTATAGTAAAACATCTTGTAAATAAATTAAATTACACTTATGACTACTAATGAAATTGTGAAAACAATCATAGAGTATAAAATATGTTGATTTAAATTTGTATAGAGAAAATAATAACAGCAATGGTAAGAAGTTGATGAAAATCTTGTAAATTTTACATTATAGTGACATGTTTATTTCATGTTTAAAGAGGTTTATTTAAACTTCATTGTATCAATATTTCATACTCTGTAGTCAAGTTGCAATCTTTAAGTGACCATATATATTCAATGGACCATTAGAAAGAATGGATTTCCATTCTTGCTATTAAAAAGGTGTGAAGGTTGCCTTGACAGCAGTGAGAAATGTTGATTACTATCTTTATTGTGAATGTTTAGGTGGTTACTGGTTGGAATCTAATTATATATAGACTTCAGACCACTCAAATTATATATATAGACTTCAGACCACTCAAAGAAGTATGGAGAGATGTATGTTGGGAGTAACAAGAAGAGATCGAAAACGCAATGTATGGGTAAGAGAACAAACAGGTGTTACTGACCTCATTGAAAAAA
This sequence comes from Epiperipatus broadwayi, assembly GCA_028023455.1. Lineage (NCBI taxonomy): Eukaryota > Metazoa > Onychophora > Udeonychophora > Euonychophora > Peripatidae > Epiperipatus > Epiperipatus broadwayi. The sequence continues at coordinate 966,314 of JAQFVV010000075.1, forward strand.
TTAAAAGATTGAAGTGGAGTTGGGCTGGACATATTGCTAGAAGAGATGATAATAGATGGACAATTGAAATTTTAAAATGGATTCCAAGAGATTGTAAAAGACCCAGAAGGAGACCACATGTAAGATGGATGGATGAAATAAGAAAATGTGTAGGGGTGATGTGGAGAAGAGAAGCTAAAGATTGGAGAAGATGGATTAAACTTGGAGAGACCTTCATCCTGCAGTGGATTGATAATGGTTGATAATGATGATGATGATGATGATATATATATATCATTAAGTGTTCATGTTACATGTGAATTGTCTGGATTAGAACATTTATATTTGCAAATGTTTTATGTAAATTTCAGAATGAAAAGTTATCCAACCTTCAAATATATGTTAATAAATAAGTGAATGCAGGCCTAAAATGAAAGTCAGTTTTAATATTTTACATAAATTTACACATAGATTAAAGGAAAACAAAGATTTTATTATCTTATATAAATTATAGATTGTATCATAGGATACATCAATTTTTTCATTTCATTATAATATTATATTTAATGGAGTTCCAAAAACTGATAAGTTAATTATTAACACAAATAGTAGTGTTGATAAAATCATTAAATGTAGCATTATATGTAAAGTGATAGACAACAATTGGCCAAATTACGTTCACGACATGAAATATGCATTGAAAAAAACAATTTACAAACATGAAATATCCTATACAAATTACATTTATATCTGTATTTGCAAAACATTAGGTTACTTGCAATAAAATATTTTGTTTTGACAATATTTTCATTTGAATGTAGAAAACGATTTGAGAAAAAAAATAAAAAGATATACTTCATATATATGATAAATAATTTATTAAATCAGCAATATAATTGTGTAAATATACATATTTAAGAAAGGTTTTCTATTTATATCAGAATGTTAATGTTGTGTAATTTTAATGAGATTGTTGATTTTTAAATTTTAATTGTAAATGTTACTGGATAAGGCATTTATACTAAAAGTTAAATAAAGATGTTATTTCAAAACAAAGCAAAACTCTCCATATAATAGTGCCATCTTGTGCTAACAAGAGCAATCAATGGATGCCAGAAGGCTTGTGCATAAAATCCATATGGTTTAAAGATGTTATTTATTAATTTATATATTAGTGTATTTAAGCAATAAAGAATTATGCTACTAGCATGTTTATATATTTTATATCACACAAAAAAAAACGTAGACAAAGTTTTGACATGATTGATTTATTACCATATTATGCTATATAATCTACTGTGGGTGGTTAAGCATTATTAGTCGAAATAATGATTAAGTGATATCATACTCAAGATATAATGTTACATCTCAATGTCAGTTTCTTACTAAGTTTGATGTTTAATTGAGTAAGGATTAGTAATTTGATATTCATTTTAAAGAATTTTTTTTCTTCATATAAAATATAAAAAATAATTAAAACTAAAGGTTTATTAATGGAATACAAATGCAATTTTACTATATATGTATAAGTGTCCTAAATTTAATGTCAGATAGTAGATATATCATACAAAAAGTGCCTAAATGAACAATCCATGTTAATTGGTTGTAATATTCAAGAAGTATTTTTTTCATTACCAACACTTCTATTAATCAAAAAAATCTCAATTTGGGCATTAATACTTGCCAGACTGTCTGCAAGATTCTATTTTTGTTTTATGTAAATTGAGTATTAACTTTTAAACAATTGTTTTGTCATTGGATACAGTTATTGTTTATCTTTATAAAGTTGTAATAATTATATTTATAAAGTGCATACTCGTTACTTAAAGTAATATATATTAAGGCTACAACCTTAAAACTATGCACCTGAAAAAATGACAGTAGGGACCTCTGCAAATCTTTTAAATAAATCTTGTGTTAAAGATTTGCAGAGATCCCTACTGTCATTTTTTCAGGGGCATAGTTTTAAGGTTGTAGCCTTAATATATATTACTTTGTTTATCTTTATGTTTATTATTCTATAAAATAAAAATATTTTGTTTATTTCTTCATACTTTTGAAAAATTAAACCAAAAACATAAATTCAAAAAATTAATGTAATATAAAATCTAAAATATCAACTTTGCAAATAAATAAAATAATGATAAGCAGAAAACAATAAACAAAAAAGAACCACTCTAATACAAATAAATAAATGATAGTTTCAGTAGATACCACACAAATATTCAATTGATTAATTCATGCTAAAAGATTATTATATTGAAATAAAATCTCAATGTGGTTCAACTGTTGTTGGGAGGGAAAATGCAACATAGAATGATGTTTCACCAGACTTCATGAAAATTATGATACAGTAATTTAATAAAATCTAAAATAAAAGAATTAAAAGCTATTAGTTACCCAACACCCAATGTTTACCAGAACTGTGAATAGAAGGCAGTGAAAATTGCACCATTTAAGTTTTCACATATACTTCCAATGTATCCAAAACAAAAATGTGTTGAGGGTGGCAAAGAAATTAAAGAAGCAATGCATGCTGCATCAGAGATATTATTTTAAGAATTTAAACATAAAAATGAAATTATGTCAACTATCCAAAAAGTTCAGTGATCCAGAAATTTGTTCATTTATAGATAGAATAAAAGCAATGTATAAAAATATCAAACAAGTAAAGAATCACTTACAAATATGTATGTTTCTAAGTTTACAGTGTGGTGGTCTTTAACAATTACTCAAGAAAAGAAGATATATTATTGGTTTTGCTATTAAAAGGAAATACATGGGGAGAGGACATATATCATATAAATTAACCTCTTACTTCAAAATTTTGTTCCTATATCAATAGATCCTGCACCAGCTATGACTGGCTCTGGTGTTGGCATCATCATATTTGTAATAAAGATGCTGAGATTTCAAACTTTTTCATTATCATTGACTGCATCAGATATCAAGTATTATGCACAAAAGTGTTGCACTATAAACATACCATAAAAGTTTCTAAAAATTGTAAATCTATTGAAATCTAATTTATGACAAACAACTTCAGAATACTGTTTTCTACACTTGATGCTGAGTACAGAACTTTAATGTTATATTCTGGAGTTTGATGGCTTAGCAAAGAATATATCCTACAATGATTTTTAGAGCTTCTTGTTGATATAAAACAATTTGTAGAAACCAGAAATGAAACTTATAAAAAACTTACTGATCTAGCTGGTTATCTGATTTACTTTTCCTTACAGACATAATAACAAAATGAATATACTCAATCTTGAACTTCAGGGGAAACAAAAATACTATTACTGAATTAATAGGAAGGGTAATCACATTTAAAGCAAATTTACATATGTGGATATCCCAAATAAATGAATGTAACTTAAGTACCCCACTTTCCAAATTTGGATAACTACATTAAGAAATGTAAGAAAATCAAAACAAAAGAATATTCTGAAAATCTCTGCTGAACCTAAAATCAATTTTGAAATTAGATTTTCTGGTCTTTGAAAAATTCTGTGAATTGTTTCATTCATTTTAAATTCATTTGTTGATACTAATATTTCAGAAATATCGCAATAGATTACAAGTATGATAAATAATAATATCACTAATTTAAAAATGGAAATAATTAATTTTGAATCTGATGTACAACTAAAAACTAAATTATCACAAACAGATTTTTGAATTCTATGTAAATGAAAAAATTATTCACTCTTAAGTTAAAGAAATCTTTTCAATGGTAAACTCCTGCTTTTGCGTCGACTACCCATTGTGGAAGTCCTTTTTTTAGCAATGAACTTTTTAAAATCAAAGTTCAAATCCAGGATAACAAATAAACATTTGAAAAGCTACATGATTTTAGGTATAATATCATATGCGGCAGAGTACAATAAACTAGTGAAAGACATGCAATGTAGTTTTATATTAAAGAAGTTTTTTCGGTATTAAATCAGTAACATATTTTCTTTATTATATTACAAGTTTTTATTATTTGTGCCTTAAATGCATTTAAAATTGAAATATTAAAAGTGTAAAATTTATTTATGGCTTGGCAAAAAAATTTAATTTCTAAATTTATTCAAGCTAAATAAAAGGTTGGTGACCACTCCCATAGAATAATAATAATAATAATAATAATAATAATAATAATAATAATAATAATAATAATAATAATAATAATAATAATAATAATAATAATAATAATAATAATAATAATAATAATAATAATAATAATAATAATAATAAATAAGTTAATTTTAAAATAAAATTTCAAAACAAGCTTTTAATATAAAACATATAGAATCCATTGATGCAATTCTAGTGCTAAATATTTAATCATTCCTATTCATTACGAATTTAAAACAATGTATTAACCTGTATTACTTAGTTTTATTCCTCTATTAAGCAATGCCTATTTATTATAGACATTTAACATTAATAAATTAAATGATTATGTTATACCAAACCCAACATGTATTTCAATTCTCCATGTCAGTAATTTATTAAATTTGTGTGTAATTGAATAAAGACTGGTTGTTTGATTTTTCGTTTATATAGCATTTCGTTCTTCAGGTAAATTATATTCATTATTAAAACTGAAGTTTTATTGATTGAAAGCGAATATATTTTTAAATTAAATATGAATCTTGTAATGTTTGGTTCTTATAAAATCGATAAATGCAGCTTTGATAATCAATGTGTTAAGTTTATTAATAAAAATTAAAATCAATTAAAGAATAATATTTAAATACAAAAACAGACATTTGTTATTACTTGTTGATTGCTGTATGAATATTTTTATATATATTAAAATATTAACTGTCCGATGATTGATTCTGGTAACCTGCGTTCTTTCCTGCAAAGTCACCGATCTCAAACTCATTGGATTGTTTTCATCTCTTTTACTTATTACAGCTACAGTTTCTCACTGCTGAAACCTTTTATGAACTCATAAGCAAAAAAAGTTCTGATTATTTTTACATAAATTGTAATAATGGGTGTTTATAAAATGGTGGGTCTATTTTAGTACAATTAGGTGGAAAATGGTTATTGTTAAATCATTGGAAACTTTAATAATATAAGTAAAATATATATTGCTGCCACTGAAAACTTAGATAGTAATAAGTTTGTAATTATTTATTAAGCTTTATATATTACGTTAAATTTTTAATAGATTATAATTTGAATGATGGCTATAGGATGGAAGCGCTGTAAAATGGTTTGTCATGTGATCACTAGAGAGGATATTTTGATAAAAATTTTACAAGAAATGAAAAGTGGTTTAATATTTAAAATAATTTTTATTTATTTTAAAGTTGTTTATAGTCAATATTTAAGATTCATCAATTTTTTAAACAAAAAAAAGTATATAAATAATACAAATGTAGATTAAAGTAAATGTATCATCATAAACTTGAACATTTAGTTGGAAATAAAGATGAATATAAAGCCAATAGTAAATACTATTTTAAAAAATTTCAGAATATTAGTAGAAAATGTGCTTCATCAGGTAATTTAAAGGATTCTGAGCTGTGCTTTGAATTTAATATCATATTTTGAGTATATTTGTGAAATAATTTAACAAGAAAATCAATAAAAATCATATTAGCATAGAAGAAGTCTTCAACAATGTTAAGATGCATCTTTGACTTCTGAATTAATACAGATAGTCAAATATATGTAATGATCTACCAAATATAGTATTTCAAAAGATATCATTGGAAATGCTTAAGATAGAAAAAAAGCGCTTATATTTTTACTTTAGATAATTTGTACACTATTTTTCACAGTAAATTATCAATATTTACTTTTAAATATTAATAATCATTAATTAAATCTCAAATTTTTGGATTTTTTTACTCCAATTTCTGATTCCTTTGATATATATATATATATAATAAATAAAGTTTGATATCTGTATTCGTTCCACAATATATGTAATATACAAATCAATATATATATATATCAAAATACAGTACAATTTACATAAATTATATTATTATTAGAAGTACTTTCGACTATACATTTTGTAGTCTTTATCAACTATATAACATTGAATAATCAAAACGAGACAACCTTTAACAATACCCATAGTTCAATTCAGATTTCCCACAATTCTGTTATCTTAACATTTGATGACTGGTGATTCATTAACATTTGACGATTTCTTGAAATCAACATAGCCTCCTTTATTTTACATTTATTATGACAACGTTCAATTTGAATAATTTTCATATTTTTATAATCAAATTTAAATCCATATTGACAAGATTTATTATGATCAAATATAACAGATGATGAAGGTTTATTTACATCTATTCCAGATTGTTTCTCTTTTTGAATTCTATTATATAAAAACATATGCTCTTTTATTCTCTTCTCAAATGTACACTTAGATTCACCGATGTATTGTAAACCACATCCACATATCAATTTATAGATAATATAATTTTGATTAAACTTTGAATTTTGAATTTTAAAGTTATTAAGTAATCTATTTGTGTTATTTGTTGAGAAAAAAGCAATATGACACAAACCATTATAAATTCTCCTAATAAACTTGACCTGCTCATCCGATATAAATGGCATTGAAATCCATTTCACTTTGATATTTTTATTTTTAATTTTATTATAGTGTTGATTTCTTTTAAATCTTTTAATAATATTAATAATAGCATTTTTATAATAACCAATCTTCAACAAGTCATTAACAAATAAATGTACATTTTTAATTTTATCACTAGAAATGAAAAATTGTGCAAATGTTAATGAATCACCAGTCATCAAATGTTAAGATAACAGAATTGTGGGAAATCTGAATTGAACTATGGGTATTGTTAAAGGTTGTCTTGTTTTGATTATTCAATGTTATATAGTTGATAAAGACTACAAAATGTATAGTCAAAAGTACTTCTAATAATAATATAATTTATGTAAATTGTACTGTATTTATATATATTGATTTGTATATTACACACACACACACATACACACACATACACACACACACACACACACATATATATATATAAAGATTTGGATTCTTACTCATGACACATATTTTATGAAATCCTATCTATTACAAAATTATTTAAAATAAACCTAATCTGGTAGATTTACCAGGATTAAATATGTTTTTTGTAATGAAAGCAATCTAAATGATATTAAGAAATTAGAAGATTGTTGCATGTCACCTATTTTATTTTTCCTCACAATAGATTTGTTTTTTTATCTTCTGTTCTAACAATTTTTCCATTTACTTAATCCTTTTCAAGAATTATCTTTTTATCTAATATGTTTTCAATTTCCATTTAAGCACAATTACGTACCCAAATTCCTAAATATAAAATAACAACAGACTATTTACAATCCAAAGCATTACTAATTGCTTTTATGAGATTTACAGGCTGGAAAGTATGATATAGAACTATATTAACTGACTATAAAAAGCAATTACAGTTATAAAATGTTAAACTTAAAATTTCTGCAATGCTCCTTTTTTTTAGACTTTGAGACAGGCATAGAACTTTGAAATGAGCTGATCACAATGGCTGAAATAGAAACTCAAAGATTTTGTATAAAAGCACTATATCCTTATGCCAATAATAGAATTCTCTATTCATCACCAGTAATAAAAATACAACTAAAAAGACTGCAACAATCACAAACTTCATTCAATCTCCATATATCTTTTTTTTTATTAAGTAAACTATAAAATTATTTAAATTATTACCTCTGTAAATATTAGACTAATATTTAAAAGTTATCGACATTCTTATGATATGTTTATAATAAGATTTGATTATTGATATAATTTTTGGGTGGTTTTCAAATTTATACCTTATCCAGCACATTAATATTTTTTTTAAAAAAATCATCTTTAATGTTATAATTAATTATTTTTCAAAAGAATGTGTACATCTTTAACTGTATATTTTATCTCATCTGAAAATGTTTTATCCTTTTTATAGCTATGGTTCATCAAAGAGTAAGCTTTCCTTCTTATCCACATAATCAAAACCTTACTCTTTTCAGATATGTCTTTAATGGTAGAGGTATCCTTATTCAGGGCAACTTTGAATCAATGTCTGTCTATCTAAAACTTGTTTTTAATCATTTCCAACTCAAGTGAATTTTTTATTCTCTGTTTCAGGCTCTACATCTAAAAATGTTGAATTTATGTTATTTGTACTTTTTTGTTTGTATTTTTTACATCAAAGTACGTCTACATTTATTTTTCTTCAATCATTCTTCATCATTTATTTTTCCAATATTTAGATAGCAGAAATTTCTTTTTTAGCTTAATTACTTTGCTTTTGATCTTATTTATATAATTATTTGCAATTTTAATGTTAAGATTTGGATCACTAAAGTGTTTCCATAATTCTTTTTCATCATTACATATTAGACAAAATCTCAGTTTTTGCTTATCATATTTTTCTTCATTTATGTCTTTTTCCAAATAATCTTTTATAATGAAGCCATCAGAAATATCTTTAACATTATTCATAGTGTCTATGTTAATGATTTACTTATTCGAATGATTATTTTCAATCTCTGCATTTATTTCATCTATTGAGGTAACAATAATTTCTTTAGTTTCCATCACCTCTTCTTGGATTTCAATAATCTTCTCTTGCACTTGCTCATGCACTCAGATTGCCATTATTTCTTTGATATTGTGCACTGTTTTCCATATTTTTTTTCATATAGTTTCTGTTATATATTTACGCATCTTTGAATTCTTGCTCTGTTGAATCATTTTTGTTGCATATTTCTGAGCTCTATTTGCATCTTAATCATTATTTCTTGATTTCCCAAAATATTTTCTTTCATTGACGTTTTAAAAAAGTATATTTAATTAATCTTTTATTGATTTTCTAAAAATCTTACATCACTCTTCTGTTTATTATCTAAAAAGATTTTATTCATCAATTTATTGCTTCAGTAATTTGAGTTCAAATACCAATTTTTTCATCACTTATTATTGATTTACTAAAAGCTTTCATCATTCTTTTAATGATTTTCAAAAAAAACCTTTCATCATTCTTTCATTCTACTTTTCCGAATTCAATATGTGTCTTTTTCATAATCTCTATAAGCATTTGAAAATCATTTGAACTTATTTTCTCTACTGTTTCCAATGTCTCTTTTAACAGCATTTCTTGTTTTTCCTCCATGAACTCCATGTTTAATTGTTGTTCACTTTTTTAATATTTAGATTGTGTTATCATTTATTTATAAATTAACAAATGACAACCTTTTTTATACTACTATATTTCTCTTTATATTTAATAAATAAATTTGTATTTTATCTCAAATTTAGCAGCTAATAGTTTTTTTTTCTTGTGAAATTCTTTCTCATGTTACATCTCATTGCATCACCTCTTCTTTTATAATATATATGAAAAACAAAAACAAGTTTTATATATGTAAAAACCTGCTATCGCTTGTATTAATGATCAATAGATGGAGCTTTACCAAGACCTCCAAACAAGTGTATTTGTTTACATAAACGTCAGAGTCAATATTCATTGTCTCTTTCATTTTGCTCTACCCTCAGATCAGATGATTTCAAGCTGATTTGCTCTCATCAGTGAGGGATAGGAGTTAGAAACTAGACCTAAATATTAACTCAAGCGTTTATGCAAAACGTTTCTATCAGTTTGCAAGCATGAATTTTTTAGGCACCTAAATGTCTTCAAACTCAACCTATCAAACTAGATATCTATATGGGTCTGATATCACTTCAGTTTCTCCACATAGTCAAAGCTTCTGCAATCTATATCATTGCAAGAAAACTTTAAAGGTACATTTATGAAAAACAAAAACTATATATATATATATATATATATATATATTTTATATATATATATATATATATATATATATATATATATATATATATATATATAATGTCTATTAAATAAAACAAATATTGTAATAATAATATTATTATTATATATAAATAACAATAAACTCTTAAGCTATCAATAATCTCAATCTATAGACAATGTAACCTCCTGTAACAATAAAGATAGGCCTGTCCTTATCTAAGGTCTGATGAGTTTATATAGACACTAAAGGTTACAACTTGACCAAGGAATGTGAGATTAATAATGTAAAGAAGTTTAAACAAACCTCATTCTTCAGGCAAATATAACCTGTTCTGACAGCATACTAATAAATAGGCAATTATAACTTCCAAATTCCATATGAAGTACATATTTACTAAGAAAATAAAGCCAATTATCAGAGGCTTTAATAGGTTTATAAATATAGATGAAGTCCTTGATAGTTGATTAACTCTATTATCTCTTTTCATCCCTCTCAAATTAACTTTTAGTTCATTTAAATAATTTACTATATTCAAATTTACATGTAATTGGCTATTTCAGATGGGTGCATAAATATTTGCAATAACATTAATTATTAATTAAATACTGGCATATTTTATTATTAGATAAGCTCAAAGTTGCTGATTTCACTAACAAAGTTCATATGTGGTGCAATATCTAGATCACAAGAGCAAATATGTAACAAACTATTAGAAAAAACCATAAGTAACACTTGTTAAACAAAAGAATTTCAAGTGGTAAATAAACACAGGCTAAAACAAATAATATATACAAATGAGCATGGGCAAAAATTTTGCTGAACTCAGTGCTGAATAAAAATCCATTGATATTTTGCAGTAAGCATAGGATTAAATAGAAGATCAAATATATAAATAAACATCTCTGCAATATCTATACAGAGACCATTTATATGCATTCACACACACAAGCAGAACAATATTTTTTCCTTTCAGGAACATATGATATAAAAACAAGAAAAATATGCCATTACTTCATACAATTTAACACTGATGTAAACTTCCTATACACATGTGTATGAGCATCAAGTAAGAAATGAATATGTCAAGTTCTAAGGAATTATTAATTAAAATATGTATTAAAAATAAAATAATGCAGGTCTTACAAAAATTTTCAAAACTTTTGTTAAAGAAAATTTAGGTTTTTAAAATGATCATAAAATTTGAGTGGGTAAAAAGTCTGTTGTAAGATTCTTTCTAAATAACTCTGTTAACATAAGAGTAAAAAGTAAATAATTCCAGAAAAGCTATTGCATTTTATTAAACTTACTTATCAACTTTCAAAGGAATAAAGGGGTTTAGCTAAATATACTCAAATAATTATAATTATATTATATAACACATATATTAAAGAAGATAGCCTATAAAACATAAAATTGCATATCAATAAAATCAAAATATAAAACTTTATACCCTTATATACATCACTCACTAACTTACTGCAAATAGAAAAAAACAGTTCATATAAATATTTTACCATTAGTCCTAAGTAATGTGGTATAGAGCTCTTCCTTCCTGTACAGATTATATCTAAATGAGTATGTCTTAATACAAATTTACTGGATATTCTTGTTTTTGGGATGTTAAAAAGTGCTTTTTATGAAGAGATTTAGAATATCAGCAGTTGGCTGGTATATGAGTTCAGTTGGAAAACAATTTAAGCATATGCTGGCTATAAGTTTATGCTGGAGAATGGAATTCATTTTGGTGCCATAGCTGTGCATACTTTCAAATATGGCAGCTGGAGTGAATTCTGAGTTCACTTTAATATGGACAAATATAACAACAGGAATAAAAATACTAGCAGCTTAAGCAGAATCTAGTAGAATAATTTGAAATTTAGTCACACAAAGTCTAATAAAGAAAATAGAGTAATTATATGATTTTTATATGTTCTTATATCAATGCAACTGCTCATTACTTGACCCATTCAGGAATTTAAATAATCTCCTCAATCAGCAAACCAATGATTAAAATATTTTTACTCAGATAAACCAGCATTTTAATTATTTACAAAATTCTAAATTAATTACTCCAATTAAGAATTTTACAAACAACAATATTTAATAAAAATAAAACTATTTTTCTTAAAATATTAATTAAAATGAACCGATTAGCACAATAAAGAAACTTTCAGAGATTAAGTATTGTCTCTGGATTGTAAACAATATTTAACAGAGATGATAAAATCAGTTACAAAGTTCACCTTTTGAAAAAAATATTATATTACAAAAATGTTAAACTGAACTCATTAAAACATTTTTATTATTAATGTGTGTGCATACTGAAGTGGTCAATATGAGATTTAGATTGCACTTCACAGTCTTATCTAATCTCCCACCACCAAACTAAATTCAAATCCCATTCATATGCTTATATACCTACCTATATAATCCAATTTCTTTTAATTTTCTTTTAAAATAACTATGCCTAAGATATTTAATAATATCTTAACTAAAAAATAAATAAATAATATTTAGTATAATTAAAGGTCGTATATGTGTGCAAAGGATATATATAACTAAAAGGTGATGGGGTATTGTGTATAAACTAATAATTCTATTCATGTATTTTATAATAAACCATATACTTAAAATTATATTCAAAGTATTATATTAAAATACATATTTATGTAATGGTGGTCAGGATGATGCAATCAGCTTGGAAGGTTCTAGAAACATTCCAAATACTTAACTAAAATCCATTAGTATTATTAAAATTATTAATCTTATAAAAAATCAAATCAATTTCCTTAACAAAAATTTATCATTTAGTAAAATCTATTTCTGAACTAGAAATAGATTTGGAACAATCATTTTAGAAACTTACCAACTTGATTGCATTGTTTTGTACTACCTTCAAAACAAAAGGTGAATTTCTCATCTAAAAGCTTCTGCAACAGTATTTTATAGCCTCAGGTAATGAAGCATGAAAGCCTTCCTTAGATAATCAGGAATCATATAAATAGGGCCTGATTTGAGTCAAGCAAGAAGAATACCTAAATTTATACAGTGTCGGCCAAATCAATCCAAGTCACTCAAAATTTCAATATGACAACTGCTGAGTAGTAGGGAAAGATGCACCTTTTCCTGACCATTCCTGGACCAGCTTCCAATAGCATGCTGCTCTACCATTAAATCTCCATAAACTGATATGCTATGTCTCAAAGACTGACCTGGAAATCAGCTACCTGCTTCCAAAATGATCGGAAGGACATTCATGCTAAAAATGAGCCACAGTAAAATATGGAATTCACAACTTGTCAAAAACCACCAAGAATGAAGGTAAAACCATTGAAATGTCACCATCATAGACTCTTTAATTTGCTTTTCAGTATTTAACATCTTATAAATTTTGAAACCTGTTGTTTTCTCCTTAAATTTATAAATCTTTAAATATGTAATCTTTTAATGTGATTCTCTATTTCACTTTATAAATATTTTAGATTATCCTCATAATTTAATTTAAATTTAATTTGATGTGGCAACTCTTTTCTTAATATTTTGTGTCTGATATATATTTTAAAATCCAGTATGATATATCAATAAACTCCTACCCTCGCAAGTATGATTATTTTTAGCTAACCTCCTCACCATTAGAGGGGAGCACCAATTCATTAATTTTTTTTTTACTTTAAAAACTACAGAAGCTTGCTAGGTTGGGAGAAGAGTTAAAAAAAATTATTTATCCATTATACTTTTTGCGTAAACAGCAGGGGGGGGGAATAAAGTTCCCCCTTGACTAGTTTACAAGTTATATAAATGTTAATCTATTTACTAGCGCAATATTAGTTTTAAAACAAATATATTAATTATATATATATTTATTTTATGCTTCTTGTTCCTCCCCCAGTCAAATATATATATATAATTTATTAATAGAGCACACCTTATGCTGTAAAATTTATTTATTGTCAAATGTGTGTGAAGTTTTAGTTAAGAAATGAAATGAAAGGGGGGAGGTGTTAATTTATGTTAAGTTTAAATATAATTCTATAATAACGCCTTTTAATCTATATTTAGTAAATCCGATCATGCCATCACATTTGATATTATTGTCATAAGTAATAAGCTTAATTATTATATCTTGACTAATTATTAGTCTATCCCAAGCATTGCTAGCATAGGCTCTTTTCATAATCAAGCTTTATCAAGAGATATACGTCAGAACACCCACACCATCTCATCTTCATATTATGTCATAAACAGGGTGATGGCTGACTCTGAATGTCTACTCATGCAACAGCAGTTCTGCATGGAATAATTCTGGAAAAGTTCAGCCCATTGAAACTCTGACCAAGACCCTCAATTCCAAGAAACCGATTCCATGAAATGTGGGTGTGGCAAGTCGGCATATTCTTATTTCCAAAATGAGAACGCACTTTATTTCCAAGAAACGGATCTGCAAATCTTATTTGGGCATTATGTTAGCAGCATGATACTTAATTATGTTGTCTTCCTCATTTAAAAGCTTAAGCCTATAAATATCTGTAGATGTGATGTTGTGCTCTCACTAAACGTAGTTCATATATTAATTATTTTTCTTTCAATGTGTCGCTTAATGACCCGAGAGATATTTATTTATAGAAATATTCCCACATACATTAATTATTCAAATAAAGTAAATAAATCATGATTGGGTATATTTTCCATACTCAATAAACTCATGGTAATTTGGACAGTTCTCTCTTGTAATTCAGGCAAATTATTATAATTGCACACTACATTATCATGCTAGATTATTAATTGACATATCATAACATCGCATGAAAAGTAATAATCTATAAACTCATATGTAAATACCCATGTTAAAATGCAAAAGAAGCAACAACATCATTTACCTGTAATATGAGGCCAATTACCTAAATATAATTCAATGTATAAATTTCTGATTTTCTATTTATTGTTATTATTAAAAATAATATAAAACAAACATCTCTGATCATTGCAATTTCTTTATTTAATTGATTTAATTAAATTTAAGATATAGTTATTAAATTATTAATGTCATGATTTGGAAAGTGATAACATCCCATTAATGTTAAATATATAAGTTTGTTTTTACTGTATATATAAATATACTTGCCATGATTTTTCCTTGAATCTCTTTGTGTCTCTGTTGCATGATGTTGGCCAGAAATAAATTAAATAATCTAGTATTATCAGAGTTGCTGCTCATAAGTAATTGAATCTGGAAGCTGGGCATACAGGGCAGAGTTCATGAGTGTTCCTGACATGTGTATCTCATGCATGATTGGACTCAAAGTATTTGTGTTCAGATTCTAGATCGAGTTGTGTGATCATGCAAACCGACCAGTACAATATATACATAATATTACCCTTATCACAAAAAACACAACTTAAATAAAAACTGCAACTTTAATTAAAATTAAGGTTGCGTAGCTAACTGACATCCAAATTAATATTGAGATAGGCAAAGCATCTCAACTGTCCTTTAAGTTGGAGGAGGGATAATAAATAAAAATTACCATTAATATAAACAGGAAATTTTTCATTTCTTTTTTGTCTTTTTTAATTTTAAATTGATGGAAATGGACTAAAAATATCTTTAATTATAATTAAGTCAAGGTTATATTTGTTGAATGTTTTTACTGTCATCTGCCAATTAAATGCATTCTCAAATAATATTTTTATTTATTATAGTGTATTTTATTTAGGACTTGAATTATTATTTTTACTTGTTGACATCTATCTGAAAGTTCTTTTTTACTTTTAGGAATTTTAACTGGCATCCCATTATTAATATGCTTCAGCTATCTGACTTATCTAGTTGAGCTGAATTTTTAACCTTTGTAGATTTTTCTGAGTTTGCTGTTAAGAGTTATATCTTTTCTTTAGAAATATGGTCTTTTCAATCAAGCCTTACTAAATTCATGATAAACTATGTCATCTTTACCTTTCTGGAAAAATCCAGAAGTATACATTAAGGTCCACCTATGTTGAAAAACAAAATAGCTTTCTATACCCACTTTTCTGCTTAAAAGTTTTCCATATTCTTTTTCTGCTATCATGGGTAATGACATGAGAAGGTATTTGCAAAATTTCTTACATCGCTTATGTTCAAAATGTTTGAGCTTTACCTACCATATTGCCTAAGGTTTCACTAAAATTATATACATTAAATTTCATATCATGATCTTTAATCTTGTTGTTAGAGACAACATTACATAAAAAATGAAAATAGCTGACTAAATATTTGTACTCTTTTGTTCCCTATATATAATTCATTATATATTTATCATTTAAATGCTTATTGCAAAGTTTAAAATTCAAAAGAATTTATTTATTTTGTTAAATAAATATCATTCTGTGTAATAGATGGCTCACAATCAATAATTGTATTGACTTACTTCCACATCTCGTGTTGTAATTGTTCAACACAATATTCTCAATATACAAAGAGAACTAAATTTGCAAGTGGTTGTAACTTTATTATTAACATGTTATCAAATCATTAGAAGAAATATGTTTTGTTAATTATGACATTTTCTATTTAAACAATCCATTTAATGTTATATATATATATATTAACTTTTTTATATCCAAACCCTTTTACTCATATGTTTATATAGATATATGACATTTTCTATTTAAACAATCCATTTAATGTTATATATATATATATTAACTTTTTTATATCCAAACCCTTTTACTCAAGTGATGGACCCACATCTTAGAAATCTAGCTATTCAATTTTCATTTTTGCCCTCTATTGAGGAGTTTTGCTACCATTTTTTTACAGCCTTAAAATTCATATATATTTTTTTCCTTATATTTTAATTTAAAAGAAAAAAAAGGCATTAGGATAATTGAATAAGTGGCAATTTAAAATATCTGAAACCACACATTGGTGCCTAGTCTTTGTATATTAAGTTATCTTGAACTTTGTGAGATTACTTTGAGAAAATACTATGATGGTCTAAAAACTTGATTTTTTGGAAAGTTTATGATTATTTTTATATTATAATTGTGTAATGATTATTAGAAATCCAAATATATACCATTACATATATATTTTTTTACAGAAATGTTTATTTTTAAATATAAAAGAATATATTCTTCTGTATAAAGTTACCATAGAGATTATGTTCACAGAAAATACAACTGTCTAGAAATGACATCACTCAACAGATTGTTATAACATTTAATGATATCATAAAAAATACAAATATAATTTAAACTTTTAAGCATAAATTGTTAGATTTACTAGATATTAAAAATAATTCATTTAGATTTTTTAAACAAGCATCAAATGAAGATTTCATTCATTTTACAAATTGAATCTGTTCTATCTGAAATTTGATAACATGATAACACATTGTTTTGATTAAAATGTAATTTTTAAAATAATTTTGTAAATCAAATAGGATTTTTAAAATTTATTTAATTTGTAAATAAAAATATCTATCAAATGAGATCAAATTTATTCTGATTTATAATAATAGTTTAATATTAAAGTGAAAATCAAAACCTTAAATCTAGTGATAACAAAGAAATCTGTCACAATGTTAGCATAGTGCAAGAGGGCTATATACATATATTCTTGTTTCCATATGTACTTCAACAAATTCTTTACCTTACTTATATTTTATTAAAAATTGTGACTTGTTTACTTTTTAAAAAAAAACATGGAACTTTTCCCACTTTGCATTGCTTGCTGTTTTATTGTTATTATAAGTAATATTAGCTTATAGTTTGTTTGTTTTTTGTTTTTTGAAAAATAGTTTCTGTGAGAATGCTTTTATTATTTAAATTTTTAAAAAATTGAAGAAGTCATATGTTACAGATAATTGGTTTACATCTAATGCTTTACTTTATTATTTGTTCCAGAAAAAATCATCTGAAGGTATTTATTTTCTTCTGGTCTAATTTTCCTGCAAAGTTTTTGAAATAAAAGAAATATGATTTTTTTATATTTTACAAAATAATTTTGATTATTTTTATATACTCATTGGTTAATTATTGTTTAAAAAAAAAAATACACATTTCCACTTATTCATTTTTTAATTTTTTAAAATATAAATTACTAAACTTGACCATAATATAAACAAAGAAGAGCACCATCTGTCTAACATCATTATCTGTCAGAATTTTTTCAGTATTCAAATCTTTTCAAAAATTATAATAATTTAACATTTTAACTTTCTTGTCCTGTTAAAAATGATCATGGCTTCAAGTTGCTCAAATTCTGTCATTTTTAATGCTACGATAAAGAATTTATAGTCATTTTAAAGCTTAAAAAAATACGGTAAGATGCTGCTCTCTCTCAAATTATTTTGCAAGTAAAAAATCAATAAATTTGACATTTAAACTTTAACAATGGTAAAAGGCAGCTTTTTCTAGACAGTGATTGGTTGGTTGTCATTTCCAGTCTGTCAAAAATTTTTCATCGCTCCAACTTTTTTGATTTGCATGTCAAAATGAAATCGAATGTTTTAGAGTAATAATTTTTTTTTTTTTTTTATATATTATAAATTGTTTTCAGAAAATATACTGAAAACATAATTATTTTAGAAAAACAATAAGATTTTAGTACAAAATTCTATACTCTTACAGGAACATAAATTGAAAAAGAAACCAGCGCTAACAACAATTTTGACACCTGTCAACAGTTTACATTGCATCAAGCTCTTTATTTGATTTTCAAATAAGAATTAATGTTTTAGAATATTTTGGTGGCATTTATTTACATATTATAATGTATTTTGGTAAAATATGCTGAAAATATAAATTATTTTAGGAAAAATAGTAAGATTTTAATAAAAAAATTATTTTTACACTAACATAAATTGAGAGGAAAATCAATGATGTTAGCCACAATTTCTGATTTGTTATAGTTTCTTTTTAGGTCATCTGCTATTGAATATTTTTATAATTATAAATAGAAATTTATTTTTGAAATTGTTCACTTTCATAACCTGACAAATTATTAATATACTTTTTACAAACAAAACTAAAATGAATATAGTATTAAAAGATGAACATATATTTTACTGCTGATTCTGTAATTGACCAATCAAAAGTTTAGAGTTTTATCTCACTTGGCCAATAAAATAAAGTGCAATTGAATGGGTTAAAAGCAAATGTCAGATTTTAAAGTAGAATTTGACAGATTTATCACAAATCCTTCTTTAATCATTCACATTAAAAAGAAAATATCTTAAAACAAAAAAGTTTATTTTTTGAAAGATTGTTTATATTAATATTATTGCTGATATTTACAGTACATTGTTCTCCTTTACAGGTCACTTTTTCAATACTTGAAAAGATCAATGCATTTTTTACAATATTACTCATTTATAAAATTAAAGAAAAAAATAATAAAGCCTAATGTATTGAATTTTTCTAAAATTCTTGCCAGATGGAACAAAAGAAAATGTCAGAATTCAATAGAGTTGAAATTTAATTTCATATTTCAGTTGTCCTTATATTTTTATCTCATTCAGCTAAGATTCATTCTACTTCAGTATCTTAACTGTATCAATAATTTAAATGATTTCTGCTCTTTTCAGTAACATATTATACTTTTGATTCAATTATATACACACAAATGTTGTTTTAATAATTATTATAAGGTCTTATATAATGTTATTATTTATAAAAATAACTTATTTGTTTTAAAAATAAATGTCATGCCTTTTAGAGAGATAAAGGCAACACTTTTTAATATGTATTTGGTATTGAAAAAAAAAGCTGCTCAATTTTCTAATCTATATTTCAATATATTTCAGTAAAAACGTTTAGTAAAAATATTGATTCTACAATAAAATTTAATCGATTCTACTTGAAATTGACAAGATTTCTAACTAAATACCACAAATCAATGATAGTAATTGATTTCCTTTGTTGCTAACGTTTGCTTTAAATGCAGAATGATAAATTTATGATTCTTTAAATTAACTTTATATATATATATATATATATATATATATATATTTAAATAGAATTTAAGGTATATATATATATATGTATATATATATATATATATATATATATATATATATAAGTAAACCTTGACATGAAGTCATATATCATTATGTGAGCTAATAATTAAGAAAAAAATAAAATAGAATTGTATAGTTAAATAATTTAGCCAAGAATAAAATAATGAAAATGAAATATTAAAAAAATTATATATTAAATAGGGAGAATAATAATAAAAATTATGCAAATATCATTTGAAAAATTATTAAATGAAAACGTTACTTTTAACAGATATATATATGTGTGGATATGAATAATCATTTATATATGCAAATAAATAAAGAATGTGTTATTAACTAAATTCTTTTTCAGATGTATCATTTGAATAGATTTAAAAATTCACACTATATTTTCAGTTGTAATTAAAATTAAATAAAATTGATTAAAATACTGTAAACTAATAATAATTAAATTGTATATTTATTATAATACAAATAATAATAATAAATTGCATTGGATTTTTTGTGGAAAACGAAAATTATCATGAATAAAATAAAAATATTATCATTCTTAAAGTTAATATATTTCAATTATAATTTTATGTAATTAAAAATGATTAAAAGTAATATATGAAATAAAAATTTGGATAATGTGAAATGAAGTTTGTTTATTTCTAAAACAAACTTTTTTCTTCCCTTCTAATTACATACAGTTCAGTTATAAAGATTTATTATTAAATTTAGTAAAAGGAGATGTTTCATTTGATATTTGGAGGCTGATAAAACGAGGACTTTTCCTTGACTCTCTGAATACTTAAACAGTGGTTTTAGATTATTTATTATGTACATAAATTAAAATAGTAGAACAATTTCATTCTTTTATTTAGAACAATTTCAGTTACTAAGCTTAAATATCAACAAAAGTAAAAAATAGTGATATCAGTCTATTTATTCATAGGTGATTGATCAGTGGGAAATTTAGTTACATTACAATTACATATAGTTAAGCTATAAATATGTATATATAATCAAAATATTATAAAATAACAATACAAAATTGAATATGGCTATGGCATAAAATGTTGTAAGCTGGCTGTAATGATGATTTTATGTTGAACTTTATACAGGCATATTCAATTAAAAAAAATTATTGTCAAATTTCATGATAAAACAGATCTAAATCAGCATTGATATTGTAATATAATATTATCAGTTTTTAATGGTAGCTATAAAAAATTATTCACCAATGTAATGGATTGTAAAATAACTATCTGATATTTCAACTTTAATTGAATCATTGTTGTAAATTTACACTCTAAATATGTCATAAAATGTGTATTTTTTCTCTTATACAAGATAAAGTGTTTTTCTGAGTCAATAGTCTGACTATGAAGAAACGAACTGTTAAAAAACTGAGAGTCAACAAAGAACATTTTTTAAAATGTTATTATAAAGAATATTAAACTTACAAAAAAAATCACCAATGTTGTGGCTCAAAAAATAATTACTATATAAAATTTTAATTTTGGGAAGAGAAAGCTTTCAAACTAAAATCAATAATTTTAATACCAAAACTTTGTTTTGTGAAATTAGTTATTTCTGCATGGTAAATCTTAAACAACAAAGGTGAAAATGTAAGAAATAATATAACAATGTTTTTTTAAAAAAATTTGGTTAGATCTTAATTATAAATTATGTCTCAGTTAATTAAAATTCATCCATCTAATTAATTTATTTATTAACTATAAATTACTGAATTTGTAAACTTTTATCAATATTTATTATAACCACATGGCTACATTGCTGTATTAAAAAGAATACTTGGAAGCATGCTACTTAAGCTTGAAGTTCATTAATTTAAGAGGAAATAATGTTTAGTTTTCCCATATGTATTATTTTTAATCCTGAGTAGTTAATTTAATTGTTTTTTCCTTTACAAATGATAATCTAAATATTCTAGAGAACTTTTTTGAAATAATTTTTAAACATTTTTTCCAAAGATAATATAAATACTTTAATAAGTAATATAATTTTCAAATGTTGGCAAAAGAAAGAAAAAAACTATATGACCAGATACATAATTTATTTGTTTTCTCTCTTGATTTTAATTTTAAAAAAATGTTTTAAAAGAAAAAAAATTATCTTCAGTAAATTATTTAGCAATTTTAATTTTAATATTTTAAGAGAGATAAAGTTTTGTGTTTAGAAATATTTTGAAAAATAAACAAAAATGTCTAAGATTTTAACATTTTTGTTAAATTTTACTTTAATTAATCAGAGTTGTTTTCCAGCTTTATCTCTCTTTTAGTTTTACAAGCAGTGGTTATAAAATGAGTGTAATTAACTGATTATCTTGTTTTCTTATTTACAAGAAAATTTTAATTGACAAAAAATTAAAATTGTTTTTATTTTTATTTAAAAGTTTTTGACTTGTTTTCCAATGTCAGTGTTAAAGGAAAGAAATAGCTGAGCAATTGTATTTTCAAAAATTGACTTAATTGGTTATTACTAAATTTTGTCATGCTGGAGATAGAATTGTGATTTATCAGACAGGATCATTCCAAAATTCAGCAGAGTTGATAAATTGGAAGACTTACTTACTTATTAATAGGTAGTCAGTCTTGATCCAGCTGTTGAAAAGACAGTAGGAAGAAAGAAGCATAAATCTTATCTAAGCTCATAGGACAATATAAGTTTAATAATAAAAATGTTATCTAAGATGAAGACAACAGTGTGCTAAATTTAGCTAAAAGCTAACATCATATACCTTAATGTAACCTGCTTTACTGGAATATGAGAAAAAAAATGTCCCTGAAATAATCTATGAGCTCATCTTCAACCAAGAGATGAGAGTCACTATGTATTAGCCTGATCTGAAAATTTTATTGGAAAGAAAATGGATAATTTTTTGCTGTTTGTTAACCTAAAAATGTTTAAAAGTCTTCAAAAAAAAAATTTGCCTGATAAAAAAACTGAAAATTATAAATGCAAAGAATTCTAAAAATGATTATAACCTTGGTTGAATGTAATTTTATGTGCACATTATATTTTCATTTATAGTTATTTTTTATAAAAATAATAATTGATAATTTTGAATAATTTTTTTAATTTAATATATTCTTGTAAATCATGTTTTAATGCATTTAATATTTCTCTTCAAAATTATAAAAGGTGGTTATTTTAAAGCAATTTAAATCTTATTATATTACATTTAACATTTTCTTTTCAAACATATTTATTTTAGTTGTTTTCCCTACAAAACTTAACAAAAGATTTATTAAGCTCAATTAAAGATTTTATCTGTAATTATGAAAGTGTTCTTTTTCCAACTTTTGTCCTTTAATGAAATAAATCAATGAAAATTAAAATTAATTAATTTAATAAATAGAAATAAACTGGTTTATAATAATTTTTATGAAACTATTTTTCATAAAATGAATAAGTTTAAAATTTCATATTATTATGCCATTTTTATTTTTTTATTAAACAGTTAGTTTTTTAAATAATATTTTAAAGAGTTCTAGTGTTAAAGTCTTATTCCTCCAGTTATCTGTTCCATAAATTGGAAGAGCATGTAATTTGATTTCATTACAGCTTAAAGTTTGAGAAATTATTTTCAAATTATCCCAATAAATATATTTTAAAGTAAATTAGAATAAGTTATTACATTTATTTAGCTCTTGTTCACAATAACAGTTCATAGAGTTCTTCCTTCCTGAGCTAGACTAGAGAAAGATAGTTAGTTTTATGAAAGTGGGGTTATGTTAGTGTTTTAACATTTAGATGATAACATTGCATGTCACAAAGATATGTATTACCCTTAAAGTCCATGTACTATATTCTAATATTTTATTAAAAATTATGATTATAATTTGCAATGGCCAAGTTATGAATGATAATTAGCATGTTTTAGTATCTTAATATTATATTTTATTATAAGTATTGGACTAGCCTTAAGTATGTGTATTCAAAATTTTGTTATAATTCTGTCCTAAATAATTAACTTTTCTAAAGTGGACTCTTTTTAAGTCCAGTGATAAGGTCTACTGTTGATTTTTGCCTATCCTTTGGTGATTGCTGATGAGTTTTGATTTAATTATTCTTCTGTAATACTGGAGATGTATCTTCTAATTCTGTTCATGTTGACTGTCTTCTCTTATTCATTGGGATTTAACTTAATTAGTTATTTTATTGAGATGATGATGGTGGTTTCCCATCCCCTATTTAACCCTTATTTTTTCATACTATAACAGAATATATCTTACTCCTGTAAGATTTTATATATTTCAATTGAATTTGCATAATATTTTATATTTTTTGTGAAATATTAATCCTCATAAATTTTTAGTTGAAAAATTTTTTTTAAAATTATTTGCATATAATTACCAAATTTGTTTATCAATGAAAAGATTAAATGTGGATTCAATAAAGAATCCATCTAGAGATAAGCAAATTATCTAAATATAATTTGTTTATATATAGATCTATCCATTATAAAATGATGAATTATATGTAAATGCAATATGATTTTTATATAATTCTTTTTTATCATATTTTAATTTATTATTTCATTATATTGTTTTTTTAGTCATACAGTATTAGTAAGGTTCAATATTTATTGAATTTTTAATCAGATTACATGATACATAGTTTAATTATACAAATGAATTTATTGGTTAATTAATGTCAGAAAAAGAGTTCAAAATGCCAAAGCTGCTAGATTGTGAGTTATTTTTTAAACAAGTATTTGAAAAACAAAATCAGATCTTCATATCTGGAAGATGACACTCAGATAGTATACAAACATTCTAAGCTACAAAAACAAGTAAAGCAAATTTATAAAAAAATAAAAAATAGAGTCATATATCACATGACTCTACTTCTTTTTTATTAAGCTTGCTTTGCTAGTTGCTGAACAAGCTTTGAGATAAATGTTCAGCAAGAGAAAGCATTTAAAATATCTATCTGAAAACCATAACATTATTTTAAGAAAAAAGCCTTATGAATATAATAATCTTTGATATTGCTATCACAGTTTTAATGCAAACTATCATATTTAGGTTAGTTCAGAAGATGAATATTCAGAATCAATGAATAATTACTACATATTCACTGGAGATGAGATAGAAAAAGTGCACAGCTAAAAAAAGAATTGAAATAACATTATTTATTTTAGAAAATCTTGATTGATATAGAAATGTACATATAGACATTATTAAAAGCCAGTCAACACTTTGACAATCCCAGTATCATTAACAATCAACAATTTCAAACTGTTGTCAAGGCAACCTCCTTTTAAAAATAAAGATGGAATCCGATCTTTATTAATTGTCTAATATATTTATATAGACACTAGAGATTGCAACTTGACCACAGAGATTGAAATTATTGATACAAAGAAGTTTAAATAAACATCTTTAAACAGATAAATATAAATCTTTTGAATGCTGACTAATAAATAGACAATTATAACATTACAAACTGCAGTTAAAATTTTAAAATTGCACCCAAACTAGTACTTAAATAATAAATGTAATAATGCTCAAGACATTAATATGTTAGCATAAAACAATAAACTAATAAACATAATACAAATATTAAAATGAAGTATAAATATCAAAAGTAAATATGCATATATATATAAGTATATATATATATATATATATATATATATATATATATATATATATATATATATATATATATATATATATATATATATATATATATATATATATATATTGTAACCTAGTGTTATTGACACTTGGTTTACTTGGCATTATTTCTGCAGGAAAACAATGCTATTCTTTAAAGAAATAAAAAGATAAAATAACAATAGTAATAATTGATTAATAAAGTATGCTATTCACTCACTTTGGCATGTTTTGGGTGAATAACTAATAGATTTAATAACTCAATGTCATTTTAAAGAGAGAACATGAATAATTTAATTGAGATATTAATAATTAGAGCAAATTAATATGGTATAAAAGCTAAACAGTAATTGATTTTGGATGGGTAGAGGGGAGAGTGGATGAGTGTCTTATCATAAAGCACAATAACTTCTGGTAATTTCTTTTTGTAAAAAAAAAAAAAAGAAATAATGTTTAAAGAATTATACATCACTGATTGTTAATTTAATGTATTTATTATTATTTTTTTTATATTGTCAAATTACTTTGTAATCCAGGTAAATAATACTGAAAACTATATGATTGTAATAAGTTTTTCCTTTCTTTTGTTTATGTTATAATCAAATGATTATTTTTCTGTAAGAGGTCGCTAAAGTAAAAAAAAAAAATAGTCTGCTTTTAGTTTTCAAGGAAGGAACAGTGCTGAAATTTGGTAACTCAATTTTTTTCATTTTATTTTGCAGAAATAAATGTAATCAAAGTAAAATTTTAATAATATAATGTGTGGCTAAAATTTTTTGATAAGACATCCTGATTTTCTTTGCCATCTACCTATTTAAAGACCTTTTATACTTAAAAATTTATTGTCTCACGCTAAAGTTCAAAAATGACAGATGTAACTAAAGGAGTCACGAAAAATTATATTATATCTAAATTAAGGAAGATAAATGATTTCCAAGTGAGAAATAATTATTTATTAACTTTATGTCATTTATTGATATTTTCTTGGTATAGAAAAAAAAAAAAATAATAATTGAAAGAAATATTTTGAAACCAAGGAAAATCAACTAGAAACATTTTCGCGCTCTTTCTCAATATTGTCTGCCTTTACAAGTAATGTAGTTACATACGTTAAAATATGTTTTATTCACCAAGAATTGTCTGGAAATAATAATAATGATAAATAAGATTAAATTATGCACCTGTATATTTTTTTTGGAAAAAAATATAAACTTTCTCAGAGTAAATATAGGAAGAGTTATATAGGGGCATTCTTACGGAGAAGTTACCGTTAAAAAAATTTATAATTCCTAAAGTATGAACAAAACCAAATATCTTAGTGACTTAATGATAAAAATAAATGATATATTATATTACACATCAGTTGGAGTTAGTAAAACTTCCTATACATGTAAATCAGCTGCAGTTATTATCAGAATAATCTCGGAAAAATTGCGCATTTCCGTCCATAAGTAAGCTAGCTAATATGAATTGTACGTATCGTCAATAATAAAAAAAAAAAAGAATTGTGTATGTTTATCGTCTATCGTCAACTGTTCGTTATGTTAGAATATGTATATTTTATTTTCTATGGATCCCAAAATTGTAGCAGTTTAATTCAAGTAAGAATTAATCTTCAATTCTGCTATATTTTTCTTTACCTAATTTATTAAACGCACAAAATAAGAGAAAACTTTTATTTAAAGGAAATAATACCATGCGTTTATTGTTTTTAAACTTGCTTCGTGAAATACGACTGGATAAAGCTCTTCACCTGGACCAATTGCTCAACAGAAAAACATTTTCTAATGAGAGAGTATGCACTTGTTAATTAATGATTGTTTAAAACTAAGTTATAAAT
Organism: Epiperipatus broadwayi; assembly: GCA_028023455.1. Classification (NCBI taxonomy): domain Eukaryota; kingdom Metazoa; phylum Onychophora; class Udeonychophora; order Euonychophora; family Peripatidae; genus Epiperipatus; species Epiperipatus broadwayi. The sequence continues at coordinate 993,601 of JAQFVV010000075.1, forward strand.
GATATGTATTTTTTTTGTTATATCACATAGGTTAAAGTCTGTATGGTCAAGTGATATTTAATAGCCTTGTAATGACAAAGGTATGTTTTAATATAATTATTATAGGTTAAGTTGATATTTAACACGAAAGAAAAAAAATCTATAAAATATGTTTTAATTATTACATACAATTGTAGGTAGAAATTTTGTATGTTAGATACGTAAAAGAAAAATATTTAGATATTTAAGGGGTAAAATAAATATTGAAAATTATCAGAAGTAACTAAAAAAAAAAAAATGCTATAACAAAATATTTCTTGTTAAAGTTTTGAAACGAATTTATACTGTATTAATTGAGGAATTTATTCCTAATTATTCTTAAATAACACATCCACTTTATTTAGTTTAAGATAGTATGCTACCAACTATTTTTGAATGTTCCTTTATTAAAATTAAAATTATTATACTTTTATTCTATGATGTCCATTGATTTCAGATGTTGATCAAAGTATACACGGTAACATAAGTTTATTATAATCAGTGTATTTACTTATCCTGCCCAGATATAGCATTGGTATATGCTTAATATTCGCATAGGTAATAATTATAATGTATTTATTTTGTGGGATGAAAAATGATCTCCCCAAAAGCTTTGTTTTCCATGAGAGGAAGATTTTAAATATAATGTTCGGGTATGTTTATAGCCCAAGTGATCGATTCTCATAGATAGGACGATCAAGAATTTATCTAGCATTTAGTATGCTTCATTCGTTTAAATCCCAGGAGAGGATTGTATTTGGTGTGTGTTCGTTGTATGCCCAAGTAAGAGGCAAGAAACCACCAAAATATTTTAATGTAGTAGATTACTTTACAGACCTTCGTGGTTATTCCATATTCCTCATGTGAAAATAAAGATAGCTCCACCATGGAAGGTGTTGATTATTGTGCTTAATTTTGAAAGTTCGGGCAAGATAAAGGTTATATTGGAGGTGTTAGTTCCTCAAGATCCACTTTAGTATAAATAGTGCGTTAGTAACTAAGATCAATATCTGTATTGTGCTGCTAAATATTGCTAGTATTTGACAAGTAAATCAATGGAGAAAGTAATTAAAATTGCGTAATTTAAAACGCTTATTTACTGAAGGAATATTCAAATGCAATATTTAATTCTGGTTAGTAATTAAATAATACTCATATTTAAAATTATACGTATGAATAAAATTTGTATCATAACTTAAGTTAGCATTAAGTTAAATGTAAGATGGTAAGTGTAACTTCTGATAACTGGCCTATAATTAGAATAGGTTATCCCATTAAAGACCATAAATAAAGTAAATGTATTAGAAATAAATTTAATATTTTGCGTATTGCATATGATTGGATTAATCATTTTAAAAAAAAAAAATAGTTAGTCAATAATTTTGAATAAAAGCTTCTACAAGGTTACCAAAATTTAATAAACAATGTATTGGTAATGAAATGTACTTTTAGTTAATCAATCCATATGATTGCATACAGGAGAAGTAGTAACCTCTAGTCCATAACCAAAAGAGTATACAGATTAATGTCAGTTATATTTTATATTTTTGTATTACTATGGGATTATTGAATAAATGTTCATATATTTTTTTTTGTGATAATAATAAATTATAGTCTTGTTAAAATTTGTTGTAGATTCATTTTTTTTGTTTTTATATGCTAAATATAAGTGTTTGCACAATATTTGCAAAACCTTTTCTTGAGTCCGAAATCATTCCAAATTCTTAAAAACTTAATATACCAGATAAATAAAGTTAAGCAGATCGGAATATGTCATTATATTTTAGTTTAATGATAATTATTTATGGAGTTGAAAACTTAAGACTAAACATTCACCTTTGTGTAAAAAAAAAAAAATGAATTTATTCCCAAACCATTAACTTTGGTTGCACATTATTCCATTCCCATTTAGTTAAATTGTCTAAGTAATAAATCTTAGTTATATTATTGTGTTGTCATGGATGATGGAAGGACACAAAAAGCACCCTTGTCTTTTTATTATTCTGACTGAGATTCTGAAAAAAAAAAAGGCTGTGTTATTCAAAATTATACGTCATTATTGAATAGAATTATCATCTCTTTAAATAATATAGCAGTTGATATGAGAGATGAAGACACATTGAATTTAAGTAAAATAAATGTTTCCTATAGCCGACCAGAATGCCAGTCATATGCGACAACACAATACTGCCGAGCATTTCCTTACATGAAACAAAGAACCCTGAGATTAATATTATTATAATTATTCTTTAAATTAATAAGTGATCAATTATTGTTGTTATTACAATCGTGGCATGGCTTAAGAGAATTGAATGTACAATTGTATTATATGAAAAGTATTTTAGATCATATTGGAAAATTAATGGATATGTTGCTTTATTTTGGGTTGCCTTAATTTCCAACCTGAAAAACAAGTGCAAACTAATCTAATAAATAATTACAGAATAAACAGAGGTTATTCTTACTGGGTTAGAAATGGCTGCCCAACTACAGGGGCCTTCGATGGCTATAGCTGGCCATGAGGAATTTAGTAAACTTTTCTTGAAGTCAATATTAATATTGTTTGCACTTGAATGGATTAGTTATTCATTGATTAAAAATATTTGCCAATAATGAATTGTTTTAGCCATAAGATATTATGTGAATATCTATTATATGATCTAATCTTTTGCCACTGAAAAATAAATAATTAAGTTGTTAGTTTATGATGTTGTAGTCTGTAGGCAATTCCATAAAACACTGTAATGATTTTATCATTTATGATGATCTGTTTGTCTGGTTTTGTGATTGGCACTTATGCTATATTACATAATATCTAACGAGATTTCTATGGACCAAGAAGCATATGAAGAAAAAAAAGAGCATATTTAGTAGTTAATGTTGGAGCTTTAGGGATATTAAATGTCAGAGCATAGTTTTTGGTGTAGATTGTTTTTGGTAGGAGAGGCATGGAGGCAGGATGTCTTGTCAATAATTTCTTATCGATAAATTTATTAATAGTTCATTGCTAATATTTCAGTACTGTTAAATACTAAAAGAGTTAGAATTTTAATATGAGTGAAAACAAAGATAATCATAGTATTTCTGAGGATTTGGGAGGATCCCAAGAGTTACAATCCCCTGATACACAGACTCCATATTTTAGTGTAGAATTAAAAGAGGAAGGGGAAGATTTGGATATAGCTAACCCAGAAGAAGCCACAATAATAAAGGGAAAACATGAAAATGAGCCAGATCAATTAATGAGAAATACATTGGAGGAATTCTTGAAAAAATTAGAAAAATCAAATAGTGAATTGAAAAGTCAGATACAAAACTCAAATAGTGAATTAAAACAATCAAATAGTGAATTAAAAAGTCAGATACAAAATTTAAATATTAAATTAGAGAATCAAATGCAGGAGATCAAAGAGACATCTCAAAATCAAGTACAGGAGATAAAGGACTTAAGGGAAGATTTGAGAAATCATGTAGAAGAATCAAAATTGGCCTCTGAAAAGCTGGAAATAAGAATAAGGAAAGAGATCGAAACAAATTCTGAAAGGGCAGAAAATATGATTGAGGCTATCCAGCAGGACTTTAAAAGTCAATATATTGTATTAAACAATGAAGTACAGGAAATAAGAAATTATCAAAAGGAAACAGTAGTATTTCAAAGAGAAGTTCAGGATAGAGTTGAATCTATTAAGGGAGAATTAGACAGTGCTAGAAGTGAAGTTAGTAATTTGAAAGAGGAAGTTAAAAATATAACTCTAGCACCTGACAATGTAGTGAAAGGATGTCAGAGCCAGATTACCAGATTAATAGCTAAACTAGAAACTCAAGAGTTAACCCAATGTGAGATTAATCAAAATCTAGAAAGTGAGCTAAGTCAAGTTATGGGAAGAGTAGAAAATTTTAATGATATAATAAAGAGTAATGCACAGCTATTACATAATAATCTCCAAGATGAAATAGGGGAATTAATGACTCAGTGTGAGAGTAAAGTCTATCAAAGGTTAGAAGATAAATTCGGGATAGATAAAGATGAAACTATTAACCAATTGGAACAACAGATTAAACACTTAAATGTAGGCCTAAAAGATAGTTCAAAGAGAATAGACTGTGAATGGCAGAACTATAAGTTAGAATTAGAGAGTCGAATGCAAGCTATAGACTATAATAGGGATAATTTTACAAAAAGTAAAAAAGTTGTTCAAAGTAAAGGTTTATCTGAAACTCAAGTAAAGGAAACAAATAATGGTCATAATAACCAAGTAATATCTGAGTTACATACGGTAATTAGTCCAGTAGAATCAATATACGATCCATTAAATGAGGCTAGAAGTAAAGTCATGCTAGAGCCAGAAAGTAATAGCTCCATGGCCTTAAAATTCTTAAAAATAAAATTTTTTAGAGGTGAATATCTGGAGAATCCACACGAGTATCTCCAGAATCTGGAGGAGTTATTCACCTTATGTCATTTATCTGAGATAGAAAAGATTGCTATTGCCGCTAACCATTTGTGTGCAGCATCTAAAGACTGGTGGCAATCATTATTTATTAAACCAGAAACATATGGAGACTTCAAATATCTTATGTTAGCCAGTTTTTGGGGGGAAGACCGCCAAGATAACCTGAGATATCAGATATCTCAGGAAAGATATCATGTAAATAAGGGTAGTTATACTCAGTTTTTCAGGAGTCAGGCCGTCAAATTGAAAACCTTGACAGCTTATCCTTTATCTGAGACACAAATTGTGCGAATAATTCGCCATAATCTGCCGAGGCATATAGAGCAGATCTTGATTGCTGCTGACAGACATACCATAGAAGAGGTAGTAGAAATTTTAGATTCGTTAGAGACCAGCGATAGGAATATTGATAATAGAATTAGGGTAAATAGAGACACCCATCCGATGGTGAGTAATATCAATTTCGCAGATAGGTCACATATGGGAAGGAGGAAGTTAGTTAGAGAAAAAGGATATTATAGGACGAATCCCTATGGTAGACAGAATAGCCACCTCAGTAGGCCAACAGTTAAGAGTAGAATTCTGAATGAGAATCAGCCTTCTACTAGTGGTATCCCAACAATACCAAAGAAAAATATAAAAGGTAGTAAAAGTAGCGGGGCATTAAATTAAAAAGGACCTCGCAGGAACGTTCCTCACTTCGGGGCCCTATTTTTAAACATATGGGGAACAGCATAATGTGGAACATGACCAAGCACTGGCCAGAATTAACCTTAAAAAGATGGGTGATAAACGCACTCGTTATTCCAAAACCAGTCCACATCCTTTTAAAGTCCATGATTTTGTTTTAATTAGAACTCCCCATGTGAGTAATCTCCGGAAACATATGTTTAGAAAATTCATGTATCTTTATGAAGGCCCCTATGAAATTGTGAAACAAGTGGGTGAGAATGCCTTTTTGGTCTCAACCCCTGATGGAACAAGAGGTACCTATAATGCCCGAAGCTTACTACCATATCCCAAGCAAAATTAAATCCTTTAAACTGTATTTATTGACATAAGAAAGAAGTAGGATATAAACTTAGTAATACCATAAGAAGTGTTAAAAATGCATATATTATTTTATTTTTTATTTATTATAACGGTGGGAGAATTGTAACCTAGTGTTATTGACACTTGGTTTACTTGGCATTATTTCTGCAGGAAAACAATGCTATTCTTTAAAGAAATAAAAAGATAAAATAACAATAGTAATAATTGATTAATAAAGTATGCTATTCACTCACTTTGGCATGTTTTGGGTGAATAACTAATAGATTTAATAACTCAATGTCATTTTTAAAGAGAGAACATGAATAATTTAATTGAGATATTAATAATTAGAGCAAATTAATATGGTATAAAAGCTAAACAGTAATTGATTTTGGATGGGTAGAGGGGAGAGTGGATGAGTGTCTTATCATAAAGCACAATAACTTCTGGTAATTTCTTTTTGTAAAAAAAAAAAAAAAAGAAATAATGTTTAAAGAATTATACATCACTGATTGTTAATTTAATGTATTTATTATTATTTTTTTTATATTGTCAAATTACTTTGTAATCCAGGTAAATAATACTGAAAACTATATGATTGTAATAAGTTTTTCCTTTCTTTTGTTTATGTTATAATCAAATGATTATTTTTCTGTAAGAGGTCGCTAAAGTAAAAAAAAAAAAAATATAGTCTGCTTTTAGTTTTCAAGGAAGGAACAGTGCTGAAATTTGGTAACTCAATTTTTTTCATTTTATTTTGCAGAAATAAATGTAATCAAAGTAAAATTTTAATAATATAATGTGTGGCTAAAATTTTTTGATAAGACATCCTGATTTTCTGTGCCATCTACCTATTTAAAGACCTTTTATACTTAAAAATTTATTGTCTCATGCTAAAGTTCAAAAATGACAGATGTAACTAAAAGAGTCACGAAAAATTATATTATATCTAAATTAAGGAAGATAAATGATTTCCAAGTGAGAAATAATTATTTATTAACTTTATGTCATTTATTGATATTTTCTTGGTATAGAAAAAAAAATAATAATAATTGAAAGAAATATTTTGAAACCAAGGAAAATCAACTAGAAACATTTTCGCGCTCTTTCTCAATATTGTCTGCCTTTACAAGTAATGTAGTTACATACGTTAAAATATGTTTTATTCACCAAGAATTGTCTGGAAATAATAATAATGATAAATAAGATTAAATTATGCACCTGTATATTTTTTTTTTTGGAAAAAAATATAAACTTTCTCAGAGTAAATATAGGAAGAGTTATATAGGGGCATTCTTACGGAGAAGTTACCGTTAAAAAAATTTATAATTCCTAAAGTATGAACAAAACCAAATATCTTAGTGACTTAATGATAAAAATAAATGATATATTATATTACACATCAGTTGGAGTTATTAAAACTTCCTATACATGTAAATCAGCTGCAGTTATTATCAGAATAATCTCGGAAAAATTGCGCATTTCCGTCCATAAGTAAGCTAGCTAATATGAATTGTACGTATCGTCAATAATAAAAAAAAAAAAAGAATTGTGTATGTTTATCGTCTATCGTCAACTGTTCGTTATGTTAGAATATGTATATTTTATTTTCTATGGATCCCAAAATTGTAGCAGTTTAATTCAAGTAAGAATTAATCTTCAATTCTGCTATATTTTTCTTTACCTAATTTATTAAACGCACAAAATAAGAGAAAACTTTTATTTAAAGGAAATAATACCATGCGTTTATTGTTTTTAAACTTGCTTCGTGAAATACGACTGGATAAAGCTCTTCACCTGGACCAATTGCTCAACAGAAAAACATTTTCTAATGAGAGAGTATGCACTTGTTAATTAATGATTGTTTAAAACTAAGTTATAAATGATATGTATTTTTTTTGTTATATCACATAGGTTAAAGTCTGTATGGTCAAGTGATATTTAATAGCCTTGTAATGACAAAGGTATGTTTTAATATAATTATTATAGGTTAAGTTGATATTTAACACGAAAGAAAAAAAATCTATAAAATATGTTTTAATTATTACATACAATTGTAGGTAGAAATTTTGTATGTTAGATACGTAAAAGAAAAATATTTAGATATTTAAGGGGTAAAATAAATATTGAAAATTATCAGAAGTAACTAAAAAAAAAAAAAATGCTATAACAAAATATTTCTTGTTAAAGTTTTGAAACGAATTTATACTGTATTAATTGAGGAATTTATTCCTAATTATTCTTAAATAACACATCCACTTTATTTAGTTTAAGATAGTATGCTACCAACTATTTTTGAATGTTCCTTTATTAAAATTAAAATTATTATACTTTTATTCTATGATGTCCATTGATTTCAGATGTTGATCAAAGTATACACGGTAACATAAGTTTATTATAATCAGTGTATTTACTTATCCTGCCCAGATATAGCATTGGTATATGCTTAATATTCGCATAGGTAATAATTATAATGTATTTATTTTGTGGGATGAAAAATGATCTCCCCAAAAGCTTTGTTTTCCATGAGAGGAAGATTTTAAATATAATGTTCGGGTATGTTTATAGCCCAAGTGATCGATTCTCATAGATAGGACGATCAAGAATTTATCTAGCATTTAGTATGCTTCATTCGTTTAAATCCCAGGAGAGGATTGTATTTGGTGTGTGTTCGTTGTATGCCCAAGTAAGAGGCAAGAAACCACCAAAATATTTTAATGTAGTAGATTACTTTACAGACCTTCGTGGTTATTCCATATTCCTCATGTGAAAATAAAGATAGCTCCACCATGGAAGGTGTTGATTATTGTGCTTAATTTTGAAAGTTCGGGCAAGATAAAGGTTATATTGGAGGTGTTAGTTCCTCAAGATCCACTTTAGTATAAATAGTGCGTTAGTAACTAAGATCAATATCTGTATTGTGCTGCTAAATATTGCTAGTATTTGACAAGTAAATCAATGGAGAAAGTAATTAAAATTGCGTAATTTAAAACGCTTATTTACTGAAGGAATATTCAAATGCAATATTTAATTCTGGTTAGTAATTAAATAATACTCATATTTAAAATTATACGTATGAATAAAATTTGTATCATAACTTAAGTTAGCATTAAGTTAAATGTAAGATGGTAAGTGTAACTTCTGATAACTGGCCTATAATTAGAATAGGTTATCCCATTAAAGACCATAAATAAAGTAAATGTATTAGAAATAAATTTAATATTTTGCGTATTGCATATGATTGGATTAATCATTTTAAAAAAAAAAAAAATAGTTAGTCAATAATTTTGAATAAAAGCTTCTACAAGGTTACCAAAATTTAATAAACAATGTATTGGTAATGAAATGTACTTTTAGTTAATCAATCCATATGATTGCATACAGGAGAAGTAGTAACCTCTAGTCCATAACCAAAAGAGTATACAGATTAATGTCAGTTATATTTTATATTTTTGTATTACTATGGGATTATTGAATAAATGTTCATATATTTTTTTTTGTGATAATAATAAATTATAGTCTTGTTAAAATTTGTTGTAGATTCATTTTTTTTGTTTTTATATGCTAAATATAAGTGTTTGCACAATATTTGCAAAACCTTTTCTTGAGTCCGAAATCATTCCAAATTCTTAAAAACTTAATATACCAGATAAATAAAGTTAAGCAGATCGGAATATGTCATTATATTTTAGTTTAATGATAATTATTTATGGAGTTGAAAACTTAAGACTAAACATTCACCTTTGTGTAAAAAAAAAATGAATTTATTCCCAAACCATTAACTTTGGTTGCACATTATTCCATTCCCATTTAGTTAAATTGTCTAAGTAATAAATCTTAGTTATATTATTGTGTTGTCATGGATGATGGAAGGACACAAAAAGCACCCTTGTCTTTTTATTATTCTGACTGAGATTCTGAAAAAAAAAAAGGCTGTGTTATTCAAAATTATACGTCATTATTGAATAGAATTATCATCTCTTTAAATAATATAGCAGTTGATATGAGAGATGAAGACACATTGAATTTAAGTAAAATAAATGTTTCCTATAGCCGACCAGAATGCCAGTCATATGCGACAACACAATACTGCCGAGCATTTCCTTACATGAAACAAAGAACCCTGAGATTAATATTATTATAATTATTCTTTAAATTAATAAGTGATCAATTATTGTTGTTATTACAATCGTGGCATGGCTTAAGAGAATTGAATGTACAATTGTATTATATGAAAAGTATTTTAGATCATATTGGAAAATTAATGGATATGTTGATTTATTTTGGGTTGCCTTAATTTCCAACCTGAAAAACAAGTGCAAACTAATCTAATAAATAATTACAGAATAAACAGAGATTATTCTTACTGGGTTAGAATATATATATATATATTGTAACCCTAACATATCGAGCCGACCACGTTGCGTGCCAAAATTGTAACTGTAAATCTTGATGTCCAGCTAATGGCCACCGAAGGCCCCTGTAGTTGGGCAGCCAAAATTGTAACCGTAAATCTTGATGTCCAGCTAATGGCCACCGAAGGCCCCTGTAGTTGGGCAGCCAAACTTGTAACCATTTGATTGTGTCCCAACTACGTAATATCACCAAAACATAAGTGCAATGTTGTTACTTTTAAACCTTAATTTGCGATTTTTATGGGATGCGACCCTATGGCCGACCGTGTACAAGATGGCATAATTTGTGGAACTACATAAGATTATGAAATTTTAAACCATCTATATGATTTTTAATACGAATGCTAGTCCAGGTAAAGCTTTGCAATAAATAAACATAAATACTTGGGTTCTGTTTTTATAGTTTACTATATCACTGAGACTCTTATTATACTGACAAATGACAATTTAAAAACGTTAAGTAAATATATTCAATCATGTCATTATTTGGTAAATCTGTTTACAAGTTTAATAATTAATTTATAATTTTATACTAGAATCAACTACGCAAAGCCACAATGATGGAAAAGGTAAATGGGATTTTATTGTACCTTACTCATCATAAACTACCAAAGACGAAAAGCATCCAAATGTTTTCTCAAAAATATTTATAAACTCTTATATCATGTTGACGATAATATATACGTATGCTCTTCAATGTATGCTCTATCCAAGGTTTATGATTTCTGATTTTATGAATGACACATAGCAACGGCACAGTAAGTTTAATTATAAATCAACTTTTATTTACAAATTTATGAATAATAAATAATTAATTCCAATGTTATAATTAAAGATAGAAATAAACAAATAAAATAAATAAATGATAATTCCATTGACTTTCTTCAATAACATCTCATAGGTACAGTTTTAAAAACCTAATCATACCTTATATTTCAATCTAATATAATGAATATTGAGGAGATTATACTAAATTCAGCATCAAACTCATGAAATATTTAACGTCATTTCCAGATTCAATAAATCCCTACCGTAAACTTATAATCATATAATAAATAATATTATGTCTGTAGGATTTAGCTATAATGTAATCATTAAATAAAGTGAAAATTTAAACTTACATTCCGGTAAATAATAATCAACCAACAGTTAATTATTATGAAGTAACTTGAATAGAATGTCCTGCTACCATTTGATAATCTAACCTATAAATTATGCTTACAAATGAAGAAGATGATTTAGCAGATTAACTAAAATACTTTGCCCAACTTATATCTGTGAAGCAAAACATATTCCTGTGGATGCATTCATCTACACGTAGGAATTAAATAATACTAAACGTTTTGTGTATTTAAACACCATCATAAAGTAATACGTATAATCACACAATTCCGCGGATTAACCACCAGCGCAGGAATGTGTGTAAAATACAAAAATGGCAATTAAAATAATCTGCGGATTAACCACCAGCACAGATTAAAGCCCTTTAACATTCTAAAACAACATTATTATTTACTTCACATTAAAGTGCAAAATCATCCTCCTCAGTTCTTCTGACTATTCAGAATACACTAACACTTTAGCAAATGTGGGTTCTTGCATAATAAAATGTTACACTAATCAGGACAACTAATGTACTAACTTATCTTGCTTAAAATAAAACATGTGTAATATAATATAAGTAATATTGGCATAGGAATATAAATCTGGAAAGACTCACAAAATATCTCATAAAGATTGATACATCTCATGAATTCATTTAGTACTTTTAAGCTTTTTCGCAAGCGCTATTCTCTTGAATAAATATTTTATTCAACCCCTATTAATTTAAACTTAATAAAATATAACTTATGAACTTCATATGCGAGTTCATATAACGATAAAATTAAATTAATGTATTATTCATCAAATATATAAAATTTAACGGTGTGTGTGTGATAAAACTAAATGTAAAGCATTTTATAGTTCAATACATGAATTTTAGCAGATGTGTGTATCACAAATTGGATTGTATAGCATTTTATAACTCCTAATGTGATCCGTGGAATCCATGTACGATGTGTAGAACAGTAAGTATACGAAGTAATAGCTATAATTATAGTCAAATTCCATACATGCAATTTTATCCATTCGTATTAGTTATTATAATCACTATTAGATTAACGATTTTACGTGGCTACATAAACATGAAACAATTTCAAAACATGATACGCAGAATTTAAATGAAAATGTTTTTCATAAAGTTATTAATCTCTACATTTCTCTATTAAAAGTGTTCCAAGTTTATCACATCCATGCAAGTATTTATTTATCCACGCGTTAATCCAGGAATACTAATTACAGCAATTAATTTATTCATTTCAAACCGACGATAAAATTATAAAATAGCTTTGATTAATTATTTGAAGACTGTTTATTATCCAAATGTTAAACAAATTAACTAGCAAATATTACTGGCATTGTAAAGTTAAATATCAATCAATATTATATTTTATTAGAATTAAAAAACGGAAATATTAAAATATTTTGATAACTTTAACGTTTTACTTTAACTTAAAATTTTTCTTTTTTAAAAAACAAATTTTCATATTCATAAAACTTCTGTAATTAAAATACTTATTTAATTTTTCCAAATTGTAGAATAATAAATATTTCAAAACATACCAAAATCTTGTATTTAATTCTTTCAAACTTAAACTGGGAAGCTCCGACATTTTAAAAATGTAATATTGGAAAATTTATTACCGGTGATTCGATCCACCTGGCCAGCCGACTTGAACAGACTTTTAAATTTAGCAATTCATCTTATAATTAATTACCACTATGTTATATTTACGTTTATAGCAAATTTTGTGGTAATCCGTTTATTTATAAACTATTTTAAAATAAGCTTATCAAATTTACACCATTTGCCTTTACCATTTTCTTTTCTTTCTCCCTCCAAAAGCAAACTAACAGACGATCTTCCCTTAAATTCGTGCTCTTTTCTTTTTTTACATTGAGACGCATATGTAATTACTGTATTTATTTTTAATAATTAATTTTAACTGAATAAATGGTTTTGTAAATTCAATAGAAATAATAATTTAAGATCATTTTAAACAAATAAAACAAAATATTATTTTTAATAATATTTTACCAAATTTTTATGTGTTGTCAAATTTTTAAAAAGTTAAACATTTTGATATGAGTTAGTATATGGAACGAAGCAAATTTAAATTTATTAAAATAATATAAGAGAGCAATCTGTTCAAAGTGCAGCTCCAGCCAATCAAATCACCAAAAGAAGAAAGAGAAATTTTTATACTAGTTACATCAATTAATATATTTTATACTAAAATATATTGTTACAATATATAATTGTATTAAATCATTAATATTTGTCAATAACAAATTTCAATGATATTTATACCAAAAATATTTATAATAAAATATATATATAAAATTTATATAATATTTATGGCCTATTATCTATATAATGTGTATAAGTGTAAAAAATCTTAAAACAGGCAAAACTCTTCATATAGTAGCACCACTCAATGCAATCCATAGTAATCAGTGGATGCCAAAAGGCTTGTGCATAAAATAAGGGATTTTATACACAAGCCTTCTTCTAGGGATTTTATGCACAAGCCTTTTTCTAGGGATTTTATGCACAAGCCTTCTGACATCCATTGATTACTCTGGCTTGCACTGAGTGACACTACTATATGGAGAGTTTCACATGTTTTAACAACTTAAGCAAGCATAAGAAATAGTGATCATGTGATGTTATAAAAATCTTTCAACAGTTATTTTAAATAATTTAGCAAGCTTACTATACAGATTAATTAGTATATATCAGTAAGTATCATAAAAATTAATATTTATTGTTTGATTTAGTCAGATTTCTCTTGACTTTGGTAGTGTGCTTTTTAAATATGTGGGATATACATGTGCAGGGAATGAAAAACTGTTTTTCTAGAACAAATAATCTATACTAAAATATATTTTTTTCTCTGTGGATTTCTTATAATCATTGCTGAAAGTTAGTCAAGTACATTATTCTATCATTAGCTAATACAGATCGAGTAGGTTTAGCAAATCAGTTTTATTATATCTCTCAGCCATAATAAAAGTAAATCGCAACTCAAGACCCCCAAATCTAAAAGGAATAATCAAAATTCCACTGAAAGTGTTAATGATACTCAGAATATATGATGTACGATGTAGAAATTTCTGCAAACAATGGAAACCAGAGCCTAATTATAAACACTAATAATGAAAAGCCTAATGAATGCATACTTGGAAATTCTCAAGACCCCCTAAATGATGATCCTAATTGTTATTTATCAAATCAAGATAACAATTGTAACCAGGAATTATACACAATTAATAAAACAAATATCACTTATATTGTCCAAACCCAAATACAGTAATGTGGAGCCCTAAACATAATGCTAAAGAGGCTCCTGATCACGTTAACAAGGCTAATAAATATGAAAAACATATGCAAGATACTAATGTCCTCCCCTCTGAGCAATTCTCCTACTTAAATTCGATACCTCATAATATACCTAACATGCCTACTTCTCAATCATTTATCCCCAGAATAAAAAAAAATCCTACCTCTGACAATGAAGCAAGTGTTGCATCATCAGAATTCGAGATGGAGATTTCAGCCGACTCATCAATCTGAATTTAAATCTACCAAAAGACTCTAATATTAATTTACAATCATCAAAACCCCATTTATTAGAAAAATAATCCAAAATAATAACATTAATTTAGATAAATTTGAAAATAACATAAACTCAGAAGTGACAAAAGTCTGAAGCCTAATGTATAATGCTAAGCCAGCTGACAGCAACATTTTTTTAGCACGAAAAATGATCTTACAGAATTAGACATATATATCCAATCAGACTCAGAAACAAACATAAACCATCCAGTACCACAATCAAAATATAATGTACAAACTATTAAAACTCCCCAAAATAATATTTGTTCTCAAAACCAAGGAGATAATGAAAATGATACTTCAGAAATAACAACAACCATCATTAATATCAGTGTTCCCAAACTTCACAACTCCCCAATAGAGGTGCTTGACACAAGGCCCCCTAATACCCTACAAATAAAGCAAAATAATGTTAAATCATCAGCCATAATGATTTCTATGTCTAATAATTACTAAATGCAAAATCCCTCCTACTGATTCAAATCACATTATAAATCAATATGTTAAGCCGTCTTACACCAACATTACTAAAACAGGCATTTTACACCAGCTTAACCAAAACACAATTATGGCAAATAATTTACCGCATGCACTCGGTAATCAACTGCATGAATCTTTCTTAACTAATATTGAAACACCAGAGTCGATGATAATAGATTTAATGGAACAATCAACAGACACCTTTTCTGACACCCATGTAATTCCAATTTCAGATGCAGTCTCAGTGTCTAACTTTAATGATAATCAATATACAGATCTTATGATTCATTTCAATCAAACCATCCTGCTCAAGCTACTCAAATCGCTTGCTGACTGTAGCAGTGACAAAAGTCTAACACTACTCAAATCGCTTGCTGACTGTAGCAGTGACAAAAGTCTAACACTAGCAACTACCAATCTGAGACCCATGTAATTTCAATTTCAGATGCTGTCTCAGTGTCTAACTTTAATGATAATCAATATACAGATCTTCTTATGATTCATTTCAATCAAACCATCCCGCTCAAGCTACTCAAATTGCTTGCTGACTGTAGCAGTGACAAAAGTCTAATACTAGCAACTACCAACCTCAATTGCTCACTTTCCAAAATTCCCAATTGAATCCTTGTGTAACATAATCAAACAAAACAATATGGGAGAAGAAATTTACTGTATCCTTTACCACCCAAATGATCGATACATTGCTCTAGAATTTAAAACTGGACTAGTCACAATAACTTCAAAAGTGCTTTTAAAACTTTAGATAATGAATTCTTATGTTATGTGGATATTAACCAAGCTTCTACCCTCTATGGTAAAATCAGAAACTGTGTCATGGGACTTGGGGAGCCTCAACTTCAAGAAATCTTTCATCCTTTTGGTAGGATTCACAAATTCAATTACTTACCAGAGGAAAGATCCGGCCTCCACTTCCTCTCTAACACAGCCACATTTAAACTTCACTTGAAGAAATAAATGAATCCCACAGATGCCATGATTATATCTTTTCTGGATGTAAAACCACAGTGCTTCTCCTGTGGTCAAAGAACTCACCTAATAAAAGATTGTCTAACCAAGATCTGTAACACATGTGGCACAAAAAAACTTGACTACATAGATGCAAGAAAATCCCAAACAACTCAACAGATATTACCAATCTTCAAAATAAAAAAAAACATCTGTACTTTCACCTCAAATTTGTACACATAATATAGAATCAGATCAATCTAAAATAATTGAAAGAAAATCATACAGAATCAAAGCTGTACCCACTCCAACAAATGGTTTATCAGCCAGATCTCTGCCAAAACATGCTCAAACTGCTGAAGTGTCAGACAGTCCACAGAACACATCTTCTCTTAAAGCCCACACCTGCAATCCTGAAGTCACAGAAACATCAAAGACTCCCAGAACACAAACACCTTTTATCAACCCTAAGGCATACAGGTCTAAAGATAATTCTAGAGATGATTCATTGCTACAAAACCAACATGGCAGATTGAACTGATCACACCACATCCACCCATCCCAAGGGCTCCAAAAACACCTCCATCCATGTAGACCCATCTAAGATACATCATCCTGCTAAATGCAGAAATAATAAAGATCACCATATTCCCATTAAAATTACACCTTCTTTTATAAACTCATCAGACACTGAAACTGAGATGGACCTAATTAGCTATACAACTTCCATTTAAAAACAATCCACTCACTTGAATAAATCCAGCTCAGAAGATAAGAATTCATTAACACAGTCATCCATTCATTACCATAACATTAAGTCCAAAGAAACCTCTATGTCCCTAACTTCAAAAAAAAAATCGGAAAATTGCTAATTCTATTTTGCCTAACTCTCAAACCTACCCGAAGTATGAGTTTTCTGAAGATGAAATCCTTTCCAAGCCTTTGATATTTAATTACCAAAACAGCTCTCAACTTCAAAATCCTCTGGTGGTAGACTCTGGCTAATCCCCAGATTATGACTAAGGTCTCTTGCCAAATAGCTGGAGTTAATGTCAGAGGCATTAATTCACTTACACGAGTACATGCCATCAGACATTGGTTTAATTTTTTTGCCCCCCACATTATGTGCATTAATTCACTTACACGAGTACATGCCATCAGACATTGGTTTAATTTTTTTGCCCCCCACATTATGTTTATGAGTGAAACCAAATATCACCAAAAGTGCAGTAGCCTTATTTTAATTGAGCTTAACAAGCTTGGCTCTACATATCTAACAGTCAACCTAACAGCTACTGAAGGCATAGGTATCTTAATAAATAACAAACAACCCCCTAACAAGTTTAAGATCACCTACCAAGATAAGAACCTTATCTGAGCCAACCTAACCTATGGCAATAGCATAATCAATGCATTTTATGTCTACATCTCCAATAGCCATGCAATATTTCTTCAGATAATAAACACTATAAATATGATAACTGCCAACAACAACTCCTCAGCACTCCTCTTTGGGTACTTCAATGTCTCCTATGATCACTTTAAAAACAAGTATCTTCACTTGCTCAACAGACGTTTTATTAATGGCAGGGGCTTTTTTCCTCACAATGCCTATTCTTACTACACCAAGAGGTATCATACATTAATAGTTCTGATGTTCTACACCTCTGAACTCCATCATGGTCTGGAAGCTATTCTTCAAACTGTACCCTTCTCTGACCATCATGCTATTATCACCACACTACAACTAATCAACTATTCCTCATCCTTTCTCAACCAGTCAATCAGAATGTCAACTAAAGCTTCCATGACTGAAGCCATTGTATCTGAAGCTTACATCCTCTTCCACAAAATCAACTTACTAAAAAGGCCCCCAGAAGATGCATGGTTCACCTTCATCAGGATAATCCAATCCTTGATTGCTCACTATACTAAAAACAACAAAGGTCCATCTACACATATTAATGAGCTTGACCAAATCAATAATAAAATAAAGACATGCTCAACTGAACCAGATCATATCAAACACCTTCTATCACTAAAACTTCAGTATAAGGAAAAACTTGCAGAGTACATTTCTATTACAAGATCGCAAAACTTTCTTACTACCCAATACTGCTGAACTTAGGGATATTTGTGATGGGAATTGGGATCTAAGAAAAAACTTAACACGCCAACCTCCCTCATTGTCAATGGAAACTGTGTGACAGGTCATCACATGATTGAACACATTGGTCTTGACTTCAAAAACCGACTTCAAAATAACTTTCCAAAGACCATCAGTGAATGGCTGGATCACCCACATTCTATAAACCATGGAATAGCAGCATCTGATCTTAAAAACCATCTATCAGCACTTTCTGACAGTGTGCATCCTGGGATGCATGCTATACCAAGGTTTCTAATTTTTCACCTTGGTAACTTTGCTATCCCGATCATGATGAATATGGTCAATCATCTATCCACTAAAAGAATAAAAATAAATTGCCTCTACCTGATTGCCTTAGTGCCATTCATCAAGAAGAACAAAGATCCAACCAACATTCATAACATGAGACCTATTTCCATGACACCAATTTTAATCAAAGTTATCGAAGGCAAAATTAAAGAGAAAATCCAGCAGAAAATTTTAGACAATATTGTTCAATCACCATATGCAAGAAAAGGATCTTCAGCCCTGACAGCAATGGATGAAGTCAAGATTCTCCTTGATCACATTAGATCTAATCGCTTATCAAAACCCATTGCAGTCCAGCTAGACATGACAGAGGCTTTTGACTCGATTAGTATTCATACACTTCTTACTCTTTTAAAACACCTCAATATACCCTCTCAAATTATACAAGATTGTGGAGAATCTTCTCTACAATAGGCTAATTCACATCTCCTTAGATGGATTCTACACAGATGGGTTCTCCCCCGACCTGTCTTTTCCTCAAGGATCTCCTCTAAGTGCTATCATTTTATATGCTATCTCAACCTTCTGTTGAGAGATATAGAAATCTCATTCACTGGAGTATTCATTCCTCACATCCAAAAATCCTTCAAGTTGTTTGCATATATGGATGATGTTCTCGTAATACTACCATCTCAAAAACATCTCCCAGCACTCTACAAAATTTTGGATAAATTTTCCCTTAATTCACAACTCAAATTTAACTCTAACAAGTCTTTATCTTGGAAAATTCTATTGGGAAAGAAAGTCTCATCTAGATTTCTAGCTGAGCCCCAGGACTTTCTTGGCTTCCCTATCTCCATGTCTCAAACAGCCATGTCAAAAAACTACAGAACACTCTAATCAATTCCACACCTCAAATTATACAGTCCCTTTCCAGTGTGTATCTCTCCATTCAGGGAAAAGTAGCGCTACTGAACATGAAAGTCATGTCTAAGATAGCATACTTCCTCCCCATCATGATAGCAACAAAAGCCTTTACCAAAAAAATCAATAGTCTATGTGCTAAACTCTTTTGGAAAAACAGTACAATGTCTGTAAGCATGACAAGGATGCAATACCATCGCAAATCTAACAGGATGTTCTTTCACTCCATCCCCTCAATTATCATTCAAAAATCTCACACATTGATTCATAATCTCTTACAAAAACATGATTCCTTTAACATATCAGAGACCATTCAACCAATGGACAGACCTCCTCCTCAAAAATGCTGGTTAGACCAGGTTCTCCAGCTTTTCAATCAATTTTCATCTACTTTACAAAATCCATATAATACAAAAATCACCATCTGGGAAGCTCACCATAGAATCAACCCTGAAATCAACTCAATTTTGCCAATGCTTGGCATCACTAATCATAGAATTACTTCAATGAAATTCAAGTTCATAGCTTTAGAGCCTAAATTTTTAAACTACCTAGTAAAAGTAAATCTGGGAACCATGCATACCAACTGGTTTCTCTACCACAAGAGATTTCTTAACAACATTGACCCTACCTGCTCCATCTGCCAGAGGCATAATGATACATTTGA
This sequence comes from Epiperipatus broadwayi, assembly GCA_028023455.1. Classification (NCBI taxonomy): domain Eukaryota; kingdom Metazoa; phylum Onychophora; class Udeonychophora; order Euonychophora; family Peripatidae; genus Epiperipatus; species Epiperipatus broadwayi. Next base: position 1,013,675 of record JAQFVV010000075.1, read on the forward strand.
CCACATAATTCACTCATGTACCGGACTTGGAAGTATCAAACTTTTAATTTTCCAAAATACAAAAATTGATATTTATAGAATCCTCTCACTAAAAGAATCTCTACAAAGTAAGCAGTTTCCAATTATAAGAATGCCAGTATTTCTCACCCACTCTATATGGAATGTAAGATGCAAATTAGTCTTCACAACTCCTCCACCAGACCCAGACAGTCTATTCATTTCTCTTTTTAAAAAAATCAAGCATAAAGACATGACCCTTTTCTCCAAGTTTCTATTTGAAGAAACCTGGAATGTATTCCAAATTCCAAAGCCCAATACATTTCCAGATAGCTGATGACAACAATCTATAAACCACAGGATTTATTCCATACTCAGGATTAATATCTCCATAAATCATCCACTATCAACCCAGTTGTGACATTATAGACTCCTGTTTAGTCAATGTACTTTAAGAAGTTAATGTATTAAAAAACCAATATTCTCCCTAAATAAAATTTTTTTAAAACTAAATAGATTTAGCTGTATTCTAGTCATTATAGTAAAGTACTATAATCTTCTAAGATGATGTATAATGCTTCTGAAGTTAAAACTAAAATCTTTCCAAACAACACTTGTTTTTTTCTATAGATCTTGGTATTTTTCTTCTTTTCTTATTTTTTATAAACTTTTCTTGAAGAACAACACTTTCTAAAAATCTCATGGATTTTCTTACTCATTTTTAATCATATTTTTCATTTATAATTACTTGTTTTCTTTTTTGTACAAATTTAATTTTAATTAAATCTTATAATTATCTTTAATTATTTCTTGCTATTTGCTGATTTGTTAATTTGTTTGATTGTTGTTGTTGTTGTTTTTGATACATTTTAACTTTGATTAAATTATTAGCATATTACTCAATATATGCATACAAAAAGTTTTACAAATTCGACAAATATGATTGTTTAGTTTATTTAAATTATATATATATATATATTCAATTAGGTATGTTATCAATCGATTTTTTTTCTATGTTAATTTTCTTTCATTTTAGTCAAGAATATTTTTTTATATCCCTCTATTTAAGTTTGTTTGATAGAGAAAGCTTGGAATATATGACTACATAAGAGCTCATATTACTATAATAGAAGCTAATCTGACGGATTTATTATACTGAGCAACAAATTCAACATACATTTAATTATACTCGTTACACATCTTAAATTGAAATTCAAAAAATGTTGACTTGGTTATTTTTTATTCTTGACTTGTTAAAATTTTTATTCTTATTATATTCAGGCCAACAATTACAGTAATTAAATTATAAATATATAAAATGGAAAAAAAGATATTTTTGTCCCACATTTATTTATTTATTTAAAAAAAAAACTAGAGAGCATATGGGTAAAGTTAAATCTGTGGTAAATTAGTAACTATCTATACTTACCTATATATCTATCTGTTTATCTATTTATGTATATGTCTATTTATCTACCTAGTACTGATCTATCTATCTATCTATCTATCTATCTATCTATCTATCTATCTATCTATCTATCTATCTATCTATCTATCTATCTATCTATCTATCTATCTATCTGTATGTCTGTCTGTCTATCTATCTATCTATCTATCTATCTATCTATCTATCTATCTATCTATCTATCTATCTATCTATCTATCTATCTACCTACCTATCTATCTATCTATCTATCTATCTTGTTTTTACTAATCAGTAGTTTTCTAGTATCTATTTCTACTAATTTATCAAAGTTTTAAAGAGCTAACTATGAATTATTTATGTTATTTAGAGCAATTATTTTATTTTGATTTTAGTATATTTATTTATAAAATATATGCAGTATTGTTTTACAGATTGTAAACAATATATAACAAAAATATTGTTTTTATTATTACTATTATATTCGTCATCGTTAACTAGTAAATAATTTTTCAGATCTGAAAAATGATTTATCAATTTTGTATATCCAAGTGATGTAGATTTCAAAATATTTAAAATATTATCATCATCATTAAAATATATTTAATTCCTATTGTTATTTTAATTATCCCAATCATTATATGATGCATTTAGATTAGTCACAGTATTATTACCTATTTAAAGTCACTAATGATAAATCACAAAATATTTATATTTTTATTCCTGTTGTTTTTCTTTAAATAATTGTTTAGACATATATATGATATTACTCATAATATTATGTTCTTCAAGAAGTATAATAATTTCTTATTCTTATTGCATTGCCAAATGTATACCACATAATACTAAATCATCCATGCACTTTACTACTGTTACACAATGCTTTATTTACCACCCTCTTTTACGGTTTAGCGTTTCGATTGCCCCAACAATCTTCTTCAGAACTCTTATATCTCTTAACTTAAAGTAATTAAAACTGTAAAAGAGTGTGGTAAATAAAGCATTGTGTAACAGTAGTAAAATGCATGGATGATTTAGTATTATATAATATCATCTTCATTATTATTATAGTTTGGAATTGGAATATTGTTGATAAGAACATTTTTGTGTAGCAAGGATTTATAATAACGTAATCAGTTACGAACGTTAATGTTGCCATTATATATATATATATTGTAATTATAATTGAAATAATATTTTAAACGGTTTATAAACAATTCAAACAATCTTTAAATCCGCAGAAGTACTTTCGGTTACTTTCAAACCTGCCTCAACTGCTATTAAATTCAAAAACTAAAAATATTATTTCAATTATAATTACAATATTATTTTTAATTAACGGATATTTTTATTTATTTTACATATATATATATATGTCAATTGTCTAATAATATTGCTTTTCAGTGGTTATGTGACTTTATATTATCATAGAGTGACAATATTTGTTGACGAATGGCTGATGCTGCTGATATTATAATACTCAGTTATAAAGCATCTTATAAAATGATCTGATTTTATAATTTATGCTAAATAAATAAATTTTATCTATTGTCATTTTATGGTTTAAATGCTATGAACAAAATTTTAAATCACAAGAAAAGCAACAGTTATTGGTATAAAATATTCATAAATCTGAATCATTATCACAATCCTATCATTTCAAGTAGTTCCTCTTATTATGGCCATTAGCAGCATTGTGTGCAGGTATATATTTAAGCTGTGAAATCTATGAAAAAAAAAATAGACAATAAAAATTAACATAGAAAGAAATACTATATATATAAATAATGGAATCTGCAAAAATGCCGTATAATTTTTTTTTAAAAAAGGTCAAGCGTTGGTAGCCGAGAGATCAGCGCCGCCGCCTTGCAAGCAGTTGCTTGCAGACAATTGTTGCGGGTTCGGTTCCGGCCGATGCTTTAACATATGGGGGGGGGGCGTAAATATAGTTTATATGATGAAAGAACGAGTAACATAATCTTAAATAAATTGGAAAATAAATGATTTATTTCTTTTAACCTTAATAGATAATAAACTTGTAGAACTGTAAATTCAATAGAATTATGAATCTATTTTTTAAGATAAACTTCTCATCCATTTGCAAAACAAAAATATTAATTCTAGCTGTATTTTTTTAATTAAAAATCTTTAATTAATGTTAATGTTAATATTTACGCCCCCCCCCCCCCCATATGTTAAAGCATCGGCCGGGAAGCCTTTTTCCCCCATAAGTCAAAGCATCGGCCGGAACCGAACCTGCCATTTCCTGAATTTAAATGTTCTATGATTTCATAAGCAATTATCTATTCGATTACTTAATACAAATGTATATATACAATCAACTAACTTATTTCTAATCATTAAATGTATTTGGAAAAGGTGAAGTTTGAAATTTAAAAAAATCATTTTGCAATTAATGTAGTTTATTGAAATAACTCAAAATATAATTAACAAATGTTTTGTGGAATAAACAGACACACTCAATAATATCATAGGCAAGTTTTTTATTATTTGTTTTTATCAATGAATTATTCTGCTTAACTTCATCCTACCACAAACCAATTATCAGCATATAAATTCTGATCACTCTTACTGATCATGTTAACAGTTTAATATTTTTTATTGTGTCCCATTCATACATGTTAGGAGGTGCTTTATTTGTTATAACAGTGCATCTGCATCTAAATTCTATTATATTACAATCAATTTCCAGTGTAGAAATTCAGACCGCTTTTTCATTGTGCACACATTTCATGAGCAACTTTATTGTGAAAATAGATAGGGATAACAAATGCACTAAATATTTATGTCCATGTTCCCAGCTCAATGCTTTTCATTACACTTTTATGTAAGCGAAGACTGGTTGTTCTCCATTTTATAATATCTTATGAAAGGATAAACAACATTCCCCTAATATTATTATATATCAAATTTTAATAAAACTCAATATTTGATAATCTGAGATACTAAAAATAATTTTATAACAAATAAAGTTTTATAATTATGATCATCATAATAACATAATAAAAACAATCATCAGATACTGATGAAGATATAAAATATATTTATAATTTAAATAATATATAGTGTAACAGAAAAAATCCAATACAACCCAAATTAGTTACTTTACAAAGCTGCATTAAAATATTTAATAGAAAAACTCTTACAAATTGAGTAATAAATATATACAGTGTTGCATATGTATATGCACATATACTAGAAATAATATACATGTCACTAAGATTACACTGATTTTCTAAATTAAAAGTAAAATTAATTTATACATATAATTATATTATTAACTATTTTATAATGGAAAGTTACTATAAAATAAGTGATAAAGAATAAAATGATAAGTTGTACTATGTAAGGGAAGAAAGAAAAAACAATCTTCATATGCATAAGAATTTGCATTGCATAGATTACAAAAAATTAAAAAAATTTATGATCTATTCTGATCTGCCTCCTGAATAGAATTTTAAATAAAAAAATTGTCAATTCCTAAAGGAAATTTGAGCAAATCTAAATATATTATTTAATATGAAGGATTAATAAAAATAAATACTTTTAAAAGTTGTTAATGTTAATGATTTTTTTTTCTATCACTAACCCAGATATAAAAAAAAAGAGAAAAAAATGACTTTTTTTTCTCTTGTTCACTTAATTATAAAATAAGGATGTAATAAACAACACTGTGAAATTATTTATTTTCATAATATGATGTAAAAGAAATGAAGCAATTATTTTTCAAATAACATATTGTAAAGAAATGGGTGTCAAATTTTTTAACTAGCTGATGATAAATCTGTTGTTCGAAAGCCATCCAAAAGTCAACAATAGGTGTGAACAGTAACAGGTGGAATATATACAAATGAAACAAACAACTCAAAAATTATATTCTAATTTATCTGAAGAATCAACTCAAGAAGCAATGTTCCAGTGATTGCCTGCAGAGAAGAGAAACCACTATTAAAAAATGTTTTTCATTATAACATGGATAGTCATATCTTGCAAAATGATTTACAGTATTTTTCAATACTCCATATATAACTGTAAATATGATGACTTTATATAACAGAAAACCATGTGCAGCTAGACAACTAAAAACCATACCATCCAAAATACATAAAAGTGCAATTGGATTCTGAAACTAACATTGAAGTTTGCTACAACCAATCATTGCCTCCTTTAATCACGCCACTAGGAAAGAAGTGGACTCTGCAGTAAAACATATTAGAACTACTATCACCAATGCTGTATATCCCATATTATATTGCCAGAGCACCAGAAAGATAACTATTGTGTTTGGAAGAACTAATGAGAGATTAATCATATTTATTAAAAAAAGAATACTATCAGCAGAAAATCATGATTTCCTTGTTCTTACTAGATTTAAGCTGTCAATGTTCATTTTAATATTAAACTATTATTATTTATCAGAGTATAATAAATTTACCTCATTAGATAGATATTTTTGTTTAGAAATTAAATACATTTAAAAAATCATATTTGATTTCCAGAATTATTTTAAAAATTAGATTTTAATCAAACCAAAATGCGGTCATGGCATCAAATTTCAGATAGAGCTGATTCAAATTGCAAAATAAACAAAATCTTTTTTTGTTTGATATTTGTTTTAAAAATCTGAAAAAATTATTTTTAATATCTATTAAATATATCAATTTATGCTTTGAAAGTTTTTTTTTTGGAATTTTTATGATATCACTAAATATTATAACAGTCTGCTAAGTGAAATCATTTCTAGACAGTTGTATTTCCGTGATTGTAATCTCTATGATAATATTCTCTTATGTTTAAAAACAAAACATTTCTGTAAAAAATAAATATGTAATAATATATCTTTTTGATTTCTAATAATTATTACACAATTACAATACAAAAATAAGCATAAACTTTCCCAAAAGTCAACTTTTTAGACTATTGTACTATTTTCTCAAAGTAATTTTACAAAGTTCAAGATCATTACATATACAGTGACTAGGTATCATTGTATGGTTTCAGTTACTTTAAAATATTTGCTTATTCAATTTTCATAACATCTTTTGAATTTTTTTGAAATTAAAATATTAGAAAATAAATATGTGAATTTTAAAGCTGTAGAAAAACATGTTAGCAACATTTCTCAGTAGAGGATGAAAAACACAAATTTAATTTCTAAAGTTCTCAGATGTGGTCTGTCACTTGGATAAATTGCTCAGTTAAAACAAATCAATTTTTTACTAATTTCAATTAATAAATAATAAGCTATTTAAGAAAAATTATCTTAATTAGTATTTACATATAATTTTTAAAACATTTGAAATAAATATATATTTTAAAGCTAAATTTGAAATTGATTCAATTTGATTTTAAGCCTAAACTTTATTAATGTTTGCATGCTTATAATAAAAACCTTAATTTGACAGAAATATACAAATTGAGTTTCTGAAATATGAAAATTTTAATTTACAATAGCCAACTACTTTACTCTTAAGTATAACGTATAAATTGAGATAGAAGACTATTTATCTCAATACATATGTGTTTATATATGATTATGTATATGCAAATAGTTATCATGAATGTGTTTACATAGTAATTGTTATATGTGTGAATGCAATAGATAAATTATCCTTTACTTTGGAAAGTCATTTTATGTACCAAATTATGTATAGCTGGAATTGGGTTTCATACTGAGCTGTTTACTTTATGTAACTTTTTCACATATGTATGGTCATGAGTATCTGTTGTATAAGATAGAGTGAATAGCAGAAGGGAGCTTGAAAGTCTGTGTGCAAGTAAATAAATGATTTGATTTAAAAATTTATTGTTGTCTTATTTACCTTTTATAATCCAGTCTTATTTTATAATACAATCTGTTTTACTAAAGTGCCACAGAAAAAAAAAAAGTTAAATAAGGATATGTGGAAGGCAATAAAACACACACACACACATATATGTGTAAAAATAAAAAGCACTTACTTTAAGGATATCATTCCCTATAATTCGCATATGTATTTAGTATTGCAGCCGTAATATCTTTACTTATATTTTGCTTGAATTTTAAAAAACTTAACTGGCAATACTAATTCAATTGATTTGAAAATTTACAACTTTAGATAAAATTGTTAAGAACAATCATTTATGTAAACAACATGGATAATAATGTGTATTAGCCAAGCCCATTAAGACCAAATAGTTGATTGTAAGTCTAGAAAACTGACGATCTATTTAAAAACAATTGTTTTAAGGAAATTACAAGTTGCCTATATATATATTGAAACAGTAGGATCTGCTTTTCAGATCTTCATTTCACCTTTTCTCACCTCTTTTCTGCCCTCATACCTTGGTTTAAGCCCCAGTGTATCATAGTGGGTCTGCAATGCGCTTATATTCTGAAAATCCCACTCAATTTTAAACCACGAGTACAACGCTCATGTTATATATATTTGTATAACTTATGCCCAGTATAAATAAAATATTATAAATTATGTGTATGTAAACATAAAAGAGATTTATTTAAAAAGTATGTTATATAGGTCGTAATTGTGCACACACTGTGATATATTTATTTTAAAACTTATGTTAAAATAATAAATTGTTATTTAAAATTATTTTGTTTTAATCTATTTACAAAATATATTACATTTGTAATATTTGTTTTTGATTTAAAATAAAATTATATTCATCTCGTAAATAGATTCAAATATTGAAAATTAAAAGTAAAATAATTTTCTTTTACATTTTAAAATCACGCCACATATTTTGCCACATATTTTCTGTTTAAAATAAATGAGGGCTGGTAAGAAACAATAGCTTTAATTAATTAATGTTTTAGGGGCTTATCAAGAAAGACAGCAGATGTCCACTTAAGATCATTTCTTTTTAATTAGCAAAAGTTTTTTTATTAAATCAAAGTTTTAATCTGAATGTCGATGGGGAAATTAACAATAGAAATTAATTTAAATTTGGTTAAATTTCTTTGGACATTCAGATAGATTTTGTTGCAGCTGATAAGATGGCAAATTTTGGAATATTTTTGTAATGCTCCAGGGCAGTTGTATTGTGTAATTCTGCTATATATAGAAGGTTTTTCTTTTGTTTGTCATTCTAGCATTTTATTCTAAAATTTTTTTAGCATTTTATTCTAAGATGTTTCTATTCTAAGAATTCTAGCATTCTTCCATTTTATTCTAAGATTTTTCTAGCATTCTATTTTCTAAGCATTCTATTATTTGAATTGTTGCTGAGCTTTCTGAGACTTTCTGATGTCCTAATTGCTACTTATCTGCAACTTAAATATTTGAAGCTGAGTTTTCATCTTCAAATAGATTTACCATGTTGTAAAATATTGCTGTAAATATCTATGAAGCACCCAGTCTTTAAATTTATAATCTTCAAAATGATGGAGTAGAGCCAGCAAGAAGGCTATTTTCTCCTCGGAAATGGCCAGACACTGCTCCATACCATCAATGCCATCACATAGGAAATCCTGAGACTGCTACTGCTGCTAAAATATGAACTATGACCAGAGTTTGCTTCCGAGTCATATGAATGCTGTCGACAATCAATTTGGAAAAGTAACTACCTGCAAATGCTTCTAACGAGGTAACCCCAAAACTTAACCCAAGAGCTCTTGTGATTATTTCCTCTAATTAATAAGCTATAGCTATTTAAATTGTTTTCCATTTTACTTTACCTTACCATTGTTTCTTTCTTTAAAATGTTATAATGTAATCAGTATTTTTGCTCTCTATCCCTCAGTTAATATTTTATATTTATTAATCTGTTTCTTTCTTTTATTATGATAATGTACCAGAATAGTCTTTGACCAAGTGAATTATTCCCTTTTATTTAAAGCAAGAAGCCACCATTAAGGCATTTTAAAATTATAAATTGTTTCCCATTTTGTTATCTCATGAATCACTCGTTCGAGGGCTATTCTACTCTTAGTCAATGTATATAATATTTTCTAGTTTAAAATCCACATGTTATCGATTTTAACCTACTATTAGAATATGTGCAAGGTAAATGAGTAAATGTTTAACCAATGCATGATTGCGTAAATAAATTTATGCTTTCTTTTAAAACCCCACAAACATGCATTCTCCTATTTTAAAATGTATATTTGTTTTACTTTAATTTCAAAGCTTGTAATTTGAGGTCGAGAATGGACAGACTTTCTTTAAATAATTATTTGGGGAATTGATGAGGCATTTTCTTAAGCTAAATAAATCCCTTTTTATACTTTATATACTTTAGTTGAGTGTTGCTGGTAGGTGTACTGGGTGTTGAGACCGCTTTGCTTTTCCTAAAGTGCTTTAAATGGCTAAGACCATTTCCCCTTTCACTTTCTGCAGTTCCCAGTCAGAGTGTGTATTCAAATGTCACGTCTGGGAATGCAGTGCAGCTGTCACCTGGTCACTAAGATTTGGATGAATCCAGACTTTGGCTGCTTATGACACCACATTCCTATGAATCAATGGTGAGATGCCCTCCATATTTCTCATATATTAATTATATAAATTTTCACTTATTTATTATTTGCAAAGCTCCCATGATTTACATGTATCTCACCCTCCATCCTTTACATAAATTTCTCACTAGCAACACTGACCTCCTAATCTAACTTAACCATATGTTTATAAATATAAATGCCTTGGTCACGTTCCCACCTTCTAGCTTAACAAACATTAGTCCATTCTATTCTCAAAGTCAAGAAATATTATATTAAACTTTCATGTTGCAAAATATTTTATTAAACTCTTTATAATTTACTCAAAGTGCCTCGCACATCTTCACAAGCTCGTTTAGGCACATTATTGTAATGTTATATTAGTCTGAGGTATAGATAATGTATTTAACAACAGCCAAATGTAAATTGTCTGGAATGTTGTTTTAACTACCATTTTGAGCATCACTGTTTAACATATATAGACAGAGGGTGTTATATATATAATTTTTATTTATTAATAAATCTTTTAAAACCAATTTTGATCCTTTGTTTATTGATCCATATCACTGTCTCGGTCTATTTTTATAATTTCTTTTGTACCATCCATAGATGTTAGCAAATCCAAACTTATATCATGATAGAGTCTCTTTGTTTCTTTCTGACAACCAGGACCAGTTAAAAGGTTATATTATTAGTAGCATCAGATGCGTCATCATGTAAGTGGCAATGTGGAATTTAGACTTTAGATTCGAACTTAGTTTATCTAGAAGGCAACCCCTCCTAGAGTGTTCAGTTTCATATTTGGAGTTTGAATTCTGCAGTGTGTTAGTGAGATAGACGAATCTGACCATTACAATATATAGAGAAAGGTTTATCATAAAGTTAAAAAGGTAAGAATTCATTTCTTTGCTTAGTTATATAAAATAATCTCTTAACAATATTTCACAATAAATAATTAGATTGAACAATTCTTAATTTTTTTTCTGTAGATGTTCAGGATAATCATCTTAATATATAAAGAAAACAAACTTAAGATAGTTGCCACTTTCTTATTTCATATTAACAGGTGACAACAGGAAGTATGTCTCATTTAATATAACAAAATTCACTTTAGATGAAACATTCAACATTATACATTGTGTGTGAAATGGTCAAGATCAAATCTCCTGATGTAAGTGTTGCTATAAATAGTCGATCTGCTCAATGGCATTATGTTAGCCAATAATTGCAATAAAAGAGGGTCTGTTTTATATTTGCTTTATACTGTTATATAGAGAATTGTCGTGAATAACTTGAATCAAAGAGATAATAGTTATTTGTAATAATATTCACTTTATGAGATTTAATGTTGTTATATATGTCTATATACAAATATAATTACTTCTCTAAAGAGTCACTTTAATATTTCAACCAGAAGACTGACTGACTTCAGAAATTACAGTAAAATGGTTTTGTGATGAAAATCAGTATTTCAGTTGAATATTAAAGCAACTGTTTAAAGAGGCAATTCTAATTGTTTTTTTTTTGTATACTTTCTTTAGTTAGTTAATATATTTATTATTTTCATATATATGTATTTATAACTATAATTGGTTATCATAATATATAACAAAGGTAAACAATTGAAATGTTAATTCAGTATATTTGAGCATAAAAATAGAAATATTAATTTACTGGAACAATCAAATTTTTAAAAGTATTGAAAATAAAATAAATACTTTAAGTTAACAAAAATAATATTTATTTAATTCAGAAATATGAATTACAATAATTGATAATAAGTTGTGTTTGAAAATTATATATATATATATATAAATTTTAATTGATGATTGGTCTTACAATTTAAATATTACAAAAGAATAAGCATGTGATCCTAAATACTGGTCTTTTTATATAACATCATAGAAATTGTATTATTAAAGATTTTTAACAATAACTTAAATTGCAAATAATTGAAAGGATATTTGTATGTAATATTAATCACCATAATAGATGGTTATTTACTTCAAAATTATTTACAATATTATAAAAATTGAACACATTACCCCTGTTTATAAACAATGATTGGCTTGTCCTGCAAGAAAAATAAATCATTTAACACATAATTAATAATTTAAAAGTAATTATAATATGCAATATTAATCTAAAAAGATATCTATTCAATAATATATCCATTTATAATATTTTAATAATATATATTATTTTTCTTGACAATAATTTAACATGGATAAGTAATTATAAGGATATTCATTATGGGTGAACAATAAATTAGTATTTACCACAAGTAGTTGATGGAATCTTTTCTTGTATATTGCTTTTTTGTAGAGATTTTTTTGAAATATTCTAATGGTTGAGATGGTAGACAGTAATATAGAGAAGGCAATATTCATAAATTGATATAAGAAGTTGTGTTAAAAGTGTCATTTATGAGATCCAAGCACACTATGTGCAGTCACAACACATATTTACAAAGTAATATAAAATTACAATGTTCATTTGCCAAATTATTCTGGATGACAATTTTTTATTTATCACCTCATGAAAAACTCAATTTTCCTTCTAACAATGCAGTTTTTAGCAAGATGGTAGCTATAAATATGGGAGCAAGAAGTTTCTCGAAAGCACTTAGCTAAAATAGTATTTTATATTTGCTTTCAATTATCTATATTAGCTTAAAATTATCTGTGTGTACAGCATATATATATAATATTAACTGTTTAATAATTTAACATTTTTTGTTTCACCTGGTGATAGTTTTAAAAATGCTCAATCTTTACTACTATATAAAAGTTTCATTTTGGACTAAAATTCAATAACTTGGACTTGACTTTTTTTTATTTAACTTTATAAAGAAATTATATTCTAACAATAACATGTGGCAATTTTAAATGTTTAAAATCTAACTTGCAAATCAAATACTGTACCAAGCATATCATCAAACATATTAGTGTGAATACTGTTTCAGAAAGTGAATGAATGGTTTTTATTTGGATTTGTTTTAATATCAATGAATAAAGGTAGATTTATCAAGCTTTGGTTTAAAATTAAATATTTTCTGCATAATAATTATTATATAAAAAAAATTAACACCAATTTTATTCTGATAGATGACATTACATATGCCATATATTTTTGTTTATATTATAGTGAATTATGTATACTGAACTGGATCGAAATCCGATTCAATGGTGTTATTACAAAAAAAAAAAAAAATAAGTTTTTAATTTTCACTAAACTTAATTTTTGTTAAATCTTATTTAATGTTTAAATTTTTATTATTATTAAAAAAAATATGTGTATCAAAATACACACGCGTTTATATGTAAAATGAATCATTTTAAGGTTTATCGATTTATTCTAAAATAGTTTTCTTATACTGCTTGTTTTTACTTTAAATCAATTTGATTTAAAAACAAGCTAGCTAGTTAATTGCATTCCTGTTTTTTTATTTTAATTATTGTAAATTAATTCTAAAAAGTGGAAATTTGATTTTTATGTAGTTGTTTTTGTTTCAATAATTCCTGGGTAGGATTCTTAGATTAGATTGAGTGGGAGATTAATATTTGCCCTGCCTTAGGTGTAGAAATTGAACAATAAGGCTAGTTTTCACAGGAATTCGAAGAAGGTATAAATAATATCAAAAATTTCATGAGTCAGTCTATTCTATTCTAACCTAGAGAGATTAAATCAGCACTTCATCAAGGTGATTCTTTCAGCTTCTTATTTCCAATATTCAGTCGGATCAACCTCTCCAACGTTTGTACCATTAGTAGTTTGAACATTCAATCTTTAAAAGCAAAATTTGCAGTTACTAAAACAATTTTGCTTTCTCCATGATGTCAAAATATATTGCTATACATTTGATAACCAACAATATGTCGTGCTAGTTTAACTCAGAAGATTGACCCATGCCTGCCAGCTTTCCTTCAATTCTGCAATGCACATCTAAAAAAAAACAAGACCCTGCTGCCTCTACCTTGCCTTTGTCAATGACCTGAAAATGAACTAATAATAGTGCGTACTTTACGTGAACATTGTTTTATCGAAAGGTAACTATTTTCTTTTTTATTCTTCCCAGGGTAAATTAATTCTCATTAAATCTCCGCTCAATCTAATCATAAATATGTATTCCTAAACAATTTAGCCTCATATTTAATATTTGCTGTGTCTTCTAGTATTTTGTAGTGTGTCTTGGAATCTTAGTTTTAAGATTCCAAGTTACTTTCAATTTTTGTTTATTGGAGAATGACGAGTGAGTTTCTGTTTTTATGTAAAACCTTTTTATAAATGCTTTAGCAGTCATGCATTTTAAATGCTTACTTGTAATTATTTCTATTATTCAATAATTAATTTTTTAAACTCTGTGTTTGCCCTATTGCTAAACCTCCAAAAATCTTTTGACTGGTGACTTTATTGTCTAATTTTCCACAGGTGAAGATTTCGTTTCTAATATCTCTAAAAGTGAAAATTAGAATTGTTCTTCTTTGTAATTTTATAAGTTGTCAGCAGGAAGATAAAATTTATCCCTTTTTTTAAACTACAGGTGAGCAATACTTTTGTTCTGCTAAAGTATTTAAACCTTTTAATATTTTCGTACTCATGTGCACTCTCCAATAGATTTATTTTGTATTTCTTACGTGTGCTTTAAATTTATCAGAGCATGTACTCAGAATTTGTTTGTAAGTTTATTTTCTTTAATTGCTGGGGCAGACATAACTGGTTTTCTAATGATTTACTTGTCTCTTATTGAGACCTTTAATTATTAATTTTAGAGTAATTTTTGCCAATCGTTTGGCTGGGATTCACCAGTTTTAATTGTTTTAGGTGGACCAATCACCATTATTTTAAATGTAGTAATAGGTGCAGCTCATACCGACATAAGGACATTCGGGGTCTGACCAAACTTTGGACCTCAAAAAGCTCATTGGCGCTGGTTTCTTTGATCTGTTTCAAGATTGTATTGTTTAAGTATCTGAAAGTGAAAACCAATGTTTGGGTGAATCCTTGGCTGAATAAAAATTGCTTCCTCCCTTTATAATTCGTTTATTAGAAGATCAGTCAGTCTGTCATAGCTTTGCCTTTCATATTTCCGGTACATGCCTGAGTTAACCCTATTTATTGTATCAATAAATTATACTTCATAATTTATTTTCTCTTAATAAAATTTTAGAATTTGTTTAAACTTAATTTGGCTGACGTTTGTCTTTGTGCTTTTGTCTCAATTGTCTAAACAATTTAAGATCTCTTGTTTCTCCCTGAGTCTAGTTGGCGCAAACCAGCATCATCATCTATTCTGATCACAGTAAACAAATTTTCCAGATACATAGTGATCTAGTGGCACCCTCTGTATCAGAATGGATTGAGTATCCGGTATAATACATATGTATTGTTTTTGTGTTAAATAATAATCAATCAATTAGTGTGTAAAAGTAATCAAATATTTTATAAACAAACAAAAAATAATTTCATTTCTACCAAAATCTTTGCATGAAAATGATATCAGAAATAAATACCAATAAGGTTATTTCTTCTATATTAAACAATAGTAGTATCTCTTGGATATAGGCCAATTGTCCCTTAGATGTATGTTAACTGTTCATAATATACAGACTTTTTAAGGCCTTTTAAAAATAAAATATCAATAAAGGCATTACTTGAAATTTTGTATTACAAAAAAACTTGATGTCATTATAAACAAAAAAAGTTTTTTTTTTAACAATGGTGAAACCAAGAAAGTTAATCATTACAAAATTGCAGTTCAAAAAATTTCAACTGCCTTTGACATTATTAATTTTTCTTTTTTATATAGTTCAAAATTATTTTCTAAAATGTGATGTTATTTTTGTTCTGTTGGCCATTATATTAATAAAAAAAATCACTGGACATTATCTTTTGTAAGATATAAGATATAATTTCATTTAAATTTAAAACTAAATTTCCCAGAAAATGTTTAAAAATAAAATCAGACAAATGAAAAAAAAGTTAAGTCAATGATTATTATTTATTTTTAATCTTATTTATATTATAAATAAATGAACATATTTTGTTTTAAAATATAAAATCACATAAATTTGCATAACTTTAAAACATTTAAATACAAGTATAGTATATATACTTAAACTAGATGTAATTAGAGGTGATTTGAACCCAACATTCAAGCTTAAATGTCTGGATTCAAATTTTTTCTAATTACATCTTACTTATATATATATATATTGTAAATATCGATAAGTCTATCTATATTTTAAAAATTATCATTTGTTATATATATAAAAAAAACCTCTTTGAGTTGATGTTTATACATGAAGTATTATTGTTTATGGTTATTAAGTATAGTTATTGTTTGAAGTTATTATCTTATTTATATGTTGATGGTACATCGTTATGAATATTTAATTATTATAAATAAATAAAGACATATAAATTGTTGATTATAAAAAAATTATTTTATTTGCAGTGATTATTAAAAAAATGCAATATTATTATTTATGTATATTTTTAAAGCTGTCAAGTAAATTTTCAATTTAATATTTTTTATATATATATGTTTGATATTTTTTTTTTTTAATGTTAATTGTTTAAAAGAAAACATGTGTAACGAGGGTTTTCAAAACAGCATTTGCTAGCACGTGGAGCAACAACAAAAGGAAGCCATTATTATTATTAGGATGGTGATTAAAAAAACAAAAGGATAAAATTTTGTTGTACTTCGTTTCTTTGAAGTTACCATTCTTCAGAATATTGGAATAAGATAGATTTTTATGGTAAATACATAAATCATGACAGGCTAATAGAAATATATCGCAGCCAAGAGGCTGCACCATTTTCTTTCATTTATTCCAAAGCAGTTTAAAAAGAAAAAACTAAGAAAATTTCAATACATATATTTCATCGCGTCTGAAGCCGAAATTTGACATAGCTATCTGGAATCTATAATGGTCAATCTAATAATAATCTGGAGGTAACTAGAATTAATATATTGGATTTAACATTTCAATTTATTTATTTATTTTTCAAGGAAAGAAATTTTAGAAGGATAAAAATATACATATATCCAAGAATTGACAATTTTCTCTAACGTGATAGTTTCCTCACCTTCACTAGAATGCATTCTAATATTAAACGGATAAAGAAATAAAACAATGGAATAAGTTGACTTTTGAAGGAAAACTAACCAAGTGAACTTTGAAAGGTAGTAAATAATTTTATATGTATAAATGATATATAAATATATTTTTGAGATCGATATTTTTGTTTACTTTTATTTTTCATTATAAAAATATAACGTTTTATAAATATTCAATTCAAGCGTCTTGTTTTCTAACAGCAATAAACGTTTAACAGGTGTCAAAATTAACACTTAAGTAATTTAAAATCTTAAAGTATGGCTTATAAGTTTGGGTTGCATATGAGTTGTTATGTATATTTTAATAAGTAAATTTATATTCGCAAATTTTTATTATAAAAAAAAAAATGTTTTATTATTAATTTATTTCCATTTTTTTTTTAACTTTATATAATGATTCTTATGCATACCAAAACAATAATTTATATGTATTTGCTGTATATAATATTTTTTTTATTATTTTAAATATCTGAAAAATATAAATATGGATTTGTATTTATATTGATATCTACTTGTTAAGCACAGATATGTCTTTATATATTTAATATATATACTTATTGCAAGTATATATGTATATTTATTATTTGGGTTTGTATTTAAAACATTGATATTACCTAAAATTAAACCATAATATAAAATAAAGGATGTACTATTTGTTTTATAAGTAATGCCTTTGTAATTTATTTGAAAGAGTATTAATATTTTATTCTTATTTTTCTTTTAATGCCAGAGTCATTATGAAATTAATTGAATTCACAATTTAATAGAGGATAACTTTATATTTCACTTATTGTTTAGTCTTTAGGCCACTTACACATATTATTATTCATTGATATGTTTAGATATACATAAATTTACATAATAGATGTGTATATTGGATTTAATAGAATTCCCTTTGTTTCTGATATATATTTGATTAGTTAGTCATATCAACCTTGAAAATAAATTATAATGATAGATCTCATTGCTCTGTATGATTTTAGATTTATTTCATGTATAGCTAGTTGGAAGGGCATATAAACAATTTATTTAAATATAACTGGGATAATTTTGTTTTTCTTCATTTAAATTATACAATTTATTATATTAGGCTTTCTCAACAATTGGATTCATTTAGATTATATATATTCCATTACGTTTATCATCCAATGTTTGAAGCATTATTTTCTTCTCATATATTGATGTTCCATTACATTTGAGGTATAATATGTTTATATGATATATTGTCCATTACATTTGGCACTACAAACTGTTGGTCCCAGTTAACTGATGATTGGTATAATGGAGTAAAAGTATGTTCCATTACATTTGAACGCCACAACGTGGTCAGCATAATATGTTCGTTTAATTATTCATTACATTTGGTGTATCAAAGTTAGGGGCTTGGTTAACTAATGATTATTGTTGCAAAAGTTCATATGTTTATTTTCATTTGAGATCATATAAAGATACATTCCATTATATTTGGCTTTCCCAATGTTTGGGGCCTTCTTTCTTCAATTTAAATGGAATGCAGCAAGTACGTTCCATTACATTTGGCGCAACAACTAGGGCTCGAAATAAGCTAATTAGGGCTTGAAATACCCCACATACCTGAGAGATGTGTAGTATATATATTGATATGAGATATGTAGTTTAAAGAAAGAGAAGCATTTTTGTGTGTTTAATTTTTTTATATAAATGGAAATATTTTGGCCTTATGTTTAGATGGTGATGGTTACTGTTATTGTATTTTTTTTAATGATGAAAGATAAATATAGTCATGAAGCAGTTTAATTTCAATTTAAAAATTATATTGATGGTGTTAAATTATAGCATAATAATTTTGTCCATATTTGGAAAGTTTATGTTGTAGAAAATCTATAATTTTGAGGGTTAGATTGGATATTTGATTGTTGGAGTTTGGTTGGTTCTGTTGCAAGTATTGATGTTGGATGGGGAATTTTTGTCATTATCTTGAGGATGTGATGCATTCATGTCACTTGTGATTGATTGATATCATTTACTGCTCCAACCCAAATTGTGATGTTAGTTATTATTTATCATGAAGCAGTTAACAGTAGTCCTGCCATGATTTTACCTTTAAGACTCCAGAGAGAGTAAGGTATAATTATTTTTGATATATGTATAATATTTGCCTCTAAGTCTCCCAAAGATGAGCAAGGAAATATTTTATAAATAATAGCCCCTAAGACTTGGATGTAAGCAGGGCAGTGCAATAGTGTTTTCAGAAAATTATTATGGGTTGTAGTAGCTTGGATAGAATGAAATGTGATAATCATCTAAGTGTTCATGAAACATTGTATGCTTTAGGAGTAATGATTGAATTCTTTTATCTATATCAAAATTGTGAAGTGCTAATCAATCTTTTGGCTGTCAGTATCTGTCGGATCTTTGGAGGAATAGATAAGTATATAACTTAAATATATAACACCAAACTTAAGGGCTTGATTAATTGATTATTGTTTGTAACAAATAATCTATTACATTGATTATCAATTAGGGTTTGAAAACAAACATATCAATGTTTTATTTTCCATTATAAGTGACTTTTAAACATGAAGTTCAATTAGTGAATGTTTGTTGATAATAAACTGCATTAGTACAATTTTAGTAAAATATTTCGGGCACAAAAGTAAATAATTAGTGAAGTTGATTTTTTTTTATGTATATAAAATGTTATTAAGTTTTAAGGTCCAGAAAATTTATAGGTATCAATTTAGTAAGTTTATGCTTAACTACCATTATCTTGAGTGCGAAAGTTATCTCACAATATTATTGAATTGGTTGTTTTCAAGGCATGTGAACATTTTATTGTATTTTAAATATTTCAAGGTTATATTGAATTTGATATGAAAGTTCCACATTTCAATATTGTATAAGTGTAGAATATTTATTATCATTAAATATAAATAAATGTTATTTAGTGATATCAGTTGTTACTCTCTACATATATATATATATATATATTTTAGAGAAATTTGTTGATGTTATGGTGATAGATGAGATTTTTTTTTTAAGCCAAGAAGTTCATGAGTTCAAACAACTGAAATTTAGATTGTCGGATAGCTACTATGAATAATAAAATTAAAAGGCTTGTACTTTTCTTAGTTGAGTAATTGCTTGTTGGGATAATGATTGGAGATGGTGAGCCCTTGATCTGTGGTAATTACTATATAGAAATATATATATATATATATATATATATATATATATATATATATATATATATCTTAGATTTTTTTTTATGAGTATATAATATTGTAGTTCTAATAATAATGGACAACAGTAGTGAAATGCCAGTTAGTGGTGATTTTGATTTAAGAGATTTTATGGAAAAATTTTCCCAGAGACTAGAATCTAGATTAAAAACAAATTCTGATGAACTTAGAGCTGAGATAAAAACAAATTCTGATGAATTTTTACAGAAAGTAGATGTTATATTAAAAACCAACTCTGAGAAACTAGAGTCAAGATTAAAAACTAATTCTGATGAACTTTCCCAAAAACTAGAGTCTAGTTTAAAAACCAACTCTGATGAACTAAAAGAGGTACTTAGAGCGGAGATGAAAACCAATTCTGATGAACTTGCTAGAGAATTAAAAGTTGCATCAAATGCTTTGGTAGATGATAGTGTTATGGGGATAGATACAAAAGTTCATAAAGAACCCATTGAAGTGATTAGTAAAAATATAAATGAAAATGAAGAGTATGTTAAAATAGTTGATAAATCCTTAGAAATAAAATTAAATTCACAAAAGCAATCAGAAGAAGTAGAATTAAGTTGTGAAAGATTAAAGGACACTGTTGAGAATTTAGAAATTGGACAGTTAGGTTTTCAATGGTTAGACATTAGTGCTCTAGAGTTAGGAGAAATAAAAATGCATTATAATAAAATGAATGAAAGTGTTCAAACTTTAGAAGTTGAATTAAGTTCACCAGAAAAGATTAAAATTAACTCTCAAAAATTACTAGAAAGAACAGAATGTGTTTATCAAAGTCAATATAAAGAACAGTATCATAGTAATTTTGTGTGGTACAAAGAAAGCATATTTTTATATATATTAGAACATAAATATTTGAGTGGTAATTTGTACCATTGTTGCAATAGGAATGACTTATTTTACAAGTATGCCAGTAGGACAAAGTTGGTAAGATATATCTTATTGAAATTTGAAAGAAATAAAAAGGTAAAGAAATCTATAGAGAATTTTCTTTATGAAAATTGTAATAGAAGGATGAAAGTAGGCAAAGCAAAAGTTAAACTTAAAGTTATAGATGGAAAGGTAAATAATATTGATTTTCTTAGAGAGAATATTGATAAGGAAAGAGATGTAGGGAAAGCAAAGGTAAATTTTAAAAGATTGAGTAAAAAGATATTTAATCTGAATCTTGGTAGAAAGAGGATTGATGAGGAAAAAGAAATTGGCAAAGCCAAAATTAAATTTAAAATAATTAGTGATGATGTGATTAGTAAAAATTTTCTTCGAGAAAATATAGCTAAGGAAAGAGATTTAAATAAACCTAAAGTTAAACTGAAAAGAATTAATATAAAACAGAATGATTTTCAAAATGATTTTAAGAATTTTTAATGTTGAAGTTGTATCACATCAATCTGATTTGCAATTTTTAAAGGATTATTTAGAAAATTTGAATGAATACCATTCAAAATTGCCCAGAGAATTGTTTTTAATTGCACGTAGAACAAGTGAAGTAAAATAAAGACTTACTCAAGTCGATGATGTTTATCAAGATAGTCAAAGGAAAAGTAATAGATTATCTGATAAAATAGCAACTGTTATTGATAAAGTTAAAAATGGTGTTAATGCTTATGATCAAGTTACTATTTATGTAAAGGATATAGATGCAGAATCTAAGGAGTTCATAGCAAAATCTTTAGGTACTTATCTCAAAATTATTCAAAAGCAATTGAATTATACCAAAATGCTATATGAAAATCTTGTAAATCAAAGCAAACTTCTTCACAAAGTTCAACATACTGGAAATTCTTTACAAGAAGAATTAAAAAGGCACTTTTGATTATTATTATTATTTTTTTTTTTTAAAGAAAACTTGGACAAATATCTAGATGATCTGAAAGATAGATATAAATAAATGAATATGGTTATTAATATGAAAAATAATATTCTTTAAACCATGTTAGTCCTTAGAAAGATTACAAATTTGAGAAGTTTTTCGATATCTCATAATTCATTAGTTATCTGCAAAGACATTTTTTTTTTCGGTGGATTAGAGGGTATTGTAAATATCGATAAGTCTATCTATATTTTAAAAATTATCATTTGTTATATATATAAAAAAAAACCTCTTTGAGTTGATGTTTATACATGAAGTATTATTGTTTATGGTTATTAAGTATAGTTATTGTTTGAAGTTATTATCTTATTTATATGTTGATGGTACATCGTTATGAATATTTAATTATTATAAATAAATAAAGACATATAAATTGTTGATTATAAAAAAATTATTTTATTTGCAGTGATTATTAAAAAAATGCAATATTATTATTTATGTATATTTTTAAAGCTGTCAAGTAAATTTTCAATTTAATATTTTTTATATATATATGTTTGATATATATTTTTTTTTTTAATGTTAATTGTTTAAAAGAAAACATGTGTAACGAGGGTTTTCAAAACAGCATTTGCTAGCACGTGGAGCAACAACAAAAGGAAGCCATTATTATTATTAGGATGGTGATTAAAAAAACAAAAGGATAAAATTTTGTTGTACTTCGTTTCTTTGAAGTTACCATTCTTCAGAATATTGGAATAAGATAGATTTTTATGGTAAATACATAAATCATGACAGGCTAATAGAAATATATCGCAGCCAAGAGGCTGCACCATTTTCTTTCATTTATTCCAAAGCAGTTTAAAAAGAAAAAACTAAGAAAATTTCAATACATATATTTCATCGCGTCTGAAGCCGAAATTTGACATAGCTATCTGGAATCTATAATGGTCAATCTAATAATAATCTGGAGGTAACTAGAATTAATATATTGGATTTAACATTTCAATTTATTTATTTATTTTTCAAGGAAAGAAATTTTAGAAGGATAAAAATATACATATATCCAAGAATTGACAATTTTCTCTAACGTGATAGTTTCCTCACCTTCACTAGAATGCATTCTAATATTAAACGGATAAAGAAATAAAACAATGGAATAAGTTGACTTTTGAAGGAAAACTGGACCAAGTGAACTTTGAAAGGTAGTAAATAATTTTATATGTATAAATGATATATAAACATATTTTTGAGATCGATATTTTTGTTTACTTTTATTTTTCATTATAAAAATATAACGTTTTATAAATATTCAATTCAAGCGTCTTGTTTTCTAACAGCAATAAACGTTTAACAGGTGTCAAAATTAACACTTAAGTAATTTAAAATCTTAAAGTATGGCTTATAAGTTTGGGTTGCATATGAGTTGTTATGTATATTTTAATAAGTAAATTTATATTCGCAAATTTTTATTATAAAAAAAAAATGTTTTATTATTAATTTATTTCCATTTTTTTTTTAACTTTATATAATGATTCTTATGCATACCAAAACAATAATTTATATGTATTTGCTGTATATAATATTTTTTTTTATTATTTTAAATATCTGAAAAATATAAATATGGATTTGTATTTATATTGATATCTACTTGTTAAGCACAGATATGTCTTTATATATTTAATATATATACTTATTGCAAGTATATATGTATATTTATTATTTGGGTTTGTATTTAAAACATTGATATTACCTAAAATTAAACCATAATATAAAATAAAGGATGTACTATTTGTTTTATAAGTAATGCCTTTGTAATTTATTTGAAAGAGTATTAATATTTTATTCTTATTTTTCTTTTAATGCCAGAGTCATTATGAAATTAATTGAATTCACAATTTAATAGAGGATAACTTTATATTTCACTTATTGTTTAGTCTTTAGGCCACTTACACATATTATTATTCATTGATATGTTTAGATATACATAAATTTACATAATAGATGTGTATATTGGATTTAATAGAATTCCCTTTGTTTCTGATATATATTTGATTAGTTAGTCATATCAACCTTGAAAATAAATTATAATGATAGATCTCATTGCTCTGTATGATTTTAGATTTATTTCATGTATAGCTAGTTGGAAGGGCATATAAACAATTTATTTAAATATAACTGGGATAATTTTGTTTTTCTTCATTTAAATTATACAATTTATTATATTAGGCTTTCTCAACAATTGGATTCATTTAGATTATATATATTCCATTACGTTTATCATCCAATGTTTGAAGCATTATTTTCTTCTCATATATTGATGTTCCATTACATTTGAGGTATAATATGTTTATATGATATATTGTCCATTACATTTGGCACCACAAACTGTTGGTCCCAGTTAACTGATGATTGGTATAATGGAGTAAAAGTATGTTCCATTACATTTGAACGCCACAACGTGGTCAGCATAATATGTTCGTTTAATTATTCATTACATTTGGTGTATCAAAGTTAGGGGCTTGGTTAACTAATGATTATTGTTGCAAAAGTTCATATGTTTATTTTCATTTGAGATCATATAAAGATACATTCCATTATATTTGGCTTTCCCAATGTTTGGGGCCTTCTTTCTTCAATTTAAATGGAATGCAGCAAGTACGTTCCATTACAATATATATATATATATATATATATATATATATATATATTTGTATTTAATATTACATATTCAGTCTCTATTATGCATACCTCTCTTCTGTATGTTTAAATTGTCTTAAGGTCCTATATATGAGAGGTGAAAATGACTTACAGTCAACATGGGTAAGACTATAAAATTAGCAAGCAAGGATTCTCAACTTACCATCATCAGATTTTTAATTATATGGATGGCAGAAGAGTTGGCAAGTTGAGAAGACTGAAACTTATCTATTTAAGTTTGAACATTTGCTGCTATCTTAATATAAACCAAGTATTTATTATATATGTGTGTATGCATGTGTGTGTGAGATGATAATCTAGACTCACTGGTGAATGTTGGTTCAGCATGAAATATGCACAGTGGAGATCATTTATTTATTTTTTACTTGTACATGGTTGTGTGCATCAGTTGAATGAGGTGGAGTGGATGTCTGAAGGAAGCTCAAAAGTCTGGGTTCAAATCTCTAATAATTTTAAAACTTAATTAGATATTTCTTTGTGTATTATTATGAATAATCAAATCACCTAATCATCATCATTAATGTATGAGTCAAAATACCTTCAATAAAAATTGACTTTTTACTGATGAGCAAAATTAACAATTATTATTTATACATTAAATTAATACATTTCTACATGCATGGGATTTATTAAATATTATTTGTTGTATATGTAGAAATTATATATATAAGCTTATCATATTTTATTAGTGATAATATTATTGTAACATGGTGTAATAAAGTTATTTTGGGTATTTCATATCTATATTTACATGACAATGTTAAATTTCCTATCATAAGTTTTTGCTTAATCAATCATCATTCATTACATATTTTACATTTTTGTTTGTCAAAAAATGTATTTTGGATAATTTCTGCCATTAAACTTTACCATTTTAAAAAAATCCATCATTAATACTGAATAATAAATTTTCAGTTTTCACAAAAGTATCCTTTGATACAATGTGTCAAATGTGTTTGACCATTGAATTCACAAAAATTGATTATCTAGAAGAAAATATAAAATATGACTAATATAATTGTAAATCAGTCAATAAAAGCTTAAATGTTGAACTAATAATCGATAAGCCACTCTTTGAAAAAACAAGATTTAATTTATGTTTGAATAATTAAATATTTGTATGAATTGTTGTTATAATACAGAATAAAATAAGATTATATCCATGTAAACAGAGATAACTTTTGCTTATCATATTGCCAGAAACTATTAATTATTACTAATTGACAATCTCCCTGAAGCTAAACAAGTTTTTTCATTAACCTATCATAACTTTTTATTGGGTTTTACTTTAATTCAAAACCCAACAAAATAGGTATTATTGGTTAATGAAGAAAATTGTTTAGTCTCAAAGATATTGTCAATTATTAGTAAATGATAGTTTCCTAGCAACCTCAAAAGTCAAAAATTATTTTTGTTTACATGGATATAAACTCCTTATATATAGAGAGAAGTTATTGGATATTCAGATGGAAATATTTTAGTATATGAGATTTTCCATTTGTAAATAATTAATTAGAAAGTCCTTACAATTATAGCAGCCAATCAAAGTTAACTATCCAAGGCAAAGAGACAATGTAAAACTGTCAGCACTAATGTAAAGAAAGCAATTCATCTTTTGATATTTCTTTGTTTATCCTAGAGACAAAGCACTACAATTTAAATATAAAAATGTAAAAACCAAAATATTATGAAACTTGTGATTTTTTTACTTTTTGTAATAAACTCCTCTACTGATATGTTTTTATAATATATTTAACAGATGTTCAGATAGAAATATTTTAGTGTGCTAAATTTTCCATTCGTAGTTATTTAATTAGAATGTTTTAGTACATAGTCAATTAACGTTAATTGCCCAAGGCAAAGAAAATATAAAGCTGTCAGTGCTAATGCAATCAAAAGGAATTCCTCTTTTGTTACCATTCTGTTTAATATAAAAACAGACCATTCTGTTTAATATAAAAACAGAGTACTACTGTTTACATATAAATGTAGAAACCAAAATCATAAAACTTCTATTTTTCTATAATTATATATTCAAATATGCAAATATTTGTTTACGTGCATCAAAAGTCATTCCTTTTTTATAATCTAAGGTTCAGTGCACTTTTGTTTAAGATCATCATAATCAGAGCTATGATTATGGTAAACTTTAATGAAAGTAGTCTTGGTATTAGGTTGTAAAGAAGAAATGGACCATTTTGTTGTGCATATAAACAAACATTTGCAAATTTAAATTAAAAAACAAAAAAGTTAAAAATGAATACAAGAATTATATGTATAAACTATAGTGCTTTGTCTATATTATACCAAGTATGGCAATCAAAAAAATTTCATTTTGATTGTATTTGTGATAAGGTTTTTTTTTAATTTAGGCCCATTAATCTTGACTGGCTATTGTTCTAGCAAGAGCTTTTTAATTAAATTATTATAACCAGAAAACTCCACATACTAAAATATTTCTACCTGAATATCAATATTATATTATAATACTTAATGTACCAGTGAAAGGGTTTATTAAAAGTAAGAACTTCATAATTTTTTGTGATAATTTTTGGCTTCTTATACTATATATGTAAACTATAGCTTTTTCTTTATATTAGACTTAGATCATCCATCAAAGGGGAATCTCTTTTGATTGAATTAGCATTGATAATATTATTTTCTCTTTTGGCCTTGAGAAGTTAACTTTGTTTGCTTACTAGCCTACCAAGAACTTTTTAATTAAATAATTATAAATGAAAACTTTATAAAACTTAGGATTTTCTGTCTATATTCATCCTCCACTCCATTTTACACAATCAATACACATGACCACATGCATGTGAAAAAGATATAAATGATCCCCAATATGCATATTTTGTGCAGAACTGATACTTATTAGTTGGGCCAGATCATAATCCCACACACATATATAAAACAAGTGCTCAACGATAACTACAATATTAAATCCATCAAAGGTATTGAGCATTCCATCATTGGTTTTTCAATAAAATAAATGGTTGAAGTGTTGGAAGGGTGAGAAGATTGAAGCCTACCAATTAAAGTTTAAGGAATTGCTATCTTAATATAAGTCAAGCACTGATTGTATATGTGGGTGGGAGATTATGATGTCATCCAAATGATGAGTGCTGATTTTGCATGGAATATGTATATTGGGGATTATTTATCTTTTTCACATATATGTGAACATGTATATCAATTGGTTGAGATTGTGTGGAGGATGAACATGGACTGAAAATGTTAAGTTCAAATCCTTTTATTTAATATATATATATATATATATATAACATTCAGAGTGTATGTGTTTAGACAATTAAGCAAACAACATCAACATTTTTCTAAACAATTTTTCAGAAGATTGCCAAAGATGTCAAAGACATTCATGTCATTAAGAAACATTACTCCCTGTAACAAAAAAGTTGGAAATGTTAAGAAATGTTGAAGCAGAACTTTTTTAAAGATTAAATCAGGAAAATTTACAATATAAATAAATTAATGTGCTATAAATGACAGACATGCCCTATTATTGACATATATGAATTATATTTCTAAAGAGTAATTTTTTTTTGATGTTCTATGAATCATTATAAAGAACCAATATTTTCATTGATTTTTAACAATAAAAGTAATTTTTTTTTTTTACTAAAATGAAATAATAATGGAAATATTGAATAATATAATGTAGATGATATTCTGCTATTATAGATAAAAATGTTTAAAATTAATAAAAATTATAAAGAAATATTAGTAAATTTTTTTAACAAAAACAAATTAATTACATTTGCATGAGGATATTATATATGTTATATGTAATACATAGGGTATATGCCACAGACTTTGACATGACTCATCGCTCACCACTCTTATCTCATATCACTGATATATGTCAAAAAGATAAATAATCACCAATATACGTATTTCATGCTAAACCAGCAATCATCAGTTGGTCCAGATTATCATCTCTACATATATATGCAATAAGTGCTTAGATATATATTAAGATAGCCAATTTCCATATTTTAATGGACAAACAATGGACAAACTTCAATCCACTTCACACTCCAACTCTTCAACTGTCCATCCAATTGAAAATCTGATGATGGAACGTTTGAAGGCCACCCTGAGACTGAGATTTTCGTCACACCCATGTTGACCTAAAGTCAATCTGACCTTTCATGTACAGGACATAATCCATTTAATACGTATACAAGAGATGGGCAAACATCTCTACTATGTAATAACTGAAATACAGGCTTATTATATATATATATATATATATATATGCACAGACTTTTACATGACTCACCACTCTCCACTCCATCTCATAACACTGATCAGTATACATTTGAACACATATATGTTGAAAAGATAAATAATCACCAATAATCATATTTCATGCTAAACCAGCAATCATCACTTGGTCCAGATTATCATCTCTACACATTTAATTTCTTTTTATAAACTTTTGGATTATTTACTTGTTATCAAATTCCAATCTAGAAAAATATTCTGTTATGGAGTAATTTTTGTTTAATATATTTGTATTTGATACTTATTTATTTAATTATAAAATTATTAACACTTGAAGTTAAAATAATCTCTATATGATTGTTTTTTTTTTTAAATATCTATTCATTAAAGATATAATTGTACGTTGTTAGAAATGTATGTATATCACTAAGTGTTATCATGTATTTCGAAATTTGTATAACCATTAAAATTCCTATTTGGTTAATGAATTTATTTATTTTTAGTAATTTGTTAGGATTTTTATATAAACTATTAGTCATAAACTAATTGCTAAAACAATTTTTAAATAACCTTATTCTTCAACAGCACTCCATAAAAAGTATATTCTTCACCTGTTTATCAATCATATATTTATCAATTACAACTATAATTGAAGTTTTAAATTGTGCTTTATGCAAAAAAAGTGAAGCTTAGTTTTATTAGAAAAGAATTATAAGGCTTAGCACTTTTGGAGCACTTAGGTCTCCATATCCATAGCCTATCTTGGGAGTGTCGGCATACATTGAGATTTTAAGTCAAGCTTAGCAGTAATTTATGCATGCTTTATTGCAAATGACAACTGTGCAATAAACCGAAAAGAATCGTGCTTTGCAATCTCCAAAGAATGGTCTTTATGAAAAAAAAACTTTGAATAAATTTTGCATAAATTACTGCTAAGCTTCACTTAAAATCTCAATGTAAGCCAATACTCTCAAAATAAGCTATAAATATGGAGACTAAATGCTCCTAAAGCACTAAGTCTTATAATTCTTTTATAATACTACTAAGCTTCATTTTTTTTGTATGTAAAGTGCAATTCAAAGCTTACCACTCAAAGGTGAAGTAAAAACAAGAATTTTATTTCAACTATAATTGAAGATAAATTTATGACTTTGGGCAATTTACCACTGTTATTGGGTAATAACCCAAATATTTAATGATTATTGGATTGCAACTCCAGATGGATTTTCTATGTCTGGAAATAACATGATCTTCCTAGCAACTAATCATTAAATTATCCTAGCAACTAATCATTAAATTATATATATATATAAACTATCACTTATCAACTTTATCGCTATCTTATTATTATTAAGATGGGAAAATCAATAAATAACTCTATGATTTTATGATAAATAAATCAGAGAATTGTTCATGTTGAGATATCCATTGTTTTATATAATAATAAAATTTGTCTGGCATTATTATTTTATTAATGTTATACATATCTCTAATAAAATCTAAGATAAAATGACTGGTTTAATAATTACAATTTTTTTCTAACACTTATTAATTAAATTACTTTTAAATGTAATAAAAATATTGGGGTAACTACTATAACAAAAAGGTTTTGCCCAGCTGTTTTGCATTAACGTATTATTCGTTGCTTTTATATTGTTCACTAGGTTAGAAATTTATGCAATATACTACAATAATTTATAAACGTAAAGTCAGAATTACACTGTAAAATGTTTTTAAAGATTCTAATAGCACAGGAATGACTTATTTATTATGCATTGAAAGATATGATTGTAATTATTATATACTACTGAATATAGTTCTTATGACAACTTAGTTTTTGATTCTTTTTTTAAACTAAACATGTTATGATTTGAACAAACTCACTCAAATAATAAAATGATTTTTAAAAAAATGTTGCACTCGTTGCTTTGAAAAGATTATTAATTTAAATAACTGAAATATGATATTTTAGTATAATATAAAAGTTATTTTTTTCTGTAATTGATTAGCAATGTAGTTTTATAAAGGTTCATTAAAAATTATAATTAAATTCATTATTCAAATTATTTGATTATTAAGAAATATTGCCCTAAACATGTGCAAAAAATACAAAAATAAAGTTTCACCTATTTTGTATGCTATTTTATAATCAATTAGTCAATAGTATTCTGTATTATGGACAAATCCAGAGAGCAATCACATCATAAATTCATCCATTTCTCCACTCTATTCTCTTCATTGTCCAGCTCTTCCATTCTATGTAACTCTTTTTATCTTTTATATTAATCAGCAAGGTCAATATTTTTCATTCTTTCTTCTTGTTTTCATTCAGTATTCCTTCCAAAACATCTTTCATTATACTAGTTTTTGTTTTTAATATATGGCCAATCCAGTTTCTCTTTCTATCTCTAATTTTCTCAATCAATCTTTATATTTTGTTTACTCTTTTTAAAATGCCTTTATTTGCCATTTTATTCATTCAACTACTTTTTTCCATCTTTCTTCATGATCACAACTCTAATACTTCCATGTTTTTTACTCATTTTTCATGTTTGATAGTACTGATATAAAACTGATATTATATCAGTTAATAAATTTACATTACTTTTTAGTTCTTGATTAAAAATAAATTTTGGGCTCAGAAATTGCAAAATTGTTTACTTTTACAATTTATGAACAACTGAAAATCAATGTTGGGTAAAATAACCTGATTTTTGAATCACCTATATAATCAATACATTTGTAGGTGAATATTGTGGTGTATTTGCTGTATTAAAACAGTAGATACAAAATTAACAGGGTATTACAGTATTCACCATCCCTGCTTTATATATATATATATATATATATGATCAATAGATGGCGTTTTACCAAAAACACCATCAAAGTGTATGTTTGTTTACATAAACGTTAGAGTAAGCTACTATCTTTATCATTAGTTCCACCTTCAGATCATGATTTCAAGCTGATTTGCTATCATCAGTGAAGGATAGGAATAAGAAACTAGATCTAAACACTAACTCTGAGCGTTTATGAAACAATTTCTATTCAGCTTGCAAGCGTGAATTTTTTAGACACGTAATGTCTTCAAATTCAGCATAGCAAGCCAGATAGCTATATGGGTCTGATATCAGTTCGGTATCACCACATAGTAGAAGTCTCTGCAATATATATCAATTCAAGAAAACCTCAAAAGGTACATTTATGAAAAAAAAAAAAAAAGTTAAACTTGTTAACGCTTGTATTAATGATCAATAGATGGCGTTTTACCAAAAACACTGTCAAAGCGTATGTTTGTTTACATAAATGTCAGAGTAGGCATTCACTATCTCTATCATTAGTTCCACCTTCAGATCATTATTTCAAGATGATTTGCTATCATCAGTGAAGGATAGGAATAAGAAACTAGATCTAAACACTAACTCTGAGCATTTATGAAGCAATTTCTATTCAGCTTGCAAGCGTGAATTTTTTAGACACGTAATGTCTTCAAACTCAGCATAGCAAGCCAGATAGCTATATGGGTCTGATATCAGTTCAGTATCACCACATGGTAGAAGCCTCTGCAATATATATCATTGCAAAAAACCTCAAGTGGTACATTTATGAAAAACAAAAAGAAAACCTCAAAAGGTACATTTATGAAAAACAAAAAAACAAGTTAAACTTGCTAACGCTTGTATAAGCATTAGCAAGTTTAACATTTTTTGTTTTATATATATATATAAAGTGCCAAAACAAAGTTTGTATAAGTTATATTGGACTTAATTAATCCAAATATACTTTCAATGCTTGTGCATCACAATCATGGATAATCTGTTGAAAAGACTCATTTTTTTGTTAATTTGAATACTATTTGATCATTGGTTTATTATATATTAATTTTGTGCAATGAACCATGCCTCTTTAACTTTGTGTTTCCGAT
The DNA here is from genome assembly GCA_028023455.1 of Epiperipatus broadwayi. NCBI lineage: Eukaryota > Metazoa > Onychophora > Udeonychophora > Euonychophora > Peripatidae > Epiperipatus > Epiperipatus broadwayi. The sequence goes on from JAQFVV010000075.1 coordinate 1,046,610, forward strand.
TATTTCATTCTTCACACATTATTTTAATGTTTAGATCATAACTATATTCATGAGTTTGTTCATGGTTATAAAAGATTGATGTACTATTAGAATAATACATAGTTTTTGCTTTTTTATAAATTAAAGTGTGTTGTGTTATTTTTGATTTTAGATTAGTCTTTACCTTCTTGCAGTATATGTATGGACAACACTTTTGGCTGCATCTTATGTCATAAATGATAATTAGTACAGTCTAGTTTGTTTGTTTTGCCCTTCATATTATTAATAAGTTAATTTAGATTGATGGGTGTTCTAAAAACCCACATTAAATTTGTCAGTGAATTTTTTTGTTTGTTGTGTGGTAAATATGGTAGAGTGATTCAGCTTTTATAATTTATATTTCCTGTTTTGTTTAAATATTTCTCTTGAATTGTTTTATGTGTTTATGTATGTGTGTTAAATTGTATCCAGTTTTTATCAAATCAGCACTATAAGTCTCTGTATTGCCAATTTTATCAGATGCAAACACAGGAAACAAAGTCTTCAAAATACACTCCAACAAATTTAATGTGCATTTTAGAATGTCCATCAATCTAAATAAACTCATTAATAATATGAATGGAAAAATACACAAACTGGACCAGCTTAATATCATTTATACCATAAGATGCAGCCAAAGAGGCACTATGGAAAGACAAAGGCTAATCAAGACACAAGAATAACACAATTCACTTTAATAAATAAAAAAAAAGTCCAATTCTATTAGTTTAACAGTCTCACCTCACCCATGAACAAGAACACAAGCATAGTTTTGATCTATGTATTTTAAAATAATGTATGAAAAAAAAAATGACAGAAAATATAAAATTAAAGAGACAAAATGAATACATAATGAGCCAAAGATCGAACAAGATGTAAATTAGCAAAAAGTGGGATCTCTTTAATGAGAATAATCATAAATATAATGTACAAGCATTGAAAATATACTTGGCTCAATTAATTCCAACTTCTGTTTTGGCTCTCTATATAATTAGTATTAAAAATAGAAGACTATCAATATATATATAAAGATATTTGAGAGTAAATGTTTTGTGTAGAATTATAAATGTTTCTTTTATATTAAGATCGTATATGAGAGTCAATTCTTACTATATATGTTTATCATATATATATATATATATATATATATATATATATATATAAATATATATATATATGAAAAACAAAAACAAGTTATTCACATAACTTGCTATCACTTGTATTTATGATCAATAGATGGCATTTTACCAAAACACTGAACAAGTGTAAATTTGTTTACACAAATGACAAAAGAATCAGAATTCACTATCTCTTTCATTTGCTCACCCTCAGATCAGCTGATTTCAAGCTAATTTGCTATTATCAGTGAAGGATAGAGTTAAAAACTAGATCTAAACACTGACTCCAAGTATTTATGCAAAACATTTCTATCAGTTTGCAAGCATTAATTTTTCAAACCAGTAAAGTCTTTCTATCAGTTTGCAAGCATGAATTTTTCAGACCGGTAAAGTCTTCAAGCCCAGCCTAACAAGCCAGATAGCTAAATGGGTCTGATCTCAGTTCAGTTTCACCACATAGTCAAAGCCTCTGCAATATATATCATTGCAAAAAACCTTTAAAGGTACATTTATGAAAAACAAAAACAAGTTATTCACGTAACTTGTTATCACATGTATTTATGATCAATAGATGGTGTTTTACCAAAACACCAAAAAGGTCTAAATTTGCTTACATAAACAACAAAAGAGTCAGAATTCACTATCTCTTTCATTTGCTCACCCTCAGATCAGCTGATTTCAAGCTAATTTGCTATCGTCAGTGAAGGATAGAATTAGAAACTAGATCTAAACATTGACTCCAAGTGTTTATGCAAAATGTTTCTATCAGTTTGCAAGCGTCAATTTTTCAGACCAGTAAAGTCTTTAAACCCAGCCTAACAAAACCAGATAGCTATATGGGTCTGATCTCAGTTCAGTTTCACCACATAGTCAAAGCCTTTGCAATATATATCATTGCAAAAAACCTTTAAAGGTACATTTATGAAAAACAAAAACAAGTTATTCACATAAGTTGTTATCACTTGTATTTATGATCAATAGATGGTGTTTTACCAAAGTACCGAAAAGGTGTAAATTTGTTTACATAAACAATAAAAGAGTCAGAATTCACTATTTCTTTCATTTGCTCACCCTCAGATCAGCTGATTTCAAGCTAATTTGTTATCATCAGTGAAGGAGAGTTAGAAACTAGATCTAAACACTGACTCCAAGTATTTATGCAAAACGTTTCTATCAGTTTGCAAGCATGAATTTTTCAGACTGGTAAAGTCTTCAAACCCAGCCTAACAAGTAAACTGATAGAAACGTTTTGCATAAACCCTTGGAGTCAGTGTTTAGATCTAGTTTCTAATTCTATCCTTCACTGATGATAGCAAATTAGCTTGAAATCAGCTAATCTGAGGGTGAGCAAACGAAATAGATAGTGAATTCTGACTCTTTTGTCCTTTATGTAAACATATATATATATATATATATTATGCACATAAGAAGTGCATCATGGAAATTATAAAATTTTGCTATATTCATCTATATCATGATTACTTTTCTTAAAGTATTCAAATATTTAATTGTTTTAAATTTATGTGTTTAGGAACAATGCTATCCAATATCTATAGATTTGTAATATCTATAATTTCCAATAAATTATTTATTAATACTGGTATATTCACTTATAAAATACATAATTCTTATGTTAATGAAAACTAATATTCATTATTATTATTATTACTTACCAAGGGAATCTGAATTATTACTGCTTATATTTTAAAATTATCTATTTACTTTCATACAAAATTCATTATTTTACATTTACTTTGGGATAATTTATCAAAAATTAGTTAGTAAATATTTAGACGGTAAAGAGAATTTATTTATTTAAAATGATTACTATGAATTGCAAAGAATGTAAAAGAAGATGCTTTTCACTTACTATTTAAATGTTAATTAAAACTCCTTTTTCTTATTACCATTAATAGCCTTTTTCACCTTGCATTGTGGTAATTTAATTTTATAGTAATATAAAATGTTTGCCGTAACATTAATCTTAAGGTTAGTATATTAATTCTGTTCTTATCATATTTTGTAAAACTTGAATTAAAGATTATTATGAATATACTTTATGAGTCATATTTAATCAAATTTTTTTATTGACATCTAAAAATATCTCTGGTTTTCTGAATAAATTAGAGGTTAAAAAGGGAAAATCACTTCTTAGTAAACGTAGAATCTTTTTCTTGCAGACGATTCCCTAGAGATCTTCATCCCCGCAAGTCACTTGCTGATTGACGTTTTATTATTTAAGTTAAATCTTTACTGATTTAACAGATTTTCTTGCCTCAAGAGATGCCCAATCTTTCAACTCCTTGTTTTACCACAGCTGTCATTATCTTAATTTAATCTTTACTTACTAGAAGACTGAATAGAATATAAATATTTAAATAAATTAGAAAATGTCTATTTACATTCGATTAAAAAAATTGTAAATGCTAAAATGCATACTTCTGGTTCTAAATATATATTTAACATAACAATTGATTTGTGTTTGAAATTTGGTTGTATATATAAATAGAAAGATAGATTAAAGCATAATATATTTATTCGAATAGCTTTATTGCTCGAAAGTTTGAGCACCGGAAGTGCCAGCAACGGAAGTGCCAGCAGCATTCTAACACTTATTTATACGATATTAACCTATAGAATTGAATTGTTTTCATAATTAATTACTTGTAGCATTTTGAAATATGAAATTTTTCTACAATACAGACTTTTTCATACATGCACTTCTATATGTAATATATAGAGGGTTTGAACTCAGACTTTCACACGATCCTCAACCATCCTTGCTATCTCATACCGCTGATACACTTGATCTCACACATGTCGAAAAGATAAATAACCACCAACAGTCGTATTTCGTGCTAAACCAGCACTCGTCAGTTGGTCCAGATTATCATCTCTACACATATATACAATCAAAGTTCAGATGCAAATTAAATTTTTATTTAAATGTGTATATATATTTATTGGGGATCATTCGCGTGAAATCTGGCATGGAATATATATGTCTTTTAAGTAGATATAAATGACTTTCATATCAGTGCTAGAAGAACTGAATATGTTAATGCAATTTAAAAACATTCATCATCATCCGTCTTTTTCCTATGGTATGCATTTTGTAGTACCGGAAACATGTTCAGACATGACTCTCATTTCGAAAAAAAAAGAAGAGATTATCGATATTCATAAGAGACCAATTTGTACCAACAAACATGATAGATAGCTAAGTTGTTTCACATTTAATAAAAATCTGATGAATAGATTATTCACTAGTGTCACCCCCCACCTCTACCTCTTCATATATTTTTTATTGATCGGGCATTTATTTTTGTTTCAGATGCTATAGCATTGTTGATCTAACTTTTTTTTCTTGATAATGAAAGGTATTATCAAGCCAAACCATAAGTAATCTATTACTGTCATTTACACCCAAAAATTGTAATTCATAAGAATTAAAAATAATTAATATATATATTAATTATTAAAAACATTCATCATCATTCGTTTTTATCTTGTGTTTGAAAAAGTGGGAGTATTCATTTATATAGTGACATCTACAAAGCGCATGTGCATTAGCTTATTGGCTTATTGGTATTACAGTTTATAAAAAACATCAAGCTATATAAAATAAATGTCTTGTTTATATTAATTATTTATAATTCTTGTGAATTACAATTTTTATTTTAATATATATATGTGTCATATACATCCACGACTAATAACTTCTACTAATCTGAACGTTTATTAATCAAACATTTAATGTCATTGAATTTTATGATAGAATCTTTACGATATTAATTACTGTCATTGTTGTTTAAATTTGTTTAGGCTATCTAAATTTTTATCTTAATTAAAGTCATTAATATTTTCTATTATATTTGAAACAACTAAATCGTGTTGAAAAAAAAAAAATGGAAGATAAAGTTTTGAGATAAGTCTAAAGATTGATATTTTCAATGTAAAGTCTTGTAGCTTTTATATTTTATTTTATGAAAATAAAACTATACGTTAATTTCATTCATTTTAAAAATTATTTTATTTTAATTATTAGGGAAGAAATCTAACTTACAATCAAAATTATGAATATACATTTCTAAAAAGTAAATACATAAGTATTATTAAAAATAAATTCATTAACTTGTCACCAGAAAGGTCACTCATTCATTATTAATAAATAATATATATATATATGTATTTGTGTAGTGTATGAAATATCTAAGACATATCACAATTAGACTTGCTTAGGTGACATTTATTTTATATCAGCTTTATCTTTTGGTCTTACATTTTATTCATTTTTAAGATTAATATTCAATTAACTGGAAATTTTATTATTCTGTTCATACATTAATATTTTTATTATACAATACTATGATTTTTTAATTTACTGAGTTTAAAACAATTTGAATTCTGTTTTTTAAATGGCCATTTGATTTCATTATAAATAATGTAGTCAAAGATGATGATTTTTCAATTTCATTTGTAATCTTTTTCATCGATGTACATCACTATTTATATAATTTGTGTTGATGTAAATTGTTTTTATATCATCTCTCTCGGAAATTGCTAAAAGTATTTAAAGAAATATATTTAAGATAGTGCAAAACTATTTTCAGTTTCATGTGAAATTTATTATATTCATTATAATGTTTATCTTAGAACAATATTATTTAATCAAGTGTTCAGAAATGAGATTGATTAACATACCAAATGAAACATGTCTCATGTATTAATGTTATTTTTTTGTTTCTTGATTTACTTATAGAAATTTGTGGAACAACATCATAACATATTTTTATAGGTAATGTGCAAAAACACAAAATTTATAAATTTGATTATGAAAAAAATATAAAAATATTGACCTCACCTCCTTAACTTCAAGAGTGTTTTAAATATTTTTTGTTAAAAAAAATATGTCACTGAAAACATTTTTTAATATTATTTTCCTGTATATCTAAAAGATCTATGCTATATTCAGTTTATGTTGCCTAAAAATTGATTCACTGAAAATATTTCCATTAATTATTTTAATAAAATAGACATTATCTTTGCTATTAAACAATTTAATTTGCATTACAATTTAGGTGCTAAAAATAAATATTTTTTCAAAAATAATTTATATTCAGAATGTATTGCTTCTTTTGTCTGTTATATTAGAAACTACTTATTAATAAATTTCATTTTTTATCATTTATTTTAACATTTAAGACAGTGTTAAATATAAATAAATCCAAGTTCCAATTGTACATTTAATTTTTCTGTTTAAACACAATTTCTGACAAAATAAAATTCCTTTTTTTATATTTATTATTAAATATGACTTTATTAATTATTATTTTTTAAAAAATAATTTAAAAAAATAAATTTATAACATGAAGGATAAAAAGATTACAACCTAATTTTATTAGAAAAGCTTATAAAAAAATACTTTTTTTAATGCAGAGTTAAGTCACATCAAAAATATTCAAAAAATTATTTTTATGTTTGATTTTTATAGTGATATTATATATCAAGATAATTAAAACAATTTAAAATTAAAACAACAGCTATAGAATACATAAAAATATACTTGCTCTCTTAGTATAACATAATCAATACCCATCAAATCTTTAGTTGTTTTTTATATTTTAATTATATCTGACATTTATAGAAAAAAAATTAAAAATATATAAAATTACTATTATTAAAGTTGCAATGTTCAACATAAAGCTGTGCTAAAATTATTTAGTTTTTAGTCAATCCAATATGATAATGTAATATTTTGTGATTATTCTTACTGAAATAGTGGAGTCATTTTATGTTATTATATTCAAATCATACAAAGACATACATTTCCCAAAAAGTATTTATTATTTAAAAAAATATTCTGAAATTTGATTAATGATTACATGCCAATTTTTCACATGACTGCCTGAGTATTAGAAAAAACGTATATGTAATAAAATTATTATTTGATCAGCCAGATTATGGGATTTATTTTATAAATTAACTAAAACCAATTTTCTTACCATTTTTGGTCACATTGTACAAATTGTTAAAACAAAAGGTTTTTATTATTTTTAAACTTGCAAAATACATTTGTCTTAAACTTGATTAAGTGTTTAAAATATTTACTAATGAAATAATTTCTTACATAAAATTTAATAATATTTTTCCCTATCATATTATTGTAATTTAGAAATTCAAGGCTGTACTCTGGTACCATTGAGGTTAGATATTTACATTAATGATCATTTAATAGATAACTTGAAATATTTATTACACAAATATTTTAAATATTTAAAGCATAATAAGAACACAAAATAAATTGCAGTCTATGAAGAAAATATAAACAATTTTATGAAATAGTGTAACAATATAAAAAGTAATGATTGACTAATTAATCACTCAAAATATTGAGCAAGATTTAAGCATCAGAAGTAATGAATCCAAGCTTCAGTACAAGATCTGTCAACTCATCAGTCTTCTCCTTGACCACTGATCCTTTCTGCTGGTTATTATTAAAATAATACATGATAATGTATATAGAAGTGACCGAATGTTTCTTATTCCAAAAATGAAAAAAAAAATATATAATTTTATACTCTTTGTTTGTAATATTGGGAATTATAAAATAAATTTTGCCATTTAAAAAGTTACTGGCATTATGTTTTGTTTTCAACTAGAAAATATGATAACAAACCTTTAAAATTATCAATGCTTTTTAAACGCTTGGTAGAGAATTGAGTAGTTTTCTAATTATAAATTGTGGTGTCTTTAGTTTTTCCTATTTTTAAATATCATCATTCATTGGAATACAAGCTTTGAAGGAATATTCATATTTTCAAAAAAATCTGATTAAAGATCTATCAGAGAGCTCAGATTTTTATGTAAACTTATTTTCCAAACATTTATCCTGTCAGATCTAATCTCATATATTTTCAGTAATAAGTGTAAACATTGGATCAGTTTGTCTAATTTACTTTTTGCAGTAATTTCCTATCTGGCATACTAAACTTTCTTTTATATTCTTACACCCAATACTAAAATATATATTTTTTTAATATTTATATTTAATATTATAAACAATTAATATTCTTAATATTAGGTTTTTAGTGTTTATATATTGTAACCTATGAAAGATGAGAAGGAGCCACAATCTGTCAACATGCCATACAAAACACAACTTTAGCTAATGAAATAGTAACCAATAATGAGATGATAGACTAATAAAATAAACAATAATGCTACACAATGTATAAGCTATAATGTCAGGTAATAGTTAAGCTCAGTGGGTTTATACAACAAATGTCGTATGCTATAATAAAAAGATATGTAGGGGTAAGTTTTTATAATAAAATATTATAAAAATACAATGCAACATTATTAATAACTCAAGGGGAGGCAAAATTTCAACTCACCCCAACACACATAAAAAGATTCTTAATATTGTGAACATTGAGATTGCTCTGATCAGATAAAAACATTGTTTAATTATTATAAAATGTAAAATGTTCTTTGAAAATCTATGCCACTTAAGACTTATCTTTTAAATGTAATTTTTTCACTATCAAAATAAATTTAAATAATATAGTTTATGAAACAAATTAGTTATATCTCAGGATAGTTTGATCTCATTTAAATTATAAAATAAATTATCTTTGATATTTTATATTTATTCTACATTGAATGAGTATTTTAGCAAATAAAATTATTAAGACATACACTTCCCCTAAGCTAATGTTTTATCAACAATTATGACAATAATACTACTATTGCTACCTTAGATAAAATAAACATGATATCTTAGTTTTAGAATGAGATAATGAATAATCTATGATTACACTCAGATATTAAGAATGGGGAAGGTATTTAATAGCTATTCTAAATATCCTAGAATAAATCTATTTAAACATCTTATAAATATGAAATAGGTTCTTGTATATTAAATTTTATCACAGAGTAATAAATATGTTATTCAAATATGAAAATTATTTAAAGAAGCATGTATAGTGTTTTGAATTATGTAAATCAAATTAGTTAAAGTGATTCAAAGTGATAAATCAAATTATAATTCTTTATTAAATAAAATACAACTCTCTTAGATATTCTACTAATGCATAAATAATTCAATAAAGTGACTTATTATTTTCAATGTTCATGTACATTTTTAGCAAATATACTTAACATAATTTAAATTATTTTCTAAGTATTTAGATTTCAAATTAATATGTGGAATAATTTCTGGTTGATAAATGAAATGATATGAATAAATGATTATGAGAAATTCTTTAAATAACAAAAACAAATATTTATTCTACAAGAAAACAAATACAAATTTACAAATAGTTCATATTTGAGTCCACAGAGCCAAAGGCTTTAACAATGTAATCCTCAACATTATGATAGAAGGATTAAAATTTATCTCATGTTTTATATAAAAAACTTCTATTGGATTAGGCAAAAATAATCCAGAATATTAAAATAAACTTTCTATTGTTTAATTATTAAAAGTTTTCACTTATCAATGCATTCATAAAATAATAATAAACTTCATATAACTTTTCCCCTTCTATGAATATTTAACATACTTAATAATAATAGTAGATTACCAATCCAGCAATGAAGAAGTGATAAGAAAGATATATATTGTCTATTTATGCCTAAATAAATTTTTAAAAATTTAAAATTAATTATTTATCATATTTATTATCAAAGCTCAAATATAGAACTTACACATCCACAATATATCATTCACATCTAAGCCAAACAAAAATGCTATAGAGGTAAGAGTAAAATTCCTTAATATCTTGATAAAAAAATTAAAAGTCAGGTAAAACCATAATAAAATATTACACTTGCTTTACTAAATATAATACAAACTACAAACAAAATCCATCTTCAAATGATTAAGTAAAGCAAAATAAAGTTCTTATGGCATAGCTCATAAAAGTGTACCTACTTTTGAGAAATAATATAAGGATCTAAAACATTGTCACTTGTTGGAAAAAACAATGACAATATATATCAGGTACAAACATATTAAATAGTAATTGCTTTAAAATAAAGAGATACTAAGCTACTATCTCCAAAAATATATGCATATGAGCATTCATACACTAGCAAGGCAATAAATAATAAGAGGAACTAATGCTACTATCTTTTAAAATATATGCCAGCAAAACAATAAGAGACAACTGCTTCCATCTCTAAACATACTAACATAAATAAGCATTCCTAAATAGAGAGAGACTAATCAACTATCAGAAAACATAATACTATAGCTAACAAATGTGAAAGTCAATAAATAATAATAATAACTATTACTAAATATGGCTCTACTAACATTAGACAATAAATAAGCATAAAATAAATAATAGAAACATTCATCTACTTATTCATCTTACAGAATCTCAATATACATTTATAAATAAATATTTCATATGTAAAAAGGAATACATACTATTTTAAAATATGAAAATATGATAAATGGATATTCTGAGAACTTTAAATTAAAATATTTCAAAAAATATATCATATACAATATAAAAATAATATCAACCTGAAATAAAATAGGGTATACAAAAAATATACAAATAAATTTAACTTATATCATTCAAATTAAACAAAGTAAAAAAATTTCTTCAGCAGTTTTATTTCTTCTTTCAATAATGATTACACTAAAATATGAATAGGCAAATTTGGCAAATAAAATAATGTGGACAACAAATGTATTTATTATAAAATGTAATATAATTCAAATATCAAATGTAAAATATAAACTATAACATATGAAAGCACTTCTGAATATTAACGAAAATTTCAGAAAATATGCTAACAAATAATAAGATAAATTAATGGTCATTCAAACAAGTATTCACAAATTTAAATTATATGCTTATTAAGTTGTAATAAATAATAGTTCACTAGTAGTTAAATCAAGTTTTCAAATTAATTCATCATATAAATTATCTTAATTTGTAATAATAATGTGAATATTTTTAGTAGAGTACTCCCAATAAATAATATTTCTCCAACATTATTAAACATTTGCATAAGAAAAGCACTTATTTCAAAAGTCTTATTTATGACCGCAGTCATCTCCATAGTAATGTTCAGGGAAAGAAAAGAGAGCTTGCATGGATTAAAAATATTGCAGGCATTATGAAATATTTAAGTGCAAAAAAGTTATTTAATTTTCTTCAAATATAATGTCATTGTTAACAGGAATATTTAATATTTTCATTTTATAAAGTGAGTCACTTTTAATTCTTTATCATATTGATTAAAGAGATTAATGCAAATTTATTTTTTTATTACTCCACCTTAAGAAAAATTTTTTTTTTTTTCAGGGAGAGAAAACAAAACAGTCATAATAAATAGATTTGTTTGTGTCATTTATCAATTAACAATATAGAGTATTTTATTAGAATAGAGCACAAATATATTGTTCATTGAAGTAAAATAATATTATAAAATTAAATATTATGTTTTGTAGATTTAAAATAATTTTGTAAATGTCTGACAAAACATACTCATCATAATAAAATATAAGTTTTTAATTTGAATTAAAAGTTATTTGCTACAAGTAAATAAATTCTGGATAATATTTAATATGAAATGAATGTTTTAAGTAAAATATCAGGAAATTATTAATGTTTTTAATAATATAATTATGTCTGCTATGACATTTAAATATATTATTGCAAATTTAAATTTAAAACAGATATTCTTGCATGCATTGAAATTGACAATTATAATGGCAATAATAATAACTGTTAAAGTCTTCCATTGTGAAAATTTTGAAAAGTAATGTTTTAAACAATACAATAATTAAATGTTATTACTACTAAAACTGGCTGGAGAATGAAGATTTCAGTTTCCTTGGTGTTTCAGTTCAGATAATTGTGCCTAGCTATCATAATTTAGCCTATCATATTTAAGCTAAAAAATAAAAAAATTGAAGAAAATTATATTTTAAAATTTAACTGGAGTTTTTTTAATCAACTGCTACAAATAAAAATAAAATTAAAACTGATTAAGAAACTTGAGCAGGTAACAATCTCACTTATTTATAGTAGTAGTCATACAATCATCTTATAAAACTTTTGCTTAGCCTTTTAACCTATAATCTCTCCCCTGATTATTCTGAATTCCTGATCTATTATAACTAGAAAATATTGCCAAGCAAAAATCTAACTAATTAATATTCAAACAATCAAAATAAATCAACTTTTGTCTAGACAATTAAAAATTAATTAAAAATAACACTCTGATATAAATAAATTAATTATTTAAAATTAGATACAGTTATAAAATAAAGTATTACTTAATGAAATTACATTGTTTAAATAAAAATTAACATTATAAATGATATTTAATACATTTATTTACCATTGTTTAAATGTAAACATATCAAAATATAAATTTGAAAACTATCTTTAAAAATATTTTAAACAAAATAATGTTAAAATAAATATATTCATTTATTCAACACTAATTTATTCATTGCTTTAAAAATCCTATTTTTAATTATTGGATTCATTAAATTCTTTCTATACAAATAAATTTAAAATATTTAACTAGACTATTATGTGTTAAAATTAAAATGAATTAAAATATTATGGATGGAATTTAAATGCCAGAAAATCTGAATATAAGATTTGAACTTGGTTTTTTAATTTAAAAAAATAATACAACCTCATTGAAACATTTTAACCTTGAAATTAAAAATAAATTAATATTATTAACTTGAAATGCAATATTTATCATCTAAATTACCAGCTATTTAAAGATTTAAAGACTTTAGTATGATAAATTCTTATTTAAGTTTAAAACTATTATAATTTATAGTGTGTAGAAATTATTTTACAGCTGTACAACCTATAAAATGCTGCTATAGTAACTTTTATATGTAAAAGTTATGGTATTATAAAGAATTAATAAAAATCTATTAATTACAGAATTGTACAAAAAAAATTTTTTTAAATGTTTTGGTGCAAGACTTGACTTGGAATTTAGCTTATACCAAAGCTAAACAGCAATATATATAATATTTATGTAAATAGAGATAAACTGTAACATTGGATGTTATCAAGAAACTATCATTTACTACTAAATGATAACTCTTGAAGCTAAACAAGTTTTTATCAATCACCTATATATCCTCAGACATTGTTAATTAGTAGTAATCAATAATTTCTTGGCAACATCAAAGGTTAAACTGTGTCTTTATTTACATGGATATTATCTCTTCATTTCTATTTATTATTATAAGAGTCCATAGAAACATATATATTGCAACCTTCTGGTCTGTTTGTGGTACTGTATCCCAAGTATTTATGATAGTATATCTATAAAAAACTATATAGTTTATTTTCTATTAAGCAAATGCTATTATTATGTGAAAGGTAGTGAGTCATTTTGTAAGCTGTTTAGTTGATTTGTAATTACTATTATAAATATTATTTATGACAGATTTATTTAGGTAAATCTAAATAATTTTAGATTATCAATCAAGATTATTTGTAATTGTAGATGTATAAAACTATAAACTGATTTTTTTTAAAAGTATAATCTATTTTAAATATATTATAGTTTAAAAGACTCATTTATATTCCTAATGCAGTTATTGCTCATACTTATTACATTGAGTTCTTAACAGAATAAACACTCAAATTAATTGTAAATATTTAAATCAGTTTTTAAATGCTTCATTGACTTTAAGTAATGTAATTAATTAATTTATAGCTTATTTTTAAAGAAATATAATTTTAAACGCCAGTCTAATTAATAGTCACATTTCTTATAAGTAATAATAATTAGCTAATAAAGTTTAAACTACTTCTTTCTAAATTTTCTCTTAAACATTTTACTATGCTAGTGTATGAGATAATCAATTTTTATTTAATGTTATAGTTAAAAGAAAATAATAAAAATGTTTTAAAACTTCATGGTTCATAAAAGATTTAGTGTTCAAAGATAAGATAATGTATTTATTTTATATTTTTCCTTTGAATAATATTCAATATTTTAATAATATATTTGTTTTTATAAAAGAATATTATACTGAAGTTACTATTTTGAAAATTTTAAAAGAAAATATATTTCAATAAATGTATTCTATATTAATGTAATAATTTTAATTTTATTAAACAATTTGTTAAATAATTATTTATAATAAAATTGGTAACTAAAATGTTATTTTAAAAATCTTAGACTTTCCAATGGAATAAGTCACATAAATTAATTAACCAATCTAAACCTAATTGTCAATCATTAATTAATAATCTATTACATGACTTACTGTATTTAAACTCTGACTATGTGTATTTTTACACACTTCAGCTTTGCATTTCAACATTTTATCTTAAGCATGCTACAGTGTGATTTTTTTATAATTACCTATTATTAATTAGATTTAGCATGCAGCACTAAAATAATTATCTATTCAATCTTTCTAGCTTTGCCCAACCACCACTTCAGAACTTCTCCAAATGTATACACCATTAAGGAATCTCTGGCAATGCATAAATAAGGAAGGAAACAATATGCTGTTTCAGCAATTTGTGACAACAGAAAATTTTTCTACAAAAAAATATAAATATTGTTTAAACTTTTAATTAATTTTTAATTACTTGTTTAATCATGATGAGTTTATTTGAAAGTGAGAAATTTTAAATGTTGAATACCAGAACTTTATATAATTTTGATATTAATTTGAAAAGAACTTTATATGCTTTATTCTATAAAGTATTGATGTTATAATTGTCAAATGCTGAGATATGTTATAATTTATAGAATGTTCTCCCCTATTCAAATTAAAACTATTAGCTAAAATTGAAGAACAATGTAAATGATAATGTAGCTATTAAATAATAATGATCAATGTATGAATGCTTTGCTTTATTCTGAAACTATTTTATTTTTATGTCTACATATTTTAAAATGACCTTTATAAAATTATTATTGTGCTGTTATTTTGAAATGGATGAAATGCTTATTTCACTATTCACAAAATTGCAAAAATAAATATATTTATAATGAATTATTTCTTATTATGAAATATTTTTATAAATAAATAAATATTATTTTCATGCATTTATCTATGAATGAAATCTACCTTATACAATATTAGTTTAAATAAAATGTCCGTTAACTAAAACAAAATTGTAATTATAATAAAAATAATAAATTTAACTAAAACAAAATTGTTAAGCGTTGGTGGCCGAGTGGTTAACACAGCCTCCTTACAAGCAGTCGTCCCGGGGTTCGCTTCCCGGCCGACACTTTGACACATAAGAAAAAAAAAACTAAAACAAAATTGTAATTATAATAAAAATAATAAATTTAATGATAATAAACTTAGATGCAAACTTCGTTTTTTCGAGAATTATAGTTTTTCGTGTATTCCCGAATTGTTATAATGTAAAGTTGAATAGTTGTATAAATTCAATACCGAGATGTATGGGTAAATTGAAATTAATCACTCTTAGAAAATATTAGTATGGATAAATTGCCTTATTCTAAAATTAGAAATAAATATAATTCTGTTTAAATGTACTTTATTTGATAATAAATATTTTATCCGTCTCTGAAAGATAAAATATATGAAATAAACTCAACACTTGTCTAAATTTGCGTATTGCTGATAAAAAAATATTGTATTCCATAAATGTACTTTTGCATATTTTATTACCAAGAAAATAAGAAATATTAATTATTGAAGGTTTGCTAAAATTTGTTCCTCATTTTATAATGATGTGCTCTTGATAAAGATTTATTTATTGCTGAATAATACTTTATATTACTTTGCCTTATTTTAATAAAAGCGTGTTCTGCTCTTTGCTAATATTTTGTCACATGAAGCTACATGGGTTTTCAAAAACATTTTTTTTATCTATGTGCTATTTTAAAATAAATAATATGATTTGTACTTTTCATTGCTTATATTTTATTTGTTTTGAAGCATGAAATGTAGTTCTTATTATTATTGTATTACAATGATAAATACCTCATTATTTTGAATAGCTTTTCAGTGAGGTCAGTGTTTAATATTTCTATGGATCTCGGATTTTAAATTTTTTTTTTGTTGCCAATACTTAATATATATATATATATAATCATCCAGATATTCCGCTAAATCTTCAGCTTTTTCAAGGACTGTTTATTAGAACTGTTATGCATCTAGATGGTATGGAAACCAAGATTTTAGGACTATTAATTATTAATTGGTAAAATGATATAAATATATTATTTTATGATTTATTCATATTTGTATTATAGCTTTGATTTTTTATATTTATATTTATGTATGATTTTAATATGTTTATCGTTATAGTCCTCAGAATATTACTGTATGAAATATAATTGGAGTATGGCATATCAGTCCGGTATAGAAATATTTAAAATATGAATAAACAAATGAAAAAAAATGAAGTAGATGTATATTTTTCTTATTGTTTAGCTATGTTTTGCTATTATTGTTATATTTTATCAATTTTGGATATCATTTACTCATTATTCTTATATGAGATAATCACATTACCTCTAATTGTATAGATTATTCTTATCATGATAGTAAGCTATAATATGTCTAGGTGACAACATAGAATGCTATATTTTGGGCAATCCTCAGGTGTAATGGTTTATTCTTGTATATATTTAGATTACAGACAAAATTGTAATTCTTTTTTCATTGTGTATAAGTCTTATTGTAAGTTTATTCCTTCATTTTTGACATTCTTTTTAAATCCCTGATGTTTATCTTAGTGAGAGTTTTGTTAAAGTCGTGTATAAAACCAACCATGTTTTTAATATTGACTTTAGAAATAGTTTAAGATCATGTGTGTTGCCACCAATGTTTTTATTTTTGTTCTTGACAAAATCAGAGTAGTTTACATCTGTTGATAGTATTGATGTGCCTAGTTTGCAATCCAATGAGCTTTAAAAACCTCAATAAAATTTTTTATGTTTAGATTTATAATTATTTATGTGGTTCTAAAATTTATACAACTTCCAAATTCATGGAGTTACAATAATAGTAATATTTATTTAGTAAAAACATTAAATACATTTCTTACAGAGAAATATGCAACTGAAAGTTAAATTAATAAAATGTGAGGGCTTTGAGAACTTATAAATAAATCCTATTAGGATTATTTATTTAATTATTTTCTAATTGTAATATACAATTTTATTTTTAAATTGTGATGATTATAATTTACAATTTTTATTAATACTTATATAAGGTTAAAACCTTAGTACATGTGCCTTGAGTGCTTAGTTTTAGCAAGAGACCTCTACAAATCATAATGCAAGATTTAACTTTATGAAGATAAGAGGGACCCCTCTTATCTCTAACCTATTTTTCCCAATTATATAGGCAAATCTAAAGCATTTTGATTTGGGAGCATGAAGCTAATAAATTCTTCACTGATTAATTCCACTATTTTTATTAAACATTAACATTGGCAAAATCTTTCAATTTACAATGATTCAATATTCAGATATTAAATTTAGAAATATTTTGAATCAACTTAAAGTTTATTTTTGTCATCTTGATTAATGTTAATAAATATTGTTTTAATTATTCATTTCCAAATTTGTGTGTCTACTATTCTAAAAAATCTACAGAGTCATACATATATTTTATTATCATGATATAAGAGTATAAAAGTACAAGAAGATTATGATAAAAGTCACTTTATTAAATTTTATATTGTTCATGTTGAAATTGTAAGATTCGAGTTTGAATCTTAGTTCTACCTTAGTCATATGTGTTCTATCGTCTCCTACCCACTCACCCCACCTCAATTTAAACCCTCAATATTGGACTGTGTGCATATAATAGTATTAGTTATATGTATAAAAAGCTTGTTAAATATGCACACACACTCCAATATGAGATATTAACGCTCTGAAATTAATTATTAAATTTAGAATATTTAATATTTTGCATTAATTATTATTTAGGTCAAGATTATATAGCATTTTAATTTATAAAATCTACTAAAAAAGTTGTTTTTAACCTTTTAAATATTTAAGTGTATTAAAAATAGAAATTCCCTACCAAGTATTTTTGTAAGTCATAATGATGGGGAGAGAGATAATAGGAGAGAGAGAAATGTTCCTAAAAGCTTTTAATTATTTTTAAAAAAAAAAACAACTGCAGTATAATGATGTGATAGTTAAAATACATAATAAAGTAAAGTGAAATGTTCGGATTAAAATGACAAATGGAACATGTGCTCTTAATGCATTCTTTTACCTGCAGGTAGTTTAAGCAGACCCAAAAGGCAAACAAATATGCAATGTCTGATGGATCCATGAGATAAAGAAAAAATATATAAAGTCTTATATTTATGAATCAGCTGGCTATCCATCTATCTATTTGAGTCTCCAAATGTTGATCTAAGTTAATGTTAAATGTCTAATCTGCCATCTGCTTCTTAGTAAAAATATATTGTTCACATATAATATTGCACTGCCTGAGTAGTAGGTATTAGCTATTATCCTCTGAGTGGAAGATGCATGGGATACCCTACTTGCTATAAAATGACAAAATCTTTTTATGTAATCTGTATACTGCTGCCTAATCAACTGCTACTTACAATTATGATCATTGAATGAACTATTAATGGAAAACTACTGCACTATCATTCCTGGATGAGAGGACCATTCGGAAATGTGCACATTCTGCTTAAACCCAAGGTAACCAGTACCCAAAATCTATAAGAACTTCCATGATTTTTATTCAAACTAGAATTCTTATCTTTAATTTGTAATATTGTTATTTATAACTCGTCCGAATGTAAATCCTTTTAAACCACTAAACTTCTTAAAATCTGTAACCTTGTCAAAATCTCTAAGAACTTATATGCTTTTTATTCAAACTAGAATTCTTATCTTTAATTTGTAATATTGTTATTTATAACTCCTCCGAATGTAAATCCTTTTAAACCACTAAACTTCTTAAAATCTGTAACCCTGTAATGTTTAATAACTATGATCTTTCCTTTTCTTTGGGTATTTAATTCTATATTTATTTATTTATTGACATAATTAATTTCATGCCTCAATAATTTCTGATCTAGCCTCTTAACTGTTAAATGTTAGCCTTCGCCAAAATGTGCAAAGTTATTAAATAATATATTTATAGTAAACTCGTCTTATATTTATGAATCAGCTAGCTCGGAAGTTATAAAATCTTTATATTTTGTAAATTATTTCTCAGATGTGTCTCATTTTATATTAATATGCTGTCTTGTATTGTCAAATAGTTTAATGAATTATCTTAGCTTTAGAGACACATCTAACTTTCATGATTAGCTATGAGTGTGGGTGTACCATAATTTGTGCAGATGGATATCTTAGCTTAACAATTGAAATATGCTAGAATTATATTTTTTATCCTTTTATTATTAATTTGATTGGTATCCATTGAATTTGATTTTATAATTAAACCAATCTAATGTTAGTTGAGGGTTTGTAAGTTAATCATTCATAAACGTGGGCTTGGGAGTGAGTCATCATTTTTTAGCAATTAAGTATAAATCTTGTTCTATTATAAATAATAGGTGTTATTTCTGAGTGATGCCAAAATTTTCTCTTATTTTATGCCAGGGAAATCACTGGATACTTATGTTTATAGGTATCATTCCGCTCCATTAGGAAGAGCATAGTTCAAAGTGCTCCCATGGAAACTGTGTTTATCATGCAGTCAGATGGTGATAGTGGCAGAACTTCCTACATACCCAGATTTTTATTTATGACTGGTCTTGTAGGGTCCCCAGTAGAAATTCTGCCCATGAGTTTATATTTTTCTCCTGGCTTACATCTAAACATTTCGCTCCATTATATTATTATATGGCATCTCTATCAATACCACCTCTCGTCTAGTTAATTATTCTTTTATTCTCTGCTTATGATTTTATTTCACAGGCCTCCCATGTTTTTTGCTCTCAAATAACAGGCCCCTTTGTAGAATTAATCATTAATATAAAACTTTATATATATAATCTATTGTTGGGATAAGTTAATTTGCAACTGCATATCTCATTCAACTTTTATCTCACACGATAGCTAATGTTTTTAGTCTGGGCACAAAATAACATTTTGCTACCATTAAATACCCAATGGGACAGGTCAAATGCTTAATGTGTTAATAATGTAAACTCATGCCATATTGGGAGTATTGACTAAGATCAAACTCCACATCTGTAAATATATTTACATTAATATTAAATATAATTTTAAATTATATCTACATGTCTTTTTCCTTAATGCCTTATAGCCATAGTGTCTCATGTCAAAAATCAATCAAATATAAATTAGTCATTCATTAGATTTAGAATAATATTAGTTGTAATAGAATTAGTTAGAGTCTCTTGCATCTCCCTGATCCCTAATGTGGTAGCAAGTACATTATCTTGTAGTTATATGTTGTGTAATAAATTACTAGATTCGAACTCAGCATTGCAGGCCCTGAACCCACCTGTAGTGCTGCTTTTTGACTGTAGTGGAGGGAAGATGCAACTGGTTAATGAGATAAAGAATTCTGACCGTTACAATGTTAAGTTGACATCCAAGGATAAGATTACTTTATTTTGTTTTAGTTAAAGAGTATAAGAGAACATATTGTGTGAAATATAGATAATAACAAAATTCTTTTACTATTCATAGTATTACAAATGTAATCCTATTATGCTATAATTGTTTCATTATAAGAGTTTTCATGATTAATTTTATAATTGTATTAAGATATCTTTCCATAAATTGGATCATATTATTATTGTTATTTCTAGGATCACATTCATTGTAAGTACAAGAACTTAAGAAGAAAAATAAGATAATATTTGCTTATTAACGAGTTTATTATAGCTAGAGCCTTGAGATATGATTTATTTAAAAAGAATTATTTTGCCTGAGATCTGTTTTATTTAAGAACTATTTTTCCTGAGATCTGATTTATTTAAGAAAAATTTACTTTCTATGTTCTGTACATGAGGATTCAGATTGATTTTAGGTCAACATGGGTGTGACAAGAATCTCAGCCTGAGGGTGGCCTTTGAGCATTCCATCATCAGATTTTTAATTGTATGGATGGTTGAAGAGTTGCAGTGTGGAGTGGGTTGAAGCTTGTCCATTAAAGTATGAAAATTGGATATCTCAATATATATTGAGCACTTACTGCATATATGTGTAGAGATGATAATCTGGACCAACTGATGATTGCTGGTTTAGCATGAAATATGTATATTGGTGATTATTTATCTTTTTGACATATGTGTGATCAAGTGTATCAGTGTTATGAGATAAAGTAGAGAGTGGTGGATCGTGTGAAAATCTATGCTCATATACCGATATATTTCATGAAAAAATGTAACTTACTTTAAAAAGATTTATTTAGATTAAGAATATTTGAAATAACTAAATTTTATGTAACTTTTGCTGTATTATATAATATTATTTATTGGATTTATACGTCTTTTTTGTTTATATAATTATATATTTTAATATATATATACTGTAAAGATTGGATGGGTTAATTCTCATAACTGATTATGATATCGATATGTAAAAAAAATGGGGAGGGATGAAAGGAAGCAGAGTTTTTCTCTTAATATATATATATATTTCTCCAGCATTAATTAGCTTCTATTTTTATGGAGGTTTTGGAAAATAAAATTTTGACTTCAGCAGTTAAAAAACCATCTATATAGCTGAGGTATGTTGATGATACCTTTGTTATTTGAGCTCATGGTTAGAATGCTCTTGATGAATTTTTTTAATTTTTTAAACTCTTTTCACAACAATATTAAATTTACTATGGAAATAGAAATAATAATCAATTACCTTTTTTAGATGTTTTGATTGAAAGATGGTTCTTTATCCCATAGTATATATAAAAAACCAACACACACTGGCAGGTATCTACATTTTTTTCTTCTCATCACCATCCTGTACAACTATTTTCAGTGGCAATGACATTGTTGGATAGAACAAAGAGACTTTCTGATGATAGCCATTTTCACCAGGACATTTCTGCTATTAAT
Organism: Epiperipatus broadwayi; assembly: GCA_028023455.1. Classification (NCBI taxonomy): domain Eukaryota; kingdom Metazoa; phylum Onychophora; class Udeonychophora; order Euonychophora; family Peripatidae; genus Epiperipatus; species Epiperipatus broadwayi. The sequence goes on from JAQFVV010000075.1 coordinate 1,068,778, forward strand.
AAAATGCTTCTTGATAATGGTTTTAATTACAACATTATTAATAGGGCTTATATATATAAAGAAAAAAGATTTTGATACATCAGAAATTAAGACGATTTTGCCATATATAAAAGGAGTAACTAATAAAATTAGTAATATTTTAAAAAATAATAATATTCACACAGTTTACATTACTTTTAAAAAAAATAATGAAATATTTCCACTTCCTAAAGATAAAATTTCTTTGGAGTGTCATGGTGTATATGAAATTCCATGTAGGGTCTGTTCACATACATATATTGACTGACTAATCATAGAAAAAATATTAGAAAGGAAGAACACGTTCTGGAAGTCAGAGAAAAATCCAATTCATCAGCTATTTATTCTCATATAAAATTAACTAATCATAATATCAATTTTGAAAAAACAAATATTTTAGCAAAAATTTTTAAAAGGCCCAAGAGCATAAATGAAAGGTGTGAATTAAAGAAGATTAACAACATTTGAAAAAAACTATTGGAAGACAAAATAAATTTTAAAACTTCTCAACCAACAGAATTTAAATATGAGGAGAAAGAAAACGATTTTAAATCTCACACACATTCTTATGATTTGAGAAAGAGGACGCTCTGAGGAAGTTACTTGATATTGTACTGAAACTTCAGCATTTAGTTATTTCACTACACAGAATATCCCGAAAATAATAATAATATGAAATCATATATATATATATTCATTTTTAAAGTTATTTATTTAATGTGTCTTGCAATATCCTTTGATATATAGCAGTAGAAAACATTTCAATTTTTTTTTTTTAATATTTTCACTAGTCCTTTTTATTTTACTTTTGTTTTTTTTTTGTTTTTTTGACACTTCCAATGTTAATAATTATTTATGGTTGTTAAAAATGGCAATTCTATTAATAAATATAAAGTAGAGAAAGAAATTACATGAAGATTACATTAGAAGTAATGTTAATAACACAGCAGGCTAAAATTTTTAAGTGAATTTACTTATTTGAAAAAAAATAAAGAAAAAGAAATTTCTATTTTACATATATGTATCTAATTTGTTTTGTGTGTGTGTGTGTGTGTGTGTGCGCGCGCATTTTAACTGTTTATATTTCTCTTTAATTATCTGGACTATTATTCTTTTTAACAATACAATGTAAAATATTTGAGAATCGACAATAGCAGTTGAACTAAATATTTCTCAAGAGACTATGAATTTAAAATACTATAGAGACTAATGTCAGAGTCACTATAACGTGATGATAAAATCTCTATTAGACTTTTAGAAGTTGAACATAAATGTAAGTAAATGTAGCAGTGCTTTGACATATGTAAAGACTGTTCTTTAAATAAAAAGGATTACTTTAACCCTTTTCCCACCTCCTACGAGGCTCCTCATAGACATCTGACGTCACTCTAACTCTGCCAGTTCTTATGCTAAAAAATTCGTTTGATAGGTTTTGAATAGGTTTTTAAAAGTTCTGTAAGATGGTGCCCTCTTCCGATTTATTTTACAAGTAAAAAATAAAAAAAAACGCATTTAAACCTAAACAAAGAAAGAACATCGTTTGTAATTGGTTGTTAGTGAGCTCTCAGCCGAAAAAGACATTCTGATTGGCTGGAAAGAACAAAAAAACCGCCTGATCAAAGAAAATAAAGAAAAACACTGAGATTTTCATTTCAAATTTAATTTTAAGCATTAAAAAAATATAATTTCAGAAATTAAACTAGTTTTTTAAAAAATATACTAAAAAAACAAAATTATTTTCGAAAAATATTGAAGATTTTAGTAAAAATATTAAAGAAATATTTAAAAGAAATATTTACTTTTCTATAATGTAAAAGTCGACCTTTTTGTTTATATTATAGCTTTTATGTTGCCGAAATTGAATATTTTAGAATAAATAAATAGCAATTTATTTTTGAAAGAACTTTCGTTCTCTTCATAACCTGAAAAACTAGTAATTTCCTTTTTATAAACGTATCTGAGTTGAATTTAATATTATAGGCGAATATGTTTTAACAATAGGCTTTGTCTTCAGTTTGTGAGTTGGCCAATTAAAAGATTTGATTTTTACCTCATACAACCAATAATATAATTAGCGGTTAAAAGGTTAAGAGTTTATTCATATTTGAGAATCCCTGAGAAGGGAAACATAGTTTAGGAAAAAACAGATATATCTAATATAGTCTGAAAATAATTATATGTTTTTAATTAAAAAATTGGTGTAATCCTACCCAAAGAATGAATCTCTGATCTAGAATTAATTAGTTGTTAGGAAATCTTATTTTTCTTATTATTACGCTTTATTTAGTCTTAGGCCATAAATGGTCTTCATTTGAACATAAATGAGATCTAAACAGATGTATCATTATCAATTGTCACTCAAAATGAGAACCTAGGAATCAGAATAGATGTCCTTACTTTGTTCTCTTATATTATTATTGCCATTCTAAAAAACATAAAAATACACATTTAAAATAAAAGATGAATCAATTGTTTTATTTAAATGATTTCATGTAATGTTTTTTTTTTTTTTTTTTTTGAATCATATCATTTATCTGTATATTTGGGTTATAGTGAAATGCTTGATTTTGATAATATAATTCTTTTACCGTGAGAATATTGAAATGTTATTGATTACTTGTATAAACATCAATAAACAACAATGTTATTTAAAATTAATGAATTAAAGATACTAAATAAGTTCTTTATATTTAGTTATGTTTGTAAATATAATTTAGATCCAATAACATATTTTCTTTGTTCTATTTTATATTTAGCAAATGATCAAGTCTCATTAGTGAAATTTAATGCTAAACCCAGAAAATAAGTAATTAAAATATAGAGAGATAATAAGAATTGGACATACTGTTTTCACTATTATTAGGAATTTGATTTATTTAGTTGTGGGATATCATTTCATAGGCTAGAACACTTCCATATTAATAACCATTAGCGTTTGACACATAACTGATAAAGTTTCTTCTTCTCCATTTATCTATTATTTAATTTAAAACCCACTTTTTGTACAATTATGATCTAGCTGTAGAGACCCTACAAGGCATTTGAATAAGGGGATTTTCATACATACTATATGAAAAAGAATCCCCTTACCCAATGTCTCTCATTTTCACATACATACTGTTACAATTTGGATGCCACAATATGTTGGGCATTATCAAACCAAAAACACTCTCTCACCCATCCTAGTTGTGTACTGTTATAATATTATTATTTTAATATCGATATATAGCTAATATGAATATATCTTCTTTAATGTTTATATATCTTTATACTTTTTATATTATTAAATATAAAGATTGGTATAATTCTGTAATTGGTTTAATGATATAGATTTGTACTATAAATAAAATATGATGATGATGATGATTATTATTATTATTATTATTATTATTATTATTATTATTATTATTATTATTATTATTATTATTATTTCAGATCTAAATAATTTAAACTTGTCATAATCTAGGTTAATAAGATATCATTTGTAATATATTATATACTGTAATAAAATTAAAGCAGTTGATTACATAAATGAAATAGATCATAATAAAAGTCTTTACTTTCCATGATTTATAAATAAAATAGCATTAGCCAGAGCACATTCCAACATAATTAAACCACTTGCATTATATATATAATATCAGATAAGTTTACCATATTTGCTATAAATAAAGAAAAACATTCATTTTGTTGTCTTATAATTCATATTTTACATATATATATATAATGTTTAGAAGTACAAATATCCCAGTGCTAGATGCACTAATGCAATGTTCCATCTCTAGTAATGAAGACATCAATTTTACAATAAAAAATAAAGTCACTTTTGTTTTCTTATTCAAGATCTAAGTATTATATATAGATCAACTCTTAAAATACATTAATTACATTTGGTATTTGTGAGTTTCCTCTAAACTAAGATAGCTGCCTATATTTTTAATAAATATACAGTTTTGATGGCTATAATCTATAGAAAATCTGTTAGATGTTAAATTAAACAAATTTTTAAATCGATTGTTAAATTAGAAAAAAAAATCTGATATATTTCATTAAGAAGCTTTATTTCAATTGTTTTTACTTATATTGTGGTAAGCAATAAGACATTTCTAACATTATCATACTTTGTTTCAATTCAGCATGTTTCTTTTAGTCAGTACTTTGTTTTTGGTCAATTGTCATGATTATAAAAAATGAAATCTTCCTGCCACAGAACTTGATGCAGTAAACTATTTCCTAATATATGAAATTCTGCTCTCTTGAAAAGTGTGCATTAATAGTCATGATATGATTGCACGTTGCTAACATGAATAAAGTGTTAATATTGTATTTATGTTGTCTTTTCATTTTTCTGTTAATAAGTTAATCCAACAAAAGAGAAAATAAGCTGTAAATATTGTAAGTAATTTTTCCACAATGACTTATTTTTTTTAAAAAATAACAGCAATAAAAATGAAAGTGTAAACAATAAATATGATGTTTCCTAGCAGGCATTTTTTTTGTAAACATTTTTTGGAAGTCTCCGAAACGGTAGATTTATTAAAAATATGGATTGCGATCTTAGTTTGCGGAAAACTCCCAAGTACTTTATATTTATATATATACATGAGTATGTTTGGAATGACTACTTTTTAAAACAATTTTCTTTTTTAGAATGTATTATTTAGTTTTAATAATCATACTATTAATCAATCATTTTTACTGAAATTTAAGTATAATTTTGTTAATATATACATTATATAAGTGGTTTAAATAGAATTCATGAATAATAAAAGTAAACTGAAATTGAAGCACTATTATTATTATTTTAATGACAATTATTGCTAATATTATGATAATTTTATTTGGATAGAAACTCTTGTAATTTATTAAAATATATATTTTTAAACAAAATGAATTTAAAATTCAAAATATTTTTATTATTAGAATTATTAAAAAAAACTTTAAAAAATGACTTGAAAAGAAATCCTAACAAGAACAGTTTTGATTGGTCATTAGTGAAATTTTATTTATTTTTGATATTTATTATAAAATTTTGTTGTTGTATTATATGTTTATTATGATAGATTTTATTATGCATTCTTAAGAGTCCTTTTTTTTAATAGTTTTTTTTTTTTAATTTTAGAAAATGTAAATAAATTTGTCATCTTGATCTTTATATACGTTATTATTAACTTTTGGTAAAAATGTAACCATTTAAAAAGAATCATACATATATATATATATTTAAAAAAAAAAATAGTTAAAGATTTTGAGGCTTATCAAAAGTGTCAGACGTCTTTGTCTAAAATTTGAAAATAAAAATATCTATAGATCTAAAAGAAATTGTCAATCAATGTTAATCATAATCATTTTGAGGTATTATCAGCCAACTGCAAGATTTAGAATGTACGTTAAGTTATTACAATGCTGCCAATCTATAATTGGTATTTTCACATAAACCGTTTATTATCTATCTGTTATATATATATATAATCTCTTTCTACATTTTTGCAGTCTTTTGGAATCAAGTTTAGTGACAAGAGATCTTCATACATAGTCATATTGTCTATCAATATATATATATTAAGACTCGACACTTTTTTATTAAGTAATTGAAATACTCTCAATCCAAAACTCAAAATAAACTTGTGTTTTGGATTGAGAGTATTTCATTTACTTAATAAACTAGTGTTGGGGCCTTAATCTTGATGTATTATGTAATATTAACTACTGGGAAATTTATATTTATATGTGCATGTATTAAAGTATTTTTTATATTAGAATATATACATTTTAAAGTGATTAGCTAAAGTTTTTGATAGAGATATGTTGAGCATAATCATGTTGATGCTGGGGTGAAAATGTGACAATCATAATAACATTAGTAATCCTTTATGTCATATTCATTTTAGTGATTTCTAATTATATAAATGGCCAGTTCATATACTTAACTGTTACTGTTTTATTAGTTAATTTTTATAGTTTGCATTAAATCTTGGCATTCTTTATTTATTAAAACATATTTTTTTTATTATTCATTGATTATGGAACCAGAAAACGATATATAGTAATAAATAGCCTGAATTTCTCAAACATCATTTGTTGTGATGCCTTACATAAATAAAACTTCTTGATATATAAATATTATTTCAGCTAGATGATGACAGCTATAACAAAAGAATACTATTGGAAATTTTATGAAGCTAATGTACAAATAAAAAATTTAACTCTTATTGTATTTTTGACTCATCATCATAGAAACTCTCATTTTAGTCAGATTGGTTTAGTACCTGTAGTACAGCATTTATGGATGTACATGTATGCTTGTGCCATTTTTCAACTTCATTTTCCATTTATGTACTTTATTAAACTACCAAATATCATGTTTCATAGCAAAATATTTGATTTCCTAATCTATAGCTTGAATAACACTGGACCATTGGATTATCAAACAGACAAATACACTATCAATTATTTTATTGTTAAAATATTTTTTTTTTGTTTTGTTACTTTAGAAATGTAAAATATTTTATTCTTGATTCAATTTAATTTTTTTTTAAAGAAAAAATAATTGTCTTTCTTTTTCAAGAGAGAAAGATTCTTTCATATTTTGTAACTAATTATGTCAATACAAAGGGAGGAGCAGCCTCTGTTCTAGAGTTGAAATTTTGAATGACCTTGGATTGGTGGAAGGAACAAATGGGTACTTTTACAAAAAGTTGGCTTTCTGATTTCAACAATTCTTTCTCCCTAAATGGTTTTTATTAGTACAATTTGTTTAAAGTTGGTTCTTCCATAGTCTAAGCTTAAAAGTAAACATTTCTATTAATTTTCTGGATGAAAACAGCTCAGAAATTTTACTAAGGAAAATAAGAAAGTAATATGCAGATGTAACCAATGATAGAAATAAGGTTTATCTTCCCTACTTTCAATTGACTAATTTAAATTTAAAATAATCATTTGAGATGCATATGTGTGCCTATATTATAAATTTGCTTTATCTAACTTTAAGTTCTAATATTAAAGAAATAAGTGAAATGTGTGTTTATATTTCAAATCTATTTTGTCTAAATTTTATTTATAATATTAAAGAAGCAAGTGAAATGTGTGTCTATATTATAAGTTCTATTTATGTGGATTTAATCTCTAACACTAAAGAAATAACAGGAATGTGTGCATTTTGTTATTATTCTGGAAAATTTATGTTGAACTTTTTTATAAAACACTTCAGAGACTCTTTTTTTGTTAGCTATAAAGGAATAAAGATTAGAAGGAAGGATGTGTCTGGATAACTTATTTTAACCTGCTTTATTATTATTCTTGATAAAAATATATACCTAACCATTGTGTATCTGAAAATGAGAAATGAAAATGCATGACATATAATTAATGAATTATTAACTTATCTCTATATGTTCTTATAAATGAGTGAGTAAAAGGGCATGAAATTGGATATGAATTTCTTTTATTGTTCTCCTTGTTTGCATTTGATTTTTCTTATTAAAGTATATTATTAATAAACTCATATAGATTTGACTTGTGAATTACTTTTGAAAATTTGGAACAAATTCTTAAACCAGTCTAATGAATTAAATAATAAATTATTGCTCTACTTATGCCATAATAAATATTTATTTGCCACCATAAAGAGTTTCATATGTGATATTGCCAGAAGTTTTATTAGCTGTTGCTAAGAACTTTGAAATGCTTTTAAATTGGATCCAATTAATATTATTTATCTCCATGCAGGAAATTGTTATATGTGTATCCATATTTATTGTTATACAAGTGATCATCATCATTTTTGTACATGACCAAGATGTGTCATCTACAGATTGTAAATGAACTTTTTGTTCCAGCTAAGAAAAGAAAACTTTAATGATTATTATTATTCTTGTTTGAATTTGATGGATAGGTAGATTAATTATTTGTTTTATGATTTTTTTGTGGTCCAAAATGGAGACTTAAGCTAAAAAATTTTTCTTCCAAAGTAAATGAATATTTACTTAACACATGATTGTGCATTTTTAACAATACTAAAAATTTGATTTTCACCAAAATATTTGACCTTAAAAAGCACATTTTTATCAACAATAAAAATATTGATTTGCCATACAAAAATATGTAAAATATGACAAGCTAATTATGCAATTCCCAAATGTTAATTTAAATATGGATAAAACAATCACTAAATTACAAAAATCATCTAAAATATTATTTAAGAATTGTAAAATATACACATATGGGACTTATCATATAATATATAACAGCAGATGTCATGACGAAACAATCAATTTGCCAGTTCTATTTTATTTTAAGTGGATGATTCCCTCCACCCAAATGGAGGGTAAAAGTACAATTTTTATTTTTTCCCAAAATGTATACTTACTTAACATGTGATTGTATCTGTGGTACACATGAAATTGATCATAATCAGCACATTGTAATTCAGCATAAATTGTTGAACCAAAACTATAAATACAAATGAAGTGAAAAATAGTTTATAAATGCAATTGGCAGCACTAAAGATGTTGTCAGAATGAAATCTGGACAATAACTGAGAGTGTAATATTATTACAAAAAAACTACAACACAACAGTGATACAAATTTCCTGCATATAGTTATTCCAATCAATTACAGTTTTATCTGCTAAGCCAAGCTCTAGTTTTCCCCATTCTTTAGAGCTTAATTTGTCAGCCCAATTATAAATAAAGTGGATTACCATTAGGAATGGAATTCTGAAACCCTCCAACCACCCTTTTTTTTACAAATACCAATTTTACTGTTACACATTTTGATACAAAATTGGATATCACAGGATTTATTTGACATAATCACATTTATCATGGATGTGAAAAAGCTTACCATCTCCTCTACATTGCAGGTCTAATACATAAGTATCAAATTTCTTTATTTTTGATCATGTTCATATTATCTTTTTATTGTTTAAGAAAATATAATTTATTACTTGTTCCATAAACTGTTGCAACTTTTACTTTATTATTTGATAATTAAACACATATTATAAAGGTACATTAAAATGAGGGAAGAAAAACCAGAAACAAGAATGCAATTTTGTGTTCTACTATTTATTCATTAAAATTGTGCGAAAAAAGTAGAGACAACAATGTGTATCCTTAGGTTAGTTTGAAAACCCAATACACACAGAAGAATACCATTTTTGTTTTCTTTATAGACTAGTTTTTTTTTTTTTTTTTCAATTGTGATTCAATGATTCCCTAAGGTGTGTAAAAAGTCTTAAAATACATACTAAATAGGATCCCATTATGTTTATAAATATATATTAAGAAATGTCAAATATTTTTTTTATATATATTTAATATCTACATGTACTTTTAATTTTATTATACATTCGATTATGCAATTATGATTATTATTATGGAAATTTTTTTATAAAAATATATAGCATATAAAATCTATTATATGAAATATATATTTCATTACAAAAATGTAATATATAAAACAAAGGGTGATTGTGTAGTGAAATGAGGAATGCATTGATAAATACTAGAAAACAAAACTTAAAAATAAATTGCTTTAAGTTTAAAATCATTTCGATAACAAAAACATAATAATCCAACACTTATATAATTAATTCTACAGAAATTTTATTTTTATTATATGAAATATGTATAATGGTTTATATTTATATGATATTTTTATTATATTCATTATATTTTATCGTAATAATAACCATAATTATAAAATAAAAACTTTAACAAAATTAAAAATATTGTTCCATTTTTAATAACAAACTTTTAAATCAAATACTAAGTCATTTACAAAAGATATATCTAAAATATATTCCATCTCTGTTTACATATCTTTGCAGAGAAAGATCAGAAGAAATCTGACAAATGGAGAAGAAATGGTTTAAAAACAAACAATTTTACCAAACTTATACATGTTTTGAAAATAGTTTACTCCCTCACAGTCTAATTCAAAGCATTTTAAAAATTAAAACACATTTGCATTAAACCGAAGTGTTTTTTTTTTTTTTTTACTTTTATCTAATAGGAGTTTTATAAATTTGGTAAGAACAATAATATAACTTATTAACTGAATATCTTAATATGTAAAGTTAAGAGCGTGCTAATAGCTCTAAACAAGCTTTTTTTTTTTTATTTATGATAAATGCTACTACAAGAGAAGGCATTCAAATCGTGGTCCCCATCCCCAGACCAGTTTCGACCTATGGGTCTCTTCAGTGAGGAGTTGGGACATTAGATCTAAAAAACCAACTCAAGCAAAGCATTTATCTAAAAGATAATTGTTAGAAAAAGATCTGAAACTTTTAGACATCTACATGTCTTTAAAGTCAGCTCTCCAACTGAAAAAATCATATGGGCCTGAACTTAATTCAGATACACCATATATTAGTAGGCTTAGCTCTTTAATTTAGCTAAAGCCACAACAGCAAAATAATAATAGTAATAGTAACAAGTCAGAAGTCACCTGACTTATATATAGCTTGCACTTACTAATATGTAAAGTTAAGAGCGTGCTAATAGCTCTAAACAAGCTTTTTTTTTTTTTTTTTATTTATGATAAATGCTACTACAAGAGAAGGCATTCAAATCGTGGTCCCCATCCCCAGACCGGTTTCGACCTATGGGTCTCTTCAGTGAGGAATTGGGACATTAGATCTAAAAAACCAACTCAAGCAAAGCATTTATCTAAAAGATAATTGTTAGAAAAAGATCTGAAACTTTTAGACATCTACATGTCTTTAAAGTCAGCTCTCCAACTGAAAAAATCATATGGGCCTGAATTTAATTCAGATACTCCATATATTAGTAGGCTTAGCTCTTCAATTTAGCTAAAGCCACAACAGCAAAATAATAATAGTAATAGTAACAAGTCAGAAGTCACCTGACTTATATATAGCTTGCACTTACTAATATGTAAAGTTAAGAGCGTGCTAATAGCTCTAAACAAGCTTTTTTTTTTTTTATTTATGATAAATGCTACTACAAGAGAAGGCATTCAAATCAGACCGGTTTCGACCTATGGGTCTCTGCAGTGAGGAGTTGGGACATTAGATCTAAAAAACCAACTCAAGCAAAGCATTTATCTAAAAGATAATTGTTAGAAAAAGATCTGAAACTTTTAGACATCTACATGTCTTTAAAGTCAGCTCTCCAACTGAAAAAATCATATGGGCCTGAACTTAATTCAGATACTCCATATATTAGTAGGCTTAGCTCTTTAATTTAACTAAAGCCACAACAGCAAAATAATAATAGTAATAGTAACAAGTCAGAAGTCACCTGACTTATATATAGCTTGCACTTACTAATATGTAAAGTTAAGAGCGTGCTAATAGCTCTAAACAAGTCAGGTGACTTCTGACTTGTTACTATTACTATTAATATCTTAATGTAAATACAAGTATTTGCCCTTTATCCCCTCAATTCTGCTTTTTTTTTGCATTTTTATTGTCTAAAAAAAGAAAGAAAGAATATATGTAGCTTTAGACATTTAAATACCTACATATATCAGAATGTCTTCTCAAAGTAAGCGCTTGTTGCTTCTGACTTAATTCATAATTATTAAAGTAATGACATTCGGAAGATGACTTCAAATAAGCAGCTGCGATTCCATTTTTTATCTTTTAAAGTAGAGAGTAACTTCAGATACAAAATAAATGTGAAAGTCTTTTTGAAAAATATATAATAAATAACTGAGAATGGACCAATCTCTGCAAGATTTTGAAAGATTCTTTCTTTATGTGTGTAAATGAGAGTATAATTTTTTTAATAAAGAACTATTCGTAGTATTCTGTTGCTTAATTGTTCACAAAATGCCCTGAGCGAAAAAAAAATTGTGAAATAGCACTAGTCTTTATAAAAGTTCTTTATTTAATTTCACATAACTCTTAAGCAATTTGGTAACATAAATGATTTTTTTTGAAACGAAATGTTTAAATTCAGTCATCCATTAACGATTTCTTATTTTTGGCAGAGTGCAGGCGAAAAAAAATACTTTTTTACTCTAAATATATATGAAAAAATAAATGGCCATACTAGTTTATAAACGCTTTCTAATAATAATAATAATGATGATGATGATGATATATGTGTGTATGTGCAGGTACACATGCGTGTCAATAATGTTTACGTCCATGAAAATTTTCATCTTAATAAAATTTGAAACATGTCATTCCTAATGTACACTTTATATATATATTTTCAGCATGCACTTTATATACATGTATCAATATTTATGTATAAATAACCAAACCCAAAATATATGATGACTTATGCTTCGCCCACAGTATAATTACATTATTATATTAGGAGTACTTTCGACTATATTCCTTATATATATAAATTTGAATATTACATATATTTTGGAAAGAATACAGACATCAAACTTAATTTATATATAGATTTATATTGAAACGGAATTAAGGTTTTACTCCATTTTTTAGATATATTCAATTCCTTAAATGAATGTATGAATGTTTAAATCCTGGGGTTAATGGGTTAATAACAACAGACTGTTTTTAAATATAATATTCTAACTAATGATAGGTTTTGTATCCACATATTTCAAGACCATCATTCCCATCAAAAGTACATCTCAGTACAGAGGGGATTTATCCTTTGCTGCTATAGATAATATTTATATATTTAAAATATATCTGCCATACTGCATATTGATTGTCATCTCCAAAACAAGAAACAACTATAGGATGGTTCAAATTCCTCTATAGCTTCTTAGATATTAGCTTTTCCATTTACTGACTACTAATATGCCCCAAAAACATGACAATGCACCACAGTGTATGTATAGCTATATTTAAGTATGTTTGGAATGAGAAAGAGAAATGAATAACTATACTTAAAATAATACAACTGTAATAAACCAAAATTTAATTACAAATATACAGCTTAAATGATAATTAGTAATAAATTAAATGCATAAAAATTAAATATACATATATATTATAGGTATGTACTCCATATAGGAGGATAATTCAGCTACTGATGCAGAATGTACTCTCATTTATTGTGGTTTTTAAAAAGAACCCAAAAACCAATACTCACACAAACAAGTGCTAAAAGAAGTCAGATAACATCTTACATTAGTAGTAGGAAATATTACAATTATTTTGTTCATTATAGTAAAAATTTGCCATTTTCATCAGAAAAAAATACATTACTGTCATAAACATTACAAATATAATCAATCACATGACTAAAAAATTTAAATAACTTTCAAAATCAAATATCAAAATATTAGTAATTAAGAAATGATAAAAATATTAATGAATCACATAATTAAAGAAAAAATATCAAATATCATAAAAGAATATTTAGTAAGAATTAAAATTAGGAAACAAGAAGAAAAATCACCATAAAAAAGTAAAAACAGTACTATAATGGTTTATTTTTAAAATATGACATATTCAAAACAATATCTTGCAAATTTTAGTAATTAGGAAATGACCAAAAAACTGAGCACTGATTATGTATATGTGGAGAAGATGGTCATGTGGACCAACTGATGAGTGCTGGTTCAGCATGAAATACTTATATTGGAGATCATTTATCTTTTTCACATGTATGTGGTCATATGTATCAGTTGTATAAGATGGATTGAATAGCTGTAGGAAGCATGAAGCTTTGAGTTCAAGTCCCTTATAAATATATATATATATAATTGTATCAGTGTACGTAATTCTTCATATATTGGGGATTCAATGGGTAGTATTGAAAAAAGAATTAAATAACATAAAGTTTCACAGAAAAGAACATTGAAGACCTATTATACCTAAAAGCAGTGTATTTATGATATTATGGATACAACAAGATTTGCTCATAACTTGAAGTCAGATTTACTATAGTAAAAATAGTCTTACTCCAGATTTTAATTAACAATTCTTTCACATTTATATTATTTCCCAATCTACCATCTGTCAAATATGTTGTTCAACTTCAAGTACAGCATAAAAATATGGTAATTGTCCATAAAAATGGGTGCCAAGAGTTTTATCCTATATGCATATTTAGGAATATTTTTAGACCTGATAGAAAATGCTTTATAATAATGCAAGGTAAATTTAAGTTAATAAACATTTATCTGTTTTATTTAATGATGATTCATTTACTTTATTCATTATTTCTGCAGTATCTCTAACCTGTTGCTCACATTGCAAAGCTAAGATTTGTCAATTTTGGAAAGGCTGGTAAAGATATAATATCATGTTTTTAAATGAGCATATTATATTGCTAATATAAAATACAATGGTGTTTGATAGAAAATCTGATTCCAAAATGACATCTAAGATTAAACCTCTCATTATAAAAAACACATGATATATTTTTGATACCCAATTGCAAATTAAACCATATCTGCATTTTTTATATTGATGCATTTGTTCCATTAGCTAATGCTATTAAGATTTTACTTACAAATAATGTCAACGTTTTTGAGTTAATTTCTCTAATCTGTGCATCTAGTTTATTAGAAATAAATGAAACTTGTCTTCCTGAATTAATTAATGCTTTCACACATATGTCTTCTATTATGAGTATAATGAATGATATGAAAACACATATTGATTCCTTCTCTTTCTATATTATTATCATATTTGTTGAAGACCCCACTATATGAAACTCAACAATAAAGCCCTCACAAGTTTTACTACTGAGATGATAATGATGGTTGACATTGCCTAATCATGTTACCAATTCTTTTAGGTGAAGTATTTATATGACCATAATGTAAATGATTTATTTGAGATTCCCTTTGAGTTAATGTATTTTTGTTCAATACTAAAATACCACCATTTTTCATTCTTTGACACCAGCTAATTTGTTAAATAATTGTTATTTGAGATCTTATTGGATCTCTCTGCTCTTATCTATAATTTCTTTTATCCATTACTGAAATCCACAGCTGTAAGTATTTCAACTATCTCTTTAATATTTTATTATTTATTAAAAACAACATTATTTGCTATATAAGTATCTGCAAATTTTGTCTTACTATTCTAATGAGTTGTCCTTCTGATAAAGTAATTGCAATAAGAGAACATAACTTTGAGACTTGTTTCTAGAAAAACTATGTATAGGTTTTCCCAGGAACAAGAGGGTATTTTTCCTAACAAACCTAATGCATAATTGCATCTTCTTTGCACCAGAAAATTCTCAAATTTTCATTAAGATAATCTTGAAGCATACATGGTCTATTATCAAGAGCAAGCCACCATTCTTTATCTATACCATATAGATAATTACAAGCCATTCCTATTTGTATTTCAGCGTTTGCATTTTTGAAATAAAAAAACATTTTTTTAAATTTTTCATGTGTGTTAGAGGACTTTCACCAACAACACACTTCAAAGTTTTATCATATCTGCATCAATTTTCGATTTTCCTATACTTATCTGACTCTACCTACCAACATCAAGTTTATATTCACCAAGAACACTACATTAAGTTTAAATTCTTTAACTATAACTATTCTATCTACCATTTCTTCTATAAAAAAATCTATTTTTTTTTTCAAAATCTTTTGGTACATTTTTCTATCTCATCAATTCTTTCTTTGAGTTTTTGAACTTTATCACTTAATTGCATTCTAGCATCATCTAATTGTTTTTTCATTCCAAACTGAACTTTTTCAATTGCTCTTTTTCCTTTCAGGATTTGGGGGGGGGGGATCTGCTATATTCTTCTTACTTCTTGCTGCAAACTCCCATCATTATTCTTTTGTTTTCTTGTATCTCTTTTGCAGACTTTTTTCCAATTTCTCCATTATCTTCTAATTCTGTCAAATTCATTTTATCCATTCTCTGAACCATCCTCTGATCCAATATCTGCTGATTTGGATATGTTTTATTTTATAAGTTTCCATTGATTTGATTTCTACTCTTATGTTTCTCATCCATTTTCTGTTGTAAGTATTCATTTATTCAATTCATTATTCTCTATTCCATTCATTGTAACATTGACTAAATATTTTCATACTAAATGTAACCATAATCTTCTTTTTCTTTACTTATTTTTATAAGCTTATTTTCCCAGAATACAATCTGAGATTCCTTAAAAGTTATCTCAGGGTTTTCATTTTAGTAATTCAACTTAGTGACTGGACTAAAACTACCAATTTCATTTTCTTGACCACTCTTTTTCTCAATTTCTCCACCTAAATTTTGCTCCATTAATCTAATGGATTTAAAAATTGCAATCAGTTTTCTCCCAAAAATGGACACAAAATATATTTGGTAACATAAAAAAAGATATGTGGCTGTAAAAAAAATTCAATTGTATATTTTAAAATAAATTTAAGTTAAATTATTCAACTTTATTAATTATCTCAAGGTTTTTATTTTATATTAAACTCAACAAATTGGAAGGCCATAATTAAAAAATAATATACTCTTCAATATTTCAAGTGCTTAACTTCTATCTACTTACAACTAATAGATATAACATTATAACCAATGGGAAAAATTTGTCAGGCCTCAAAAACTGGATAAGTCAATATCTTGAGTGCTTTATATTTTACCAAGCTTTACATATTACTTATTGATGCCACTACCTTACTTAATTAATCTGTCAATTAAATATCATTTTGCCTACTGATCCGATCTCTATCTTCTAATCTTTTAACATCTAACTATACCTTTTTTATTTTATTTACTAGTGCCAAATTTTTTTCATTCCATTAACTAAATTCCAATTATTATTTTCTATTATATATGGACAGACATGTTTTGGCACCAAAGTATTATATAATAGCCTGGGAAGTACTAAATGAGTAAAGATTGTCAAATTTTGCCTAATATGGTTGAAAGTCAAATAAAACTGTTATATTTAAGCATACTTTTAACACTATATACTAGATTGCAAATATAAATTTTTTAAATCACTACTATGAAAATATTTTGCAATTCTATTTTATATCAAACAAAAAAATTACTACTAATAAATTTAAAATTTAAATCCTTTTCACCTTGTTTTTTTTAAAAAACTCATTTCATTTTTTTTTATATTACCATGGTCATCTTGTACACTTTTACTATTCCACATGTGTTTGAGTTTTTCCTCTCTTCATATTGCTAAAATACATGCATAATAAACAAATTATTTGACACACAAGCATAATTAACAGAACAAAAGTTCTGAATTGAATGCTTTCTTCCTTACTGGATAGTTTGTAGTTCTATAAGCATAATTCTGTTTTTAAAAAAAATACACTACAAAAGCACTTCATAAATCTTGTTAACAGATCTGTACATTATTTTTATTCACACTTCAAAACAGGTTTAACTAAGATATCAATAAGTTTACTTATGCATTTCTTTCCTTCTTATATTATTTATTAGACTTGGAAAATTTTAAGCATATATCTGATAAATTTGTTTAATTCTCTGGCTCCGAGTAGATCCATGTTTGTGACTATCATTTTTATACAAAGTTACACAGACTCTTAACTTATGATTCCCAGTTTAATATTCCATTCTTAAAGTCCTATAATAAAAGTTTACTTTTTTTTGAATATAAGAAATATTAATTCAATTTTTTTCTTAAGTAGAAGCTTAATATTTTCTTCTACATTTTGTAAATTATTTCATAACTATCAGTTGTTTAATCTTGACTAATTAATTTATTTTTAACATTTAATAAAGTAACTTTATAGGCTTTAAAATTTTCTTTTTGGGAAATTTTGGATTGGTTTCTCCTTTTTAATCTATAATTAATAAAAACACATAACTTAACATATACAAACAAATGCTTTCTTATGTAAATGCAGCTAAGTTTCTCTTGGAAGCAATGTAATTGTCTGTCCATTCTCATGGTTATCATAAACAAAAATAAAACAACTTTGATTTTTTTCAATTCCATGGATATTATTTCTGCTATAAGTAGATGATTAGGATTGGAGATTAGAACACAATGAAGATTAATTTAACTTACTCCATGGTGTTAATAATTACTTTATAATATTTTATCTATTTAGATAGCTTTTTGAATGCAATTTTTTTTATTGCTTAAGACTTTAAATATTTTAAAATGTATAACTTTTTTACATTTTATATGCTATTCTTTCCATGGATGACCAATCAAAAGTTTACTATATATATATATATTTCAAATTTAATTTTTTTTTATAAATTAAACATTTAATAAGATTTCTGATTTTGAAATGAAAACAAGCATGTTTTTATGTTACAATAGATATCCTGCTAATTACAAAATTCCACTTTTTATTTTAGAAATTTTTTTTAAAGTAATGCTTATATAATATATTTGATAAAAATTCACAAAGTGGTTTTTCAAAGGATTAAACTGAATTAAAAAGTCATTAATTTTGTTCAATTAAGATAGGAAAAAAACATTTTAAACTAATGTAACTGTAAAAGGGTTAAAAAAGATCAGAAAGTAGTTCTTAAGTGGTTCTGATTATTTCCTAAAAGTTCCAAATGTTGGACATATTATGACCAAAAGTACAATGAAAATATAACTAAAGACAAGATGGGGAAGTTCAGCACCTGATCCATAGTTCACTAGAGCAGAACTTAAATTCACTTGGAAGTCAAGAGTCAACTTTTTGTGTTTCATAGCCCAAAAGTAAAAAAAATAGACAATTTGCCTGTAGTCTATCCAATTTTAGACTTAATTAAGAAGATTGAATATCAACAATTACCCGAATTATACCTTTCCTGATGATGACTATAATCCAGTCTATTGTTTAAAAGAGGCCAGTTAAACCAAGAGAAATCTCAGTTAGCTGAGGAATTAGTTTATACATATACTGATTTAGCTGCATGCAGAGAAGCACACACATATATATATATATATAAGAAGTCTGTTTAATGTTTCATTCTACATTTCAAACAATATTAATAAATTAGTCACTAATTCTAAGGATCTTATACATGTCAAACAGAAAAGTAATGTAATATATTAATTTTTTGTGATTGTATGCTATCATATATAGGTGAATCTAGGTGCAGTATTGAAAAGAGATTGATGAAGCATGAATTGTTATATAAGCATGTAAAAAGTAAAAATAATGGTAATTTAATGTCTCCTTTAGTTTTTTTGATTATGAAAAAACATGTAAATTTAAATTTAAATTTGATTTTGAAAATGTGAAAATTCTTCATGAAGAGATAAACCATAATAAAAAAATTAAGGAGGTATTTTTATAAATAGGAATAAAATGCATTTACTAAATAGACAAGCTGCTAACATTAAAATATGAGATTTGTGGGATTTGAATTGATGATGTTTGCTTCCGCTTTGTTTTTTTTAATTTAATGGCAGTTAGGCAGGTTTAAGTAATTAACTGAAAGTACTTCTGCAGATTTAAGAATTGTTTATAATAGTTTGTTACCATTAAATTTATTATTTTTATTATAATTTTGTTTTAATTAATGGACATTTTATTTATATGAAGCACATCTGGTAAGTATTCTTATATATTATGAGAACAATATTTTAAATAATATCTTCAAAACAAATAAAATATTTTTTGCTTGAGTTAAATGTCTAAAATAAAGAATTAATTCATAGATGATTTCATATTCTATAGAAGAAAAAGTAAACTCCAAAAGTATTTTTAAATTGGAAAACAAAGGAACATTCTGGAGTATTTTTTTAAAGTTGTTTGTAATTAATCAACAGTAACTTGTCAAAGATTGATATTCATTTTTTTTAAAAAAAGGAAAGAAAAATGAGAATAACTTTTACTATTAAAATAACAAATGGATTTTTATATATTTTCAACAAGGAATTAAATATGAAAATATATTTTTAATAATTTCATTATTTTGACAAATTAAAATGTATAATATAAACATCAATGAGTGCATACATTTACATACACACATATGTTAAATTAGTCATCAATTATGTATAAAATGGATTTCATTTAGAGGTTTATGACAATTCAAAATATTCATACATTATTATACTGCATGTCTGTGTGTAGATATATAGATATGTTTTATGTAATGCCATTACAAAATCAAAATCAATCATTGTTATTATTATAGTATGACAATTTCCATAAATTATACTGAATGTCTATGTGCATATATCAATGCATGTCAGGTAGACACATATATGTTAAAATTATTCTTTTTTGTCATATGGCAATTTAAATGTTCATTTTGTATTATACCACATGTCTGTGCACTGATATATGTGTTTTATGTAAACCTATTGGAACATATATGTAAATCACAATAGCATATTTCCTTTTTTGTACATTAATAAAAATCAGAAGGGTTAATTTATATACATATAGCCATATTTTGTAGACTTTAATTTCATTTCTTTTATTGATATTAACAAATTAATATTTTATTATTAAACTTATTTCAGTGAACTTAATCCTAAATAGTTTACAATATTATATGTTGCATCATATCTTCCTCACAGTAACACATATAGAGCTTGTGTTCTCTGAGCTAGATTCATGCATAACATCTGTTATAAAAAAGGGAGATTATTACTGTTTATGGATATCCAATTGATGATGATGATTCTGGATTGGCACAACTTCAAAATTCATGCATCACATTTTATTTAGTTTAGTATTTATTTAGAAATTAAATTTATAGTTGGCCAGTACATTAATAGTACTAAATGTCCAAAGGATTAATGATAATCAGCATGTTCCAATATCCTAACATTATTGTTTTTATTGTTTTATATATATATATATATATATATATATATATAATTATTCAAAACAATACAATAATTAATACAGTAAAACAATATTTTAAAAAAACAAATATATACCAATTTAATAGAAGTACTTTCAACTATCTATGTAGTCGTTGTCAACTAGATTCAAATTGTATTAGAAAAAACCGTTACAAATGTAAACAAAAAGTAATACGTCATACATCAATTTTCCCACAATTCATTAATTTTTATATTGGCGGCCTGTCTGTTTATCAACTGTTGCTTTTCACTTTTTATTAACATAGCTTCTTTAATTTTGCATTTATTATTATTTCTTTCAATACACAAAATCTTAACTTTATTAAAATCAAAATCAAAACCATAATTACATGTTACATTATGATCAAAAAATACTGATGGTGATACATCATCATTTCTAACATTCTCTTGTCTTGATTTTTGCACTCGTTTATATAACAACAAATGCTCCTTTGATCTTTTCTCCAATGTACATCGAGATTCCCCAATATATGCCTTTCCACAAACACATAGCCATTTATATATTGCACAACTTTGATTTAAAATACTACATCTATTTTTTGAATTATTTATTAATCTATTTAAATTAGGAGTAGTATAAAATGCAACTCGACATATATTTTTATATATCTGTTTTATAAATTTCACTTGTTCATTACAAATAAATGGTATTGATATCCAAGTATATTTCATTTTATCAATATCTATAGCATCTAAAATATTTCTATTATTATTAAACTTAGTAACAATATTATAAATTAATTTATGATCATATCCAACATTTAACAAATCCATAATAAATACATTTATGTTACTTATTTTATCAGAACTATATTTACATAATTTATTATTCCTAAATAAAAATGATTTTAAACGGATAATTATGTGCTATTGGCACATTTGAATCCAAGGAATATATAAGATCAAAGGAGCATTTGTTGTTATATAAAAAAAAATAAGAAAGAGATGTAGAAATGATGATGTATCACCATCAGTATTTTTTGATCATAATGTAACATGTAATTATGGTTTTGATTTTGATTTTAATAAAGTTAAGATTTTGTGTATTGAAAGAAATAATAATAAACGCAAAATTAAAGAAGCTATGTTAATAAAAAGTGAAAAGCAACAGTTGATAAACAGACAGGCCGCCAATATAAAAATTAATGAATTGTGGGAAAATTGATGTATGACGTATTACTTTTTGTTTACATTTGTAACGGTTTTTTCTAATACAATTTGAATCTAGTTGATAATGACTACATAGATAGTTGAAAGTACTTCTATTAAATTGGTATATATTTGTTTTTTTTAAAATATTGTTTTACTGTATTAATTATTGTATTGTTTTGAATAATTATATATATTTTATTATAATTGGAATACAGACATTGATTAATAATTTATATATATATATATATATATATATATATATATATATATATATATATATATATATATATTCTGACCAATTAGCACTTAAATTTGTGCATCCAAATTAATTTTTAAATAATCTGGCCCAAGCTGGAAAGAGCTAAATAATTAGTCTGGTATATAGTAGACCCATTTCAAATCCAGTCACAAGATTGACTGTTGATTTTGTTGTTAATCATTTATAGTGATGCATTAGTATTTTGGGTAACACTGGCAAACTTATAGTTAACATACACATACTTATAGTTACCTGTGCTGATTTCACAGAGTGATCTCATGCTCATTACTTATATTGTTTGATATTAAATTTTATATTTCATATTTGATATTTTATTTGCTTTGAGATGATGACGGTACCCAACACCCCAGGTGTATCCCATGTAGAGTCCATAAAATTACAATATATATATATATATATATATGTATATATATATATATATAATTTTATTTTTAAAACAACACAAATGTATTTTTATTTTTAAAAGAAGAGGTTAAAATTACTTTGAATTATTTGTTTTAAAATTTAAAAGAAGACATTTTGTCACAGATGATGACCTTATTATAAAAAAAAATATTCTCTCTTTTAAAAAAAGTATAAATTTTGAATTTATCATTATCAAAATATCTAATTAATGATATCAACAATTACATCAACAAATAAATGGTATAAATTTGCCCATGCTTTTATATTGAAGGTTTAACTTGTGTTTCTCTTAATTTTTATAACAATGTTTTTTGCAGTATATATTTTTAATGTATTATATAAACAATGATATGACTACATAAAAAGAAATTTTGATACTTTTTTCAAACAGATATAATTTTAAAAGAGATACTTAAATAATAACTAAAATGAAATTTGTTTGCTGGAATGTTCTAGGAGAAATGTTTTAAAATGCTGATAAAGTTTTAACCATGTGAGTTATTATATATTAAATAATAATAATTACCAAATGGAATAATTATAAGTTTTAAAAGAATGCTGAAAAAGTTTAACTTACTATGTAAATTAATATACACTCAGGTCTCATTTTATGTAGATTTTTTAAATGCGATTTTGAAGTTATGTGATTCATGTTTCTTCTTAATATCTTTGTATGTGTTTTTCTTTTATGTAATAAAAATTATTAGATCAGTAGTCGAGCTCCAATAATGTGCTATTACTTTAAATATTATAATTTTTGCACACTTACATGTCATATTGAAAGTAATAGCACATTATCAGAGTTTGACTTCCATATAATAATTTCAATATTTTCAGCACTTTATAATAGAATGGTAATAGATTTTATGCAATAAAGAAGTTCATAATTCACTTAAAATCAGAATTTCCCCATTTTATACACACACATTAAATTTTACAAGATTATAATGTAAATCTGTTTAAACATTATAGATACCTATACTATGCATGTTGTTGTTTTGCATTTTAAATCACATTCTATTTTAAAAAAAGAGTATGTAATCAATTAATCATTTAGTGTCTGCAAATAATATATTTTACAAGATTATAATGTAAATCTGTTCAAACATTATAGATGTGTATACTATGCATGTTGTTGTTTTTGCATTTTAAATACATTCTATTTTTGCTTTTTTAAAAAAGAGTACATAATCAGTTAATTATTTAGTGTCCACAAATTTATTTTTAAAAGGTGAGTAAGAATGGTGGTCACAATTAAATTTGTCAATTAGAAATTAAAATCAGATTTTTAATTGTAATTAACAATTTAAAAATTATGTAACAGGATCTGAAATTAATGTAATGTGAAACAATGCAATCTGATTTTTAAACAGAATTGAAAATTAAAAAATTAAAGACAAAAATAAGAATTTAATTATTAATTGTTAGTTTTAAATAAATTTTTCCCAACAGTGGTGAGTAGTGTCTTTTTATTATCATAAGTCTAAGTTCTTATTTTTATTTTAAATTTTTAGTTTACCCTAATGGAGAGGAAAAAACACCCAAGAAAATGAATTTCTTTGGAAACAAAAATTTCACTTTTAGAATGCTTAGTGAAATGGGAAGGCTCAACTGTGATTGGAAAACATTTTAATTTGGGCAATTATACTATAAGAGTAATTTAAAAAATGCAGTTGGCACTAATTGTATTTCCTCTTGTGATGAATCTGATGTCTTACTAGTTCACAAATGAACTTGCATATCATCAAATAGAAATAACAATTAAAATACTGTACATGTATGAAAAAATGTAAAATACTGTAAATTACACATAAAAATATATTGTTTTGAATAAAATTAAATACTGTAGTTAATAAAAAAAGTTTGTCTTGTATCAATTTTGTTCAAATTTGAAATTTATTAGTCATATTTTATTTTCTTATTTTTATGCGAATTTTAAAGTAATTTTATATTGTTGCTTTGCTTTTATGCAATTTTTGAAAATTACAGTACATATCCTCTATTTTTCAAGGTAAGTTAAGTCTATTTTTGTGCGATTTCTTTTGTGCACATTTTCTGAGGAACCTATCTACAGCATACAATGAGACCTGGGTGTATATATTGTGCCCTTTTGTATGGGTCTCCATAAATTGTTGTATCAATCTATTTAAAAAATTTTAAATTTAAGATATATTTAGCTATATGATGTTAATTTATTTATGATAATCTTTTAAAAAGTGTAATTAAAGTAATTCATGAGTATTTGATATGTAAAAATTGTGCTGATGTTTGAGAGAGACGTTTCAATGGGAATGATAATAGTATATGGTTGGAAAAACTGGCCATGACCAAAACTGCATTAATAAATTTAATAAATAAATGTTTAAAGCTAAAAGTTTTAAAAAAGACAAGTTAAAATTAAATGCATATATGTATTGTTGATAAAGATTAATATTTAATAAATGAATATAAATATTTTAATTATTAGTAATACATAATAGAAGATTAATATTTGATTTTAATAATATCGAATTATTATTTTAAAAACTGTTATAATATATTATTTATTTTAAAAATATTTATTTTTAAAAAATGAATTGTTAGTTTATTTTTAGATTATTACAAGCGTTTGTAGCTCTGTTGTAAAACAGATGTTAGTTAGACACATACACACATGCTTGGGAGTTTTTTTTAGTAAAGTTGCAAAGCTATTTTAAAATTCTGTTATAAAAATTTATAAGTATTATATTGGCTATCACGAGATAAAAATAAGATAATTAATGTAAAATATTAAATCTGATTTTTAAAATACTGTTTAAAAAAACGTAACGAATAAAAATAGACTTAATTTGTTTATAAAAATAATCTTATAAAAGTTAAAAGTGAAATAAAGTAAGAAAGTATATTTTTTAAAAAATGTTTAATAGATTTAAATAAATGACAAAGATTAATTTAAGAATTTAATAATGTGATAAAAAATAAATATTAAATACGTCATTATTTATTTTTAATTCTGTCTTGTTGGTAAAATATGTAAATAAGCTAGCAAGTCGATTGTTTAATTTACCAATCAAATGGGAAGTTTCTTCCGGTATAAAACCAAGGTTCAATTGTTCGGAGGGGATTGTGATTGAAATTCTTAAAGTAAAGGGTGCTATTACAAATAGCTAAGTAATTATAGACGCTCTCAAAATCGTTTAAAATTATAAGAGAGTAGTTTTTTTTTAAATAATTTATAAAAGTTTTTCGACAAATATGCAGTGCTAATTTTAATTATAATTTCCTATCGTCTCGATCGAAGCTCAGTTTACTATCAAATAGTCATGGAAACATCGTATAAGGATAATATGTATTGGAGACTTTATACTGAAAATTTAACAAACGCTGGATTAACTAGGAGAGTTATTAGATGCATAAAAGTAATACGTTGGACTTTGTATAAATTTAAAAGCTAATGGTAATTAATTTTTATAAAATAGATATTTAAAAGAATGAGAAATACTTCTTTATGAAGAAAGTATTTGTAAATTATAAATTTAAGTATATATCTTGATAAAGATATGATAAGTAACAGTAATTGTCTAAATATTTGCCTTGTTAAGTCTTTATGGTTAAAAGACTAAATTTTGATAGTTTTATAAGGCAAATAAATCGGAAGTTTAATTGGCCAAGAAATACTTATAAGTAAAAATTATTATATTATTAAAGTCTGAATGCTGGTCGTACAGAAGACTCTAAAAGTAATCTTACCTAAATATTCATTAAGGAATGCGCAAATCCAATATACGTGGATATCCAAATCAATTAAAAAATAATTAAATAAGAACTTTGTAAACTATAGACTAATTCTAAAATAATAACTTTTGAATAATATTTTTTTTTTTTTTCATCTTTAAAAGAAATGAATCCGGATTCCATAAACTACTTTAATAATTATTTTATTTTATGGTGGAACTAACTTTGACTTTTATTTTATTTTTTTTAAAAAAAGAAAGTTTTCATTTTCTTCATTAAAAACTTTTGAAAACACGTGATGTACCGGAAAAGGAAGTAATGTTTGATGAAAATTTGTGCCTAGGAAAAAGAACAATTATAAATGAAAGAAGACACCGTTGGATGTTATGTAATATGTTTTTTTATTTATTAACTAACATAAATGTTTAATTAATTATTGATTTATTAAAGATAGGAAAGGTACATTTACATTTTTCTTTAAAAGCTAAATATTAATATAACATTTTATTGCATAAAGTTTATTTTATAATTATACAACACGTAATATTTTAAAGAATAATTGTTGAGTGTAAATGTGGAATTATTTTGTAAAACTGTAATCCTGGAGGACATCGTGTGACGGACTGTACATTAGAGTATTATTTATGGTAAAAAATTATGTAATAATAATAATTTGATGTATTTGCTATGTTTTCTTTAGATCAACCAAATGTTAATTGATTGTTGAATGAATGTATAAATATTTAAATAATATACACACACAATATTAGTAATAGCAGTTTTATTTTAATATGCATACTTTAAATTGATGATGTAAATTTAGTACAACATAATATGAGAACCTAGAAATAATTATATGATTCTTTCGTGAATAAATTTTAATGTTTCTGTTACAATTATATTAGTATAAGTTATTTATTTTTTTATCCTTTTCAAGTTAGTAAGAGATATAATAAAAATCTATATTTTATTTTTATTTTTATTAGATTAGTAAGTTAATTTTATGTAGAAATTTCTATTTTGATTGAAGGCTTAACGTATATAGATGATGAGGTATATGAGATTTTGGATAAATATTTTTTTTTTTTAAAATTGGTCATCTATTTATCTGAAGTTAAATAAGGTTAAAATGACTTTTGTAGATAGAAGTTTTTAGGAAGGAATAAGAATAAAAGTAAAGAAGAGTAATAGTTTAAAATAAAAGAATCATAGAATTTTATTTAATATAATACGTTATAAAATTTGAAATTGTTGAATAATTTTAAATATTATTTTAAAGAACATATCGTATTGCATATTTTGATAAGACATTAGTATGACATTATATCGGAAGGAATAAATAATTATAATCAATAAATTATTATATTACAAAGTTATATCAGTTTATACATTAATTGATCTTTGAGTAATATTAATAGTAAATGTAATACATACTATACTTATTCTAAATAGCAGTAGACTTCAGTGAAGTAGCTTTTAATTATTAAAGTCTGTTTATTTCTATATGCTCATGAATGATATTTCATAAACCTTTTCTTGTATTATGTAAATGATTTTATTAAATAAATCATAAACTTAATTAAATGTTATTGATAGAATTTAATAAATGTATAAATTATCTATTTATGATTATGGAAATAGTAATTAAATCGTATTATCTTTTTCTTATTTTTGTTTATTTTCTTTAGTTCCATTTGTAAATGTAAAAGTGTAAATAAGTTATTTGTTAAGTTGATGTAAATAAATTTGTTTAAGTTGTTTAAAAGTGTGTCAATTCATTATTTTACCAGTTTGACAACAGATAATTTGAATATACATAATATTTGCATATGAATTTATTATTATTATTATTTTGAGAAAAAACCAATATTTTCTTAATATAATTTATAGAAATTGATTGACATTAACATATAATATTACAGTCAAAAGTAATTATAATCAAATAAGAGTATAATATTATTTTTGCACAGATTGTTAAATTATATTTTTGGCATATTTAAATAAGGTACTATATGGAAATGAAAGAAGTATATGATTTACTTATTTTCTTAATGATTAATAGTATAATAAATAGATAAGATTAAGCTATACACTAAAGATTATTATTGTTAGTTATTGTTATTAGAATAAGTTAGGTGTATTTAGGTTTGATATTAAATCCCTTATCATTCCTATCTACATAATTATTATTACTTTAAGATAATTAGAAGAACCTGAGATCGTTTAATTATATTTCTAAAAAAGATTGAGATTTATTTATCTATTATTATTAAAGATAGTTTATTTATAAAAGTATAAGAGTGTGTAGAGTTAGTAATGAGATAATAAAGAAGTAATAGTATTCTTATGCATTGAGACATGTCTTGGAAAGACATTGATTCAATGTAAATCTAATTACCAATTGTAACTTCACTTCACAGTCTCATGATTTTAATTAAATACTTATTTAATTAGTACATTATATTGAACTATATTAATCTAATAAGTTATAATATTATAAAAATATATTAAAGATAGTTGTACATATTTTAGCTGAGTATAATGATTTAATTGAGCTAGTCTTATTTTAAATTATTTTATATATCGAGAAGTGAGGGTACAATATATATATATATATATATATATATATATATATATATTGAACCAGTGCTTTATCTGATTCAATGGGTTCATTGCCAAAAATAAAACCCTTTTATTTTCATTACATTTCTAAAATTAAAAAGTTTAAAAACATTTAAAAATTGTGTATAAAAGTATGAGTATTAACACACATACTCAGTTATGATTAAAATAGGTCATTTAAATTTTTTTATATAAATTTAATTTCTAAAGTACTTTTCTTTTACCACTTCTTTTTACCTTTTTTTGTCAAATTGATTAAAAGCAAGCCAACTTTTTAATTACCTTCCTGTTTCTTTTATTTTATTTATAATCCATTTTAAGTTTAATTTAAAAAATGGGGGTTTAATTTTGTGTTTTTTTTTCTATGAGTTAATCCCTGGTTAGAATTCTTAATTAAGGTTGAGGGAAAAATTTAGATTTGCCCTGGTCTAAGGCTTAGAATTGAACAACAAGAAAGTTTATGTGGGAAATAGTGTGGAGGTATAAATAACCCCAAAAGTTTTGGACATTTAAGATTATTCTTGGCTGGAGCAAGCTAGTCACAGTCATTGATTCAGTTTCTAATAATTTCAATATTCATTTTTACGCATTTATATTGGCAGTTCAGACGCATTTATATTGGCAGTTCAGACATTTAATTTCTTTTCAAAATGGCAGTTAATAAAAGATTTTGTTTCCTAAAGTTTGCTTAGATAAGATGTCAGAATTCACTGCTATATGTATGCTAACTTACAATATGCCTTGCTAACTTAACTAATGATGGATCTCTGATTCTTAGTTGTTCTCACATCATGCTATAAAAGTCTGAAGTAAAAAGGATTCTAATTATGCCTCTACACTTGCCACTGTCATAAAGAAAAGACACCTGAAAGATGAACTTAAAATAAAAGTGTACACTCTTTTAAAAAACTACATGAACTCTACTTTACTGTAAGGTAAAATATTTATTTTTTCAGGGTAAATAAATATTTTAATTAAATCTCTGCTCAATCTAAAAATAAATATGTAGTTTTAATAATTATTTAATCTCCTAATTATTATCCGTATTTTCTTTTTATTGTACTTTATAGTGTGTCTTGGAATCTTAGTTTTAAGATTCCAAGTTTATTTTCCATTTCATTTATTAGAGAGTGTATTGTGAGATTATATTTTTATATGCTTAATGTGTCTTTCTTCATTTTACTAACTATTGCTAAATGCTTTGTCAGAGTTTTATAATTTTTCTTTAAATCACCTGTTCATATTTTATTGTCCAATAGTTAATTTAAATTACTATGTTTGTGCTGTTTGTAAACTGCAAGTCTTTTGACTGGAGGTTTATCGTGTTTATTGCTCTAGTTTTTTATAATTGGAGATTTCATTTCTTCTTTTCTAGATTATGAAAGATCGTAATCATATTTTTCTTGTCTGGTATGTGGAATCAACCATGAATATCCTTAAAAGTGGTGTAATCATGGGGTGTCCTGCTGGCAAAATGACATTCTTATCTTGATGCATTATTCCGGGCAAGAAAAGTTTATCGGCACCATTTCGTTCATTTCCTACCATACCATATTTTTTTTATATCTCTGAATCAGGAAACTAGAATTGTTGTTCTTTTATAAATCACCAGTAGGAATATACTATTAATCCCCTTTTAAATTGTAGTTGATACAACATTTCTTTCTGCTAAATCATTTAATGTTCGAATATTTTCAGCTCATATACACTTTCTGATGAAGTAGTGTATAAAAATTTAGGTCACATTTAGCATTTTGTAGGCTAGATTTATTAGATCTTTTTTGCACTAAAGTTATTTGTCAGAGTGTGTACTGAAAATTTAGTTTGTAACATTATTTATAATTCTAATTATTTTACTTACTTGATAAGTGCTTGGGAAGAAGTCAATGGTTTTCTAATTATCTACCTGTCTCCTACTGAGACTTTTAATTCCTACTCAGGTTAGTTTTGGCCAGTTGTTTGGTTGGTGATTCACCCTTATTATATGTCTGTTTTCCTTAAATCAGGGGTTTAATTTTTTTTATTAATTTTAAGACATTTATTCTGTAGTATTTTCTAATTTACTATTTTGTTAAATTTGAGATTTAAGTTTTTTCTTGTTTTATAATTCATACTCCATCATATTCATTTACCATTTTTGTGTCTTGCATTGGAATCAACTGTGGAGATCTTAAACATGATCTATCCATGCAGCAGTTCTGCAGACAATATGACATCATTAGTCAATAAGCTAGTGAGTGCTCACCCATGCTGGTTTCATTGATTCATTCAGGAAACTTTCCTTACTTTTCGTTTTAGAACTTTTGAATAAGGAAACCTGAGTTGCCTAGGTGAATCATCAGCTGAAGAATATCCTCCTTTTCTAATTCACTTTTATAAAATTAATCTGTCTTCCAGAGTGTTGATGTATAGTTCTTGGTTAGTACATGCCTGATATATCCAAATTTATTGTGTGCAAATCTCTATTTTAAAATTTTATATTACTCTTAATTAATTTAGATTGTGCTTTACGCAAAAAAGTGAAGCTTGTCTCAATCTTATTAAAAAGTTATATGGCTAAGCGCTTTCAGAGACCTTGAGTCTCCATAATCATAGCCTACTTTAACTGAAGTTTAGTTGTGGTTTATGTAAAATTTATGCAAATTTTATAATGACCATTTTCTGGAGATTGCAAAGCACGATTCTTTCCAGTTTATTGCATAATTGCCATTTGCCATAAAGCATGCCTCTTTAATTTTTCAATTCATATCATTATGTAATTTCATATGAACATAATGATATGAAACAAAAAATTAAAGAGGTGTGCTTTATTGCAAATGACAATTGTGCAATAAACCGGAAAGAATTGTGCTTTGCAATGTCCAGAAAATGGTCATTATAAAATTTGCATAAATTTTACATAAACCACAGCTAAACTTCAGTAAAAGTAGGCTATGATTATGAGACTCAAGGTCTCTGAAAGTGCTTAGCCATATAACTTTTTAATAAGATTGAAAGAAGCTTCACTTTTTTTGCATAAAGCGCAATCTAAATTACTTACTACTCAAAAGTGAAGTAGAAAACTAGTATTTTATTACTCTTAATAAAACTTTAAAATTATTTAAATTTAATTTTTGCTGATGTTCTTAGTGCTTTTATTTCTCAATTTTCTAAACAATATTCATGAGCTCTTGTTATCTCCCTGAGTCTAGTCAGCACAGACCATCATCATCATCCACTTTTGATCATGATAAACAAATTTTCCAGATATGTAGTGATCTGTTTGGCATCCTCCATGATCAAGGAGGGATTGAGTGACCATTACAATATATATATATATATATATATATTGGTCATATGATATATATTGTAGTGACCATTACAATATATATATATATATATATATATATTTGCATATGATGCCAATAAAAGAATAAATAAATAGATAAAGATTATAACTTCAAATGGAGTAACCATAAATTAGTATAACACTAATCATTTTCAAAGAATAAGTAATAATTATGAATTAATGCCGCCTATAGTAAAATCTTGCCAGGAATTATTAATAAATAAACTGATACTTTTGAGAAAAAAGAGCTTTTGGAATTGTTGCATTTTAAAGTATAGTCACTTTATGGATTTTTGTTAGGACTTTCTCCATGCCAAATTAATAAAATTGTTTTGAAAACTGGAGAACCCTTTATGATAAATATTGATCACTATTTATGCACAATGCATGTTTTATTTATATAATTATGTTTGATTTAATATTTCTTTTGTTTTAAAAGGTCATTTAACATATATATATATATATGAGAGAGTGAACATATAAATACATAATGAAGGAATGGATCTGTATGTCAGATCCACACTTTGCATCTTTCTAGATTTGTAAACTAGGATCGAACCAGATCCACATGTGTAACAATGTTTATAGAACTTTCCATCTGCTATCTTGTATACATTTAATTTCTAGACCAGTTAATAAGTGAATAAAATATCAAAATTTTCTATTTAAAATTTTAATTATAAATATTGGAGGGTCCTATATATATATATATAATTACAGATGGAAACTTTTATAAAAATCAATAAATAAATTTTATTATTCTATTTTTTTTAAAGTCAAAGTATTTTATTCTAGAGATTTACTTTTGTGATAAATCCTGCTAACATTCTTTAGCGTAAAACAAAAAAAAGTCCATTAACAAAATAATAATGGAATTTCTAATTAAATTAAAAGTAAAACATAAAAGATACTTGAAAGAAAAATTTTTCAAATCTATATTAAATTAAAAATAGATTTGAAACAATAAAATCATTGGGTTTATTGGGAGAATGGATCTTAAGAATACAATATAAAAATATTTTAGATCAATGATTACTGTCACCTGAATTTTATATATTCACTTGGCCTTGGGTGAATGAAAAAGGGGAATTTTTAAAAAGTATTCTGAAAAAGTATAAATAGCCCATGAGAACAATAGGCATCAGTCAGTCATAGATTCATTCAGTCAGTGCAAGGCAAATCCATGCCAGTTTTATTTTTAAAAAAAATATAGATATGTGTAGAAGAATGGTAGTGGGGTAAATGGTTCTTAACCTGCTCATTTCCCCATTGTCCCAAATATGATCACCAGACTACCATAAAGCTGGAGAAATTTCTTCAAATGTTTGAATTTTGGACTGCCAAACTGTTGAACTCTTAAATCAAACTCATAGATAGCTATGGCTGTGCAGAAATAATGAAAGACCACTCCAAATTCCTATTTCATCATGGGATCTAGATTTCCAAAAAGGAATGAGAATAAATGAAGTAATATTTTTTCAATTGTTCATT
The DNA here is from genome assembly GCA_028023455.1 of Epiperipatus broadwayi. Lineage (NCBI taxonomy): Eukaryota > Metazoa > Onychophora > Udeonychophora > Euonychophora > Peripatidae > Epiperipatus > Epiperipatus broadwayi. The sequence continues at coordinate 1,102,506 of JAQFVV010000075.1, forward strand.
TCTAACTGCCTGATTTATTCTTCAAATTCCAGTTGGCCTTATAATTTAATTTCACTACAACTAAATGTCTTCTTAAATGAAATTTCTCCTGATTAAATGTAACTATTTTATTAACTAAACTTTGTAATCTTGACTTGCTATAATTTAAATTTAATGTCTATGCCCTAACTGTGTCTGCCTTAAAATTATGTCTCTAGTAATGCACAACTTTTCTCTTAAATGGGTTTAGAAAGATATTTATTATTTACTTCTGAATGTATTTAGTAAAGATTTATAAATTGCTGATTTAAAATGATATCTATATGCCAATTTGTTTCATCTTGACAAAAGTTTATAATTAAATAATTTTGCTTCCTATTTCCTGACCAATGTTTGCCAGTAAATAAATAACTCTATGCTCTAAATGATTACTACTTGGAGCACACTTTTTGTTGAGATGAAATAATTTTGTTTTACTATATATATTTTGAAAATATTTATGCATATATAGTTTAGTTTTTGGGGAGATGTTGGGTCAAGTATGAACTTTTATTTAATTATTTCATTTTAAAGAATGAAGGGGGTTTAGAAAGTTTTCTCTTGCTAAACAGTAAGAGAGAGTGTAAAATGTTTACATTAAAAATATTGGTGGGATTTTGTTTTGAAGGGAGAGACCTGTCACCCAGAGAAATGATATTCGTAATAATATTTAGGCTTATTTTGTGTTAATCCAATCTTGGTTAATCTGTACAATATCAGTATAATTTTTCATGGCTCAGTACAATTTTCATATCTAATTTTAAAATCCATTTTCCAGTATTGGTATTTTGCCTCAACAACCCTTTGCTTGATCGCCTGTTTAGTCCTTTGATTACTAAATCAGAATTCTACATGTGATATATTCATGAGCTAAAACTTTTGGTCAGGATATGAGAGACAAAATTGGGAAGACTTGAGGTAAGCTGAGCTTAGTAAGTCTTGGTGATTCCCGATCTTTCACTAGAATGGAGCAGGGGAATTGAGTCTGTGCTGGTGATGTAATGTCAAATGCTGGGTCTGATTAATTTCTTTTGTGTCTGAGCACATGATGGCAGGTTGATGACAGTCTGATCATATTATTTATGTTTTAGTATCAGTGAAGTATTTAGTTGTGAATATCATGATCTGCTTACATTTAAGCATGTCAATCTCTTCAAAGCCAATTCCTAAAAATATGATCAGATTATTTCTCTCTTAGAATAATTTTTACTTGTATTAAAGTTACTCAAAATAGGACTGTTAAATATTTGTTTCTTATATCATATACTTGAGTGGGCATCTACCATAGAACTTTAATCATTTTATCTGTTTAAATTGACATATAAATTATACTGCTCCCTTACATGAGGCATAATAAGTGTTATGATCAAAATTGATGTTAACAAACAATGAAATAAATCAGTGAGACCTTAAAGAATTATAGAAATGTTTTTTATTAAATATATATGTGAATTTAATCTACCTGTGGTTCGTTTCCATTAATATTATTCAAAAATTAGCATTTCTATTTAATTATTGTGCTGCTATCTGAAGACTCAAGGTCACACACATACCATTCTTATTTTGGAGTTCATGAATAGGTGTAATTAGAATAAATGTTAGAGTTAAATGTTAGAATTAGTCAAGGCTCATGCTCCACCATTGATGCTGCCAGCCGGAGTTTAGAGAAGATTAATTGCTCGCCTCAAAAATGTTGTTAATTAGTTTGTAGATTTAGAGAGTGGGTAAACAGGGCAGAAAACATAAATATTTGTGATCTTTGATCTCATATATTGTTGTATTTGAGGTATTTTTACCAGGCTGTGAATCATGTTGAGTTAACATACAATTTCGACCAGTACAATATAAATGTATAACTAACCAAAGGAAAATTTTAATAATTTGTTTTTATTTACTGATAAATGACTAATAGACAAATTATATATATTATAACAAATATGCAAAATATATGTGTTGCCTATTAGTCATTTATCAATAATTTTAAAAATAAACAGAAAAAAAATATTTTTTTAAAAAAATGTTATTTAACCAGGCAGTATAATAGCCAGTAGAAAGGGAAAAGATTTTAAAATAAGGAACAAATGACTGAGTTAGAATTTTAAACAGAGAATAAAATTCCAGTCAAATTATACTATATTTGATTTAAAATAGATGATTTCAAACAAAAGAATAATGAATAAAGGAAAAAAAAAACTATAGTGATAATTTAATAGTTTAAATTAGATTTGGTTTTTAAAGTATTAATCTGAAAGGAAAATGGAATGTAAAGTCATCTAATTAAATATCAAATAATTATTATCTAAAAAAAGAAGGGATTTCATTTTATTGAAAAAACAATAAATTGATTAGATAGTTAATGCTATAATTGAAAAGAGAATTAAGTAATTAAAAAAGAAAGAATTAAAAACTGATTAATGTGGGAGATTGTTTAAGATAATGGCTGAAAAAGGGTAGTTAAACTAAGTTCTGTTTTTATTAGAGTTATTTAAGATTGATAATTATTCATAATTATTTAAGAGTTATTGAAGTTATTCAAGTTATGGAAATATCTTGTGACTGTTAATTTTACTGTCATATTACTGATTTTTGTGGTACCTTTCATTTTTTGGACTAGTAGTTTTGTGGCTTCAGTGATGTACAGGAACCTCTGTGGATGTCATAATACCACTATGCCCTGCTATATTGAAAAAGGAGTGTTCATTCAGTCTTTTTGTTATGCAGTTTATATAAATTATTGATAGCCTGAGATATGATTATAATCTTGACCTACCTTTGCCAAGACATCTGCTCACTATACACCCATAATCATTGTTAAACAAATAAATGAAGATAGATACTGCCTCAGAAGGAAGAAGCCACAAGCTGCTAAGTAAACAGGAACCCAATGCAAGAACTGTGAACATGACTTCTAGGCACCATCATAAAAAGACAGGCATGATCACCTTAAGGAAATCTCTAACAAAAAACTAGGTCAATGTAAGACAAAATCAAAGTTTTGACATAAACTGAAATACAAGGCATATGATTTACATTTTCTTCATAATCTTTGCTAAAACTGGAAATTTCTTACACTCTTGCTTCCTACTTAAAGATGAAATCAATTATGCTAAATTATCTTTTTAATTAGTTCAATTTTATTTTACTTTATTATTTTTATAGTTGTAATTTGATATGTGTTAATTGCATAAATAAATATATGTTATTAAATGGTTAATTTGGCCTAAATTCTCGTCTCTCTGAATATCACTGAATGAAATTTAGTTAAGACAATTTTTATATTGTTTTGTTTTAAAATATTCATGGTAAAAGTATTTTGCTTTTAGTAGTCAGAATGAATGTAATGATCCTGAAAGGTGGGTGTTATGGGTGTTTTATAGACAATTCTCAGTCTATATTTAATATGTAAAATATTGATTATGTTTTTCCCTCTGCTTGTATAATGGTTTGGATATTAAATTATTTATAAAAAAAAGTTAGGATCCATTATGAGTGCCTGAATAAACTATTATAAATTTATTGTAATACAATAATTAAAAAATAATGGGTGTGTAGTTGAAAGAGAATATAAGCAATATAATTAAAATTTTAGAAATACAATTAAAATTTTAGAAATACATAGGCATATGAAAATAAATAATTAAAACAGGACAATTTAGAAAAGTAAAGGTATCAAAAATAAGCAAGCAGATAAGGTTAAATGGGCTTGTGGTGTGGAAGATTTGGTGAACATAACAATTAAATGAAAGAATAAATGAAATCAGTTAGAAAACAGTATAATAGATTAGTTAAAGAAAATAAAAAAATAAACAAATAGTAAAATGATAGCAATATTGAAAAGAAAAAAGATAACTATTGAAAGAAAAAAGATAACTATTTTTATTTAAAAATAATAAAATTAAAAAGTGTAAATGCTTTTGAGAGCAAGGATAAAAATGAAAGCTCAAGGAAAAGAATTTTAAAATGTTTCCAGTGAAGAATGACAACAAAATAAGAGTGAAAAACAAGGACTCAAATAAGCAAGTAAATAGTGACATCATGATAATGATGATGAAAATGTTCTAGAGTATAAAAAACAAAGTAATGAGATTGGCCAGAGCTTACAAAACAAAATAAAATGACAGCAAAAAGCTTAAAAATCGAAATAAAGAGACAGCTAAAAAAACTTCAGAATAAAAATATTGATAAAAAATGAAAAAAAAAAGTGTCAAATGGTGAGAACAGCTGCCTTACAAGCAGTTGTCCTGGGTTCACTTCCTTGCTGATGCTTTGGCATATGAAAAATAATGAAACAAACATAAAACTTGAAAACCTAGCTAATATGTTTGAAAAATTAGAGTATCAGATTAAAGTAGGCTATGAGAAAATGAAAGGAGAAATTATGAAAGTAATAATAGGTGGAATGTAAATAAAATAGAAAATAAAATTGAAACAGCTTATTAAAAAATTCAGGAAAAAAAACTGGGAAAAGAGTGAAAAATAGAGCTATTACAGAAAGCAGCAGCAGGGATTAAATTATAAAATGAAAGGGTACTGGAAAATATTAAGTAAGAAATTAATGATTTAGCATCTAAAATTAATAGAATAAATTTACACAATAATAGGCACCATGAAACACTTAGAGAAATTGGTAAGTCAAGTTGAAAAGATGTGAAAATAGACTTAAATAATCACAGGAAGAATAGTGTTAGTGTAAACATGCACACAATGAATAATAGCCCTGCAATTGTCAGCCAGTTTCTAAAAATACATATAGTTTGGGGATATAGTTTGAAGATACATATGTGAAACTCTCACTGAATACATTAGTCACTTAGGAAGATTCTTTATATAAATCAGTTAAGTAAAGAAGCCAATATTGTGATCACATGTGTACATCTTTAACACACATCTCAAGCTTGGTGGAATTCCTTCTTTAAGAAACCCATAAACAAATGAGCCCTGTTAGACAGCTATGGAGTGAGGAATGCTATAAAAATATTAAACACTAGGAGTGTCAAGAAAAATGGCAACCTGGTGAACAATTCACTCTATTTTTCCAAAGACAGGTAGTAAGATTATGAAGATTGGCATAGATAGTGTGGCACAGTTTTCCTTATACAAAGAGAAGAAGCTCATTGATAGTGAGAGAAGAAGAGTTGAACAAATGACCAAATTGCTAAGTGCTTTCAATAGCACTAAACATGCCTATGAAACAAAAGATAGTATTTAAACCCCAATCTAAAGAGCAAAACATAAATGCCATGAAATTTGGTTACATAAAACTGTTGGAGTGTATCCAGAAAGTGATGATTTTCTGGCAGACCTGAAAGAACAAAAGTTTTCAGACAAACTGGAAGTGACTTGTATCTCACTCTACTAAACAATGTGAAAGACTCAGGAGTGATCACAAGCCTCTTGCATGAGTGACTATTCTAAAAGGCTATTAAGAATGTCAAAAGAAAGATATTACAATAGGAAACAGAGATAAAAAGTAACCCAGTGATTGGATGGACTGGCAGGTATAGACCATGTAGATAAGGACCCAATATTTTGTTAAAGAAATATTATTAATGTAAATAAAAAATTTAATAATGAGTAAATAAAATAATTTTTTTTTTCTTCACCTAAGTAAGAAAAATAAAGAATAAAAAATAATAGATGTTGGCTAATTTGATACTAGTATAACTAATAATTCTTGTAAATAATAAAAAAGATAATGTTGAAAGTAGCTAACAAGGGTCAATCCCCAAATTATGACAGCCAAAATTTATGGTTAATCCAAATCATAAGTCTGTGTATTGGACACAGTGGAACATGACTAAATAAAAAAATAAAATAGGACATATATAAAGTTAACAATTAAAAAAAACAAAATAAAAGTTTTTAAATGTAACCATATAATTATTAGGCTGAGTGCAAAAAATAATAACAATACAATTCTTTGAAGTACATGTCGAGCAATGTTGAGTAGAGGAATAATACATTGAAGTACATTTGTGCATATAATTAATTTATAAATTTTAGATTGTATTTGTACTTTTATATTGGACTATTTCTATCATCTAATGTGAGTATTGAATGTCTTTAAAAAAATCTAACTTTATTCAAATATTCCAAATACATTTAACTGTTAGTAATAACACATAAAACAGGTTAGAATATACACAATGTTTTGAGAAGTATTATTCTCTCCTCACTTTCAGGTGTTGTTGGCCTGACCAGTGATAATACTAGCATATGGCTCTAGCCTAGATGATTATTGAGTATTAAATTTTAATTTAACACTATAACCAACTGAACCATTCTGTCAAAGGTAACAGTTAGTAGAAATCTCATATAATATCTATGAGGTTCCTCCTGATTTTTCCACTTTTTTCTAAGAGCAAATTAATTAGTGGTTTCCATACATTATGTATAGTCATACTAAGTTAGCTTGTGGGATTTTTTGCTATTGTCATGTGAGCAGATTTTTTAAATTTTTTTCTTTGTACCTTTTTTTTCTCTATCCAATATTTTTGTATTTTCCCAATTATTGGCACATACATGGTCTACTACCTTAGAGATATCTGTTTTCTCTTTTCTAATTATCAGTTTGTGTTCTTGCAAGTGCTTTTCAATGGAACAACTAGTCTCATTAATATATGTTCTTTCATATTTACATGGAATTTCATAGATACAGTTTTTTTCTTTTCAGCATTTCAAGTTTAGGCTTTATAGAAGTTAGAATTTCTCATAGTGTGGTATGGCTCTTGAAAGCTGTTTTGATGTTATTAGATATAATGTCAGCCATTAAGGAAGTCACTCAAAAATTGCCTTTAGAAGAAGCAGAAGAATTATGCTGGAGAATAAAAAGAACACTTGACAAGCAACAAAAATTTTAGTCAAACATATCCTGCGGTGAGAGGAAAGTAATTAAATATCTCAAAATAGATAAATCTATAATTATTCTGCCTGCTAACAAAGGTAATATAACAGTTGTAATGGATACGATTTAACTATGACAGCAAAATATAAGAACTTCTCACATTAGAGCAATATCTAGAAAAGTGCCAAAAAAATCCAATACTGAGTACGGAAACAAAGTTAGAAGAATTACTGAGGAAGCATCACAGGTACTTAATTGATTCAGAAAAAAGTAAAATAACATCATATTTCAGCAAAATTTCTCATCTTTATAGTCTATCAAAAATTCATAAGGATTCACCTTGCCAAAATTTGGCAAGATTTCTTCTCAAAGTTTTAAGTCCTTTGGCATACAAGACCAAGTCTTTTGTCAGGGATTCTAGATACTTTGTAGAATTGATTGAGAGTATAAAATTGAAAGAACTGACTTACTGGTAAGCTTTAATGTGAAATGTTTATCCACAAATATACCATGTGAAGAAGTATTGCCTATTGTAAGGAAAAGATTAAAGGGTGATAATACTTTACAAACCAGAACAGCTCTTCCTATAGATAGTATAATGGAACTATTAACATTCTGCTTAAAAACAACCTACTTTCAATATAACACAGAATTCTTCTAACAAAATCAAGGAATGGTGATGGGATAACCATTGTCTTCCCTGATTAATGATATTTACATGGAAAAACTTGAAATCTTAGCCATAAAAATACTCCATATCTACCTAAAGTTTCACTTCACTATGTAGATGACACATTTGTTGTAAGGCCACATGGTGATGCTCTGCTACAAACATTCTGGACACACATCAACAACATATCCCCTTCAATTAAATTTCACAATAGAATCTGAACAAGAACAAAAATTAACATTCTTAGATGTTTTTGGAACAAGACTTCATCATGGCAAAATCAGAACTACAGTTTACTGAAAATCTACACATACAGAAAAATACCTAGCCTATAAATCCAATCACACCAGAAACACAAACATGGAGTTATACTATCACTATGGAACAGGGCAAAAGGAGTTTGTTCAGAAACTGGTGGTTTGGAAAAAAAGATCTATATAGAACAAACTCTTATGAAAAATGGTTATCCAGTAGCTGCTATTAAGAAAACATTAAATAGTCAACAAAAAGAAACATCAAAAGAGAAAAACAATTATTTGTACTGTAGTGTACCCATACATTCCAAGCAGACAAATTAAAGAAAATCTGCAAACAGTATAACATTAGAACAGCTTTCCAGAGCCATACTACACTACAAAGAATTGTAATATCTTCAAAACCTAAATTTGAAATGCTGAAAAGAAAAAAACTGCATCTCTGAAATACCATGTGAATGTGAAAGAACATATATTGGTGATACCAGTCATCCCATTGAACAATGCTTGCAAGAACACAAACTGATGATTAAAAAAGAGAAAGAGATACATCTAAGTTAATAGACCATGTATGTGCCAATGAACATATGTTCAATTGGAAAATACAAAAATATTGGATAGAGTAGAAAAGGTACAAAGAAAAACATTTAATGAAGCTGCTCACAAGACAATGGTGAAAAATTTCATAAGCCAACCTAGTATGACTATACACATTGTATGGAAACAACTAATTAACTTTGGTCTTAGGAAAAAGTGGAGAAATCAGGAGGAACTCATAGATAAGTATATGAGATTTCTACTGACTGTTCCATTTGGCATGATGGCTCAGTTGGTTAGAACATTACCTTACAATTCAATACTCAAGAATGTAATGGTCCAGGTTCAAATCCCATTCTAGTATTGTCACTGGTCAGGCTAGCAACACCTTAATAAGAGGGGGGAATAATACCTCTCAAAACATTGTGCATATACTAACCTGTCTGATGTGATATTACTAACAGTTGAATGTATTTGAAATATTTAAATAAAGTTAAATTTTTCTAAAGACATTCAATACTCATATTAGATGATTGAAATAGTCTAATATAAAAATACAACTAAAACACCATTATTACAAACTTTTAGGAAAACATATAGATTGTATTCTTTGTCTGAATAGGCCCTTAATTTGTGGAGGAGATATTGATCCACAGATGGATCTGTGCAGGAAACCCCAGCTTAAGATAATGATTTGAACAATTCAAAACAAAACAACACTCTCCATATAGTAGTGCCATCTTGTGCTAACAAGAGCAATCAATGGATGCCAGAAGGCTTGTGCATAAAATCCCTATCTAGTGCCTACTCATCCAATATCCCCAGACTAGTTTCTGGCTTGTGGCCTTCATCAGTGAGGAGCCTTGGATCTGAGAGCACTGCACCTAGATCTTAGGATCTAATGCAACCCTCCAGCACCCACCTTTTAACTCTATTTAACTACAAAACTATGAGAATGAAATTGAAAACACTATTAATATTAATATTTTGAATTGTTTAATAACAATTATTGTGCTAGTATGAGATAGTGGTCATGTGATGTTTAGTGATAATGATTTGCCATTAGATAAAAGATCCTGGCTCATTAAAAATATAGCAAGAAAAAAATCACAGCCAATTAATAAAAAGAATTATAAGAAGTAGGAATAGTGCTGACATTCTCAGATAAAATGTTCAAAGACAATATTTTGCACCTGTATAGAACAGAAATTGGACTCATGCTGTGAAGATATTAAATGTAATTGAATTAATTGAGGACCAATATTCATATGAAATGCAAAATCAAGAAGTTCATGTGTTTCTTATAACTGGCTCATTGTGAATCTCACTCATCATGAAACTTACTTATTAGGCAATCATAAAAACGTTTTTTTTTAAATAATAATGCTGTTAGAATTAAAATCGGTCACTGTCTAGGAAAGAAATTGACACATTTTACACCTAAATTAGGAGATGTTCAAAATAGCAAATATATAAAATATATGTGTTCCATAAAATATTTAAAAGGTATGTTAAAAATAAACAGAATATGTATATATAAAGTAAAAAAGGCTATCATTTAACTAATCAGTATAATAGCCAGTAGAAAGGGAAAAGATTTTAAAATAAGGAACAAAAGACCGGTTTAGAATTTTTTAAAAAAGAATAAAACTTAGATCAAATTATATCAAACATGATTTAAAATAAATGATTTAAAACAAAAGAAAAATAGAATAAAGAAAAAAAACTATAATGATAATTTAATAGTTTAAATTAGCTTTTCTATTTGAAAGAAATTGCTTATCTTCTTTGTAAACTACAAATTCTAAAATGTTCTCTTTAAAAACTACAAATTCTAAATCTTTAAAACTAGAAAATAAAGAAAACAAAAAGAATAACTTAAAATTGTATTCCATGAGTTAAAGTATTAATTTGTAAAATGAAATGTAATATAAAGTTATTCAATTAAATATAAACTAATTATTATTTAGAAAAAAAAAAGAACAAGAGGTTATATTTTACTGACAACCATAAACTGAAGAGATAATTAATGCGATAAGTAAAAATACTAATTAAATAAAAAAATAGATTGAAAATTAATTTGTAAGACAAAATTGTATTTTTATTGAATAAGAGACATTTCATTTTAGATATTATTTTACTTTGACTTATTTTTTATTTTTTTGCATTGTTTGTATTTTCATTGTAATTTCATTATGATGATCTAATATGTATAATTTGCATAATAGATTCAATTGAAATTTCAATGATTGTGATGACAAATAGGATTGCAATACCAAAAATTGGAGACCATTGAGGATTTAAAAAACCACGTTTTTATATAATTATATCTGCTCTTGAAACATTTGAAACAGAACATTTAATAAGTACTAGAGAAACTTATAAAAACAATTTTACGTTGAGAAATAACGATTTAAAAATATGCCTTTCTCCTAGAAAGATTTCATTATTTTTTTTTGCTTCTAGAATGCCATCCCTCACCACTCAACCTAATTTAAATATTCTATTTTAAAGCGTAATCCCGAATAGTAACCGTAGAATAACATATATAAGATAAAGATTTTTACATTGAATCATTTTTCCTTTATTTTTTTATCATTTACTTTTTACTTTAACTTTAGCTTAATTTTTATTCAATTGGTCAGTACAATTTACATTTTGGAAAAAAATTATTATGTTTTAATTAGTAATTCACTCCAAAACTATAATAATTTTAAGCGGATCTTCTGAGAACACGCGTCTACATATCAAACAAACATTTATGCTATGAAATTCATGCAAATTTTCCTAATTAAATCAATATTTAAAGTTTATATTTAAATGCCAACTCTTTTCGTGTTACAAATTTGCCCTTTTAGTATTACATGCATTCATCATATTTTGGTGAGGATTATATTTTCACTTCTAATTTACATTCTTATATGTTTTATGCAATAATATGATCTAAATATATGTTGTTGTTATTTTTTTTAATTCAAGATTATCAATCTTATATATTTTAATCCACAAAACATTTCTAGTAAATACTGCTTTAAAAAGTTTTAAAAATATGAAATCACTCTCTTATATATCTATTAAATGATAAACTTCGTAGCATTACTATGTAATATAATTCATTAATTACCATGCATATTCCACTTTGTAAGCTACAAAATCAATGTGTAGGCAACTCATATTGGTTGATCTGTTCTATAACTTCTGTCAATACATGGATATGATCCACATTCTCTAACCACTTTTAAAACTAGTTTGTTCTTTTGGGTGGTTAAAATTCAAAGTTTCCCTTTTGAATAGTAATTATTTTGGTAAAAATTTTGTATGCAATTGATTGAAAACTGATAGGTTTGTAATTTCTCATATCACATTTCTTATATATATATAATACAAAACCATAAAACAAAGTGTAAGCTTGTGGTTAAGACCTGTAGAGGTTCCTACTGTCGCAGTTTTACACGCATATTCTTGAGGTTATAGCCTTAGTAAATATTACAATACTAGATAAAAATCCAAATTTTACCAAAATTCTTACAGGATCATTGTTTGATCTATTAAACAAATAGACCTTCTCAAGTGAAAATCAAATTAAGGAAACAACATATGTATACAAAACAAGCAAAACTTCCCATAATTTATTTTAAAAACCAACTTCCCTTTATATCAAAAGATGTCTTCATAAGATAAAAGGAAATTGTTTTTTGAAATGAATTATGGGAAGTTTTGTATATATATATATATTGTTTCTTTAGTATGTATTTCACTTGAGAAGGTCTATTTCCTTAATAGATCAAACCATGGTCATGTAAGAATTTTGGTAAAATTTGGATTTTTATCTAGTATTGTACTGTGCTGTAGTTTTGCATTTTATTTATTACTAGTATAGTGTTAAACAATTTTGAATATATATATATATATATATATATATATATATATATATATATTGAACTCTCACCAAATTAAAAACACTATCCACCTCAACTCTTAAACTACTATACAACAAATCACAATCAAATTATCAGAATAATACTTATTAAAACAATGCTTTGACTAGCAAACAATATATTTCTAATATATATCTAATAAAATTAACATTTAAAAAAATTACCTTATTTAAATAATAAACTAAGGTAATCAAAAAAAAAAACACATAAATTAAAAACAAATATTCAAATTGGATTTCCAGCTCATTTATTATGACAACAACTTAAACTATGACTAGCTCATTGTTTACTCTTATAATATGGTTTGATTAAAATACTAACAAAAAATTATGAAAACTTTGCAGGAGGCATTCAGCAAGTTACACTGTTGGTTTAACATTTAGGATGTATCCTGAAAGACATACTCTCAATGGTATAAGAATATTACTCCTACTTAATGTATATAACAAAAATCACCTTGTAATATTCTCATGACTCACAACACACTCAAAATAAATCCTAACTAAATAATTTATAAACTTTATTATAAAAACAATAAAATTATTATCCTTTCATAAAAATAATATTTATATTTAACATTAACGAAAATTTCTATTCATTATCATTTCATCTAATTCTTATAATTATTTAACATCTCAGGTTCATCTAATAATAACAATGCTAAACACATTAATATAATGCATTCAAATATAATGAGTGACTTTACATATATTCAACTACTCTCACCAAAACAACACTAAACAATTAGAATATTTTCAAAATTCTTAAAATAATACATTTACTTAACTACTACTCCTCAATAAACATAAATAAGATTATAATTTTTTATGAAAACATCATATAAAATATTTTTAATAAATTCTAAAAAATATTTCATCTCATATTATGTTGTAAAATCGTTTATTTCTTATGTGGCATTTACAAAAAAACATTATATTCTTAATATAATTGCAGTATTAAATATGTTAAACTTGGCATTGTATAATCTTCATAATGACCAAAAATGTTTTGTAATAATAATAATTATAATATATTTTTGTCAATCATATGCAATAATAATATAATGATCCAAATAATTTTTATAACTCGTGTGTGAATACAAAGATTCAAAAACACTCTGACACATCAAACAATATAATTTTATAAAATTTAAAATATTTACAAAATTTAAAAAAAATAATTAATCAAATTAAAATATTTATTGCAAATACCAACTATGCAATAAACCGAAAAGAATCGTGCTTTACAATCTCCAGAAAATGATCTTTATAAAAGAAAACTTTGCATAAATTTTGCATAAATTACCACTAAACTTCATTTAAAGTAGACTATGAATATGGAGTCTTGAGTTCTCTGAAAGTGTTCAGCCATATAATTCTTTTCTAGTAATAATAAGTTTTACTTTTTTGCATAAAGCACAATTTAAAACTTAAAATATTTATATAAAAATATGAAAAACTACATAAACATTAAATAGCCTTTACTCTGACTATTTGCTAAATAGAATTTTATAAACCATGGTACAGTACAGTAATAATACTATTATCATTTTTTTATATTTACAATACCAATATTCCATCATCACTATCATAATCAAACAACAAATATAATAAATAAAATTTATTTACATTATTATTTCTAACTAATGAGATATTTTATATTTTTTGACAGGAAAAGACTAGAAACTCATAATCATATTTAAAAATATGCATACTTAAGCATTTGTAAAATTATTTAAATACCTTCAGATAACACACCTGGTATTTTCTATCTTTATATAGCAATCATAAATCAATTAATATACTTTTAATCATATAAATATGCTTCTGATTTTAATACTCAAGCAATATAAAAAAATAAAGAAAATATACATTAAAATATTATAAAAATGTATAATAATTTACCTTTAATCCCAATCAATATTGGAATTAAATACAGACGTCCCTTTTTTCTTGGTCCTTCAAACATATTGTAAATTATATATTTTTATTTTTACTTTTCAGAAAAACTAAATTTTTCTGACACCTATTGTTTTTCTTTATTTTCTGTATAAATATTTCAATTTTAAAATTAAGCTTATTTCTAAACAAATATGTCAAATGAATATTATTTCTAATAAAAATATTAATATTAAAAAAATAGAAAAATAATAATAAATTCAAAGCTATGTAAATTTCTTGTTCGTCTTCATTCCTCCAGTACCATTGATAAAAAGAAATAAGAGAGATCGCTCTATTGCTATTGACTATGAAAAAGTTTGAACAAAATTCTCTCACCTCCATGCACTGAACAAACTCTATAATCCACAAAACTAAATCATTTAAAATATCTTCAAAATACTTTCCATCCATACTTGATAAATAGTCTATCTAAGTCCACTTTCTTAGCATTTCAAGTAGAAGAGATATTTCAGAAGAAAATATTCATTAATATAATTTTTATAATAAATAATAATTATTCCTGTACATGCATTTTTTATATGCTGGTCCAGACTTATGACAAAGATATGGCAAAATTAATATTTTTATTAGGAAGTGCTTATAAATATTCCAAAGAATAATGTCATTTATCAGTTAATTTTTTTATCAGACAATTTTCACCCAGATTTCTTTCCATGTATACTCTTGTATTTAGATGGCAATAATTTCTAACAATACGTTTCTTAAAAAACTCAAGATCTTTCTTTTTTAACACACATTTTGATTAAATAATTTCTTGCAATATTATATATTCTTTTCACTAAGGTAATGTTTTATAAAAGACATTAAGATAATATTAAAGTTTGTTCTCTCTTTCAAACAGGAAAGTTCTTTTAAAATGTAAAATTCAAGAAAAAAAATTTTCTCTTTATTTTGACACACATGATTTTAAAAATACAATGCTCATTCACGCTGTTCTCTTCTAAACAAATTAGTAGTAAAAAAACATTTTTGCAGATGCATTTGCAGATAATATAAAAATATATTCACATTTATAAAGGTCCATCATATGTATTTAATTTATTTGTATAATTCCACTTTTATTCTTTTTTTTTCTTCATTTTAAAATGTATATAACTTATTAAATAGTTTTCAACAATTATCTTTACATAATAATAATAGGATAAAAATTTCATGACAGTTTATATAACTGAGGATTTATCATAGCTGTTGAATGTAAATATTCTCTCATTTCACACATACAAATAATATTAAATATAAAGTTATTATGATTCCTTATATTTTTCTTGGTGATATGATTGCAATTCTTATGTGTTCTTCCAGACATTATGCTGATAATAAAATAATAACTTGATCTCCATAAAGTTTTCATGGTTTCATTAAGCTTCATTATGAAAATTCTACTGACAGGGAATTAACTCATTTGTCAACTCATGGGATACATTACAATAATTATTTAAAATTATACTTTTAACTTTTACTAAAAAAATATTTTATAAAAATTTAAACTTAAATTAAGATAGGTTAAATATAAGACAAAACAAGAGAAGATAAGACAAGACCAAACTAAAAAATGTCTAGACTGATTGAACACCTGTATTTATATCTTTCTTATCCAATGATTTCATTGGTTGATCCAAGTTATTCTTAGACACTAATTTGTATATCAACTACTTTTCTGTCTACAAAATAATTTTTTAAATGACTATTATTTTTTACATTATATAAAATTTATTTAATATTTTATAATATAAAATACCTTTATTTAAACATTAAAATATTTTTAATAACCTGAATATTAATTTTAAGATAGAAAATATTATTTATTCAGCACAATAAAATTAATTGCTACTGTTAAAATAAAATTTACAATATTATTTCCAACATTTAATGTATCTAATTTTTTATTAACAAGGAACTAAAAATTAATGTTTCTGCCTAACACATATAAGCTCAAAGACAAATGCTTACTCTTTAAAGTCATGCAACCACTTTAGATCATTCTAGAATAATTTAATTACTAATTATTTAAAATATTAACTTAAATAAAGAAAATTATTTTAAATATATTAGAAATATTATACAATATTGTAATTAGACTATTATTTTAATATTATAATCTTTAAATATAATAAACCTTAAATAATTTTACCTTTTAAATAATACATTATATTTCATTTTTACCATTAAATTATATTAACTCTTAGTTTGGTTTCAATGTTCATTCACATCAGCAACTTTAGGTCACTTGAAATTGGTCATTTTTTGAGCTATGGTGATGATTTTATGCTTGTTTGAAAGCTTAGAAAAAGTCCTATAAGATGCTGCCCTCTCTTGAATTATTTTACAAGTAAAAAATCAATAATGGGTATGTTTTAAGTCTAACAAAAGGAGGAGGCTGTCCATTCTCAATCCTGATTTGTTGAGGCCATCCTGTCTCAATGCTGATTGGCTGATGATTATTTGGTCAAAAAGAGACCGGCAATAAATATTTTTCACCACTGAAAATGAAAATATATGTTTTAGAGTGTTTTTTACTATTATTTTTCATACATATTATAAATTATTTTCATAAAATCTGCTGAAAATATAGTTATTTTATAAAAGTAGTAAGGTTTTATTAAAAAATTGTATACTTTACATGATTGTAAATTGAAAAAGAAATCAGTGGTAGCAATAATTTTTATATGCCAGTCAAGAGTTTAGATTGCCCCAAGCTGTTTATTTGATTTTCAAACAAAGATTAATGTTTTAGAATATTTTTCTGGCATTTATTTACATATTATAATGTATTTTGGTTAAAATATGCTGAAAATATAATTATTTTTAGAAAAATGCTAAAACATTCTTAACTTTTATAATAACGTAAATTGAGGAGGGACACTAATGAAGTTTACATGACTTTTAATTTGCTACAATCTTTTTTTTTATTTTTTCGCTATTGAATATTTTTATAATTATAAATAAATATATGTTTTTGAAAAAACTTTCATTTACTTTCATAATCTGACAAATTATTAATATAGTTTTTGCAAATGAAACTAAAATGAATATAATATTAAAAGATGAATATATTTTTATTACTGAGTTTGTGAATTGACTAATTAAAATTTCAGAATTGACCAATTAGAAGTTCAGAGTTTTACCTCACTCAGCCAGTAAACAAATTGATCAAATAAAAAGTTAATATAACTTTAAAATACTTTAAACAGTTTTATAAACTCTTTACCTAACAAATTTAATCTTATTTTACTCACAAAAATTAATACAAAATGTTATGAATTAATAAACATTAAATTTTTTTTCAACTACCTATTTTTAAATTCTAATTAAAAATGACAATGGCAAATGGCATGGTTACTATATATATATATATATATATATATATATATATAGTAACCATATATATATATATATATATATATATATATATATATATATTACTTTTGCATTCTTTTTATAATTTAGTACATCTACTTCTCTCTAAGATATCAATTATCATTTCCTGGACCATTTCCATTTTTTGTAGATCTAATTACACACATCATTTCTTCATTTAAAGTATTGGCTAAATCAGAAGAGGTAATAACACTAGAAGATACATTGTTTGTTCTTCATTATTGTGATGTAGTCTTTTATAAAAGTCTTAGGCACATTTTATAATGTCATATAATTTTTAAGTAATAACCTTATTTTTTACTTCTTATTGCAAAGTGACTGGGAATTCCAATAAAATTTTGAGAGATTTTTATTTTATTCTATAGTTCTTGCTAATTCATAATTTTTTTTAGTACTAAAAAAATTTAGATATCAATTTTTTCTTGATGGATCATTTTAAAAAAGCCATGTTCCTTCTTTTCTTGTCTCAGTGAAACATTTATTAGTAAACTTCTGTCTTTTTTGTACCAGCTTCTTTTCTTGCAGTTCTCAATAATATATAAACTTCTTTTAGTATTGATTTCATTCAGTTCTGAAAGTTATTTTTTTAAAATGATTGCAAATTTAAGTTTATTGGAGTATTTCTGAAAATAAGAAATATAGATTGTTAATATGTTTTTGTTAATATCTCACAAATCCATGATCATTTCTTGTGTTGAATCTATTATGGACATTATAATTCTAAAATAAATATTTTAATTAACAAAAATACATTCCAATTCTGCTGCACCTTCATTTGACTGCTTTCACATTCACTTGCATTTAACATTTTTCTGAATGAAAGAATTCATAACATATATTTTCCCCTAAAAACTTCAATTCTCTGTCCTTTCTCATTTCTACTACCATTACCAAGTTTTCCTACTGCACCTTCAATCATTTATCAATGCTGGCATTAAAGTCTTCCATGACAATTTTAAAATATCATTTGTTGTAATCAAGAGCATTTTATACATACATATAAAATATTTACTTCGTCATTGCTTTAATAATGTATCGTGCAACTCTGAAACACTATAATTTCCACAATTTTTCCATTTTTATTTATAATAAATCTAACTTTACTTGTTTTTTCAAAATTTGTACATTTGTATTAAATTAGGTCTATGTAAATCAATTCTATTTTCACTATTTTTTCTAACTATATAAAATCCAACAATGTTGACAATTCTTCTAATTCTTGAAAACTACCTTAATGTGAAAAATGACCTGCAGTTGTAGGTATCTAAATAAAGTCATAATTCAATGGCAGCCTAGGACCATCATCAGGGGAATCTTAGCATACATTACATGCTGCCACTAATGGTTACTTTGATGGCTTCACAGTCTTTAGAAATAAGAGCAATTATTTAATTTTGTCTGTTACATTTATAAATATCCTTAAAAGATACCCAACATATACATTTATACTGGCTTAAGAAAGGCATCTTATATTTCAATTAAACCCTATCAGAAAACTGAAAAGCAAGATCGTGGTGTTTTTTGACATTATTTTTAGACATACAAAAGCCAATAAACTAACCATGTTGGCTGATGCTTGTTGTCAGCAGTAATCATATAGTAATAACAGCTGCTATATCAAGAACGTTTGCAATGGACATTAAAAATTAGCCTTACTTTGCTGTTTTAAACCATCAAAGAGAATCAAAGGGTCGCCTTTCAATTAACAGTAAGCTCTTTTGTGTGTGTGTGTATATATATATATTATAACGATCCAAAACAATAGTGGAGACAGCAATCTATGTATCTGCAACTACCAGGGCACCATCTAGGCATTTGAACCTAGAAAAATTTATACAGTAGGCAGATACGCGCTGTTAAGATTCCACTTTATTTTATATTTTGGTCATTAGCCCATTGTCACTAGCTCAGTGAGTAGCAGAGATAATAAAATATAAATTTTATATCTTAAATATAAAAGAATAAAAGCCACTGCCAGAAATTAACACATAAAAATATTTATTTACGCACATATAAAATAACATTTAAATTTTGAGTAATAAATTCAACATTTTAAATTTTTCTATTAATCTTTAGTTTTACATTTAAGTAAATTACAACCATGAGTTTAATATTTATTTAGTGAGTCGAGTATGAATAGACTACATAGATCTGCATTTGAAAATAAAATATTCTTCCCTGATTTAACCTTAGGCAACAAATTTCGCAATCAAACTGGCGCCAATCCATCTGATACATTTATGTATTCAATGTAGCATGAAAATACGACAACACAAAATACTATACTGTCAGGAATGTACATCTGAACAGCAAGTAGAATTAGAGAAGACATTGTCTCTCCACCAACAGGAATGTCACATCTGTTGGCGAGTAGAACAATAAACATAAAACTCCATAGGAATGGATCGCGGTCATTTGCCATCTTACAAACCCATCCATAGGCAAACAGAAGGTGTGTGGTGTATATACACAATCCTGCATGTAGCGGATCTCATACTACATCTACTAATTACACAAATATATCCAATCCATTGAGCCAATTCAACTACGAAACGAATAACCTAAGATTACCCTCCCTTAATATAACTTTACAAAACTATATAGCCATTCATGCCCGACTTAAATTTAACATTTAAATACATTCGCACAGATTATTTTTATACAATTTGTTTTATAATGTCAAGTATAGATCGGCTGCATAGATTCCACGGTCAAAAACATTCCAAATTAAACAAAACTGATCAAAATACAAAGTCAATCGATAATGTCAATTGCTGAGGGAATACAGGAGAACCTTTGGTGTTCATCATAAGACACCGCAGTGACATCGTTGACTTATATATTCTAATCGACTGTGAAAACCACAACATAATCAACCACTAACGAATCTATGCAACATCTATACCCAACTTAAATGTAATGCATTTAATAATTTCTACAATAAATATTACTACAAATAAAAATAATAAAATGGAAATGATTTTAGCAAAACTTAACTATATAAATTTAAACAATCAATTATTAATTTGAAAATCAAATAAGAGTTCATTTTAAAATTTAAATTAGCTGAATCTTTAAAAAAAACAATGATGAAAGTTCTTAATTACTTTTTTTTTGTTGTTGTTAATTTGTAAAGTTCATAGCTCATGGTAGAAGAGTCCAGGTTTCTGCTTTTAATTCCCGCAATGCCTCCATTGGAAGATAATGTTCTGGAGATGGCAATAGCTGGTTCAAGGTATCACAGTCTTTTCATTTTTTTTTTTTAATAGAGAGTGTGGTATGTGCGTCTTACCACATCTCTCAAACACAAAATGCTGGAACTCAGAAAAAACTGTATTTCCCTTTTTATATTATCCACACGGATTCAATCAACAAAACGTCACTAATCCATCACTTTCATTAGGGTCTGAGCCAAGGCTTAGTGCTTCCATTGGTCAAGCTAATTTCTCTTTATTTTCTTATCTATCTTTCATCAGATCATTTTAATTATACAAGAGCCCAAGAGCCAGTTTGGTTTTCGATAATTCATAAACAATCATTTCCATTTACAGATTACATTAATTAATACCTGTTTTTATTTTTAAATCTTGTACTTTTTTATAAAAAAGTACGTTCAAATACTTATTTGTTTTTTTAAAAAAAATATTTTTAAAGTTTGGCCTCTGTGCGAATGTATATACGTTTAACAAACATTTTAATTTTAGCGTTTAGTTTTTTACTTTTATTTGCGAACTTTTAAGTTTTTATTTTAAATTAATGTAACGACATATTTATATATCGTTGCAATATATATTCTTAATATAATCTTCAATAATTTCTCTTCCTCTTTTCTTCTTTATTTTTGCTTTTCTAATATATAACATATAATAACCACATTCCACTCTTTTGACACTTTGTGGTTATTATATGTTATATATATTCTTACAGATGTTTTTTAGTTGTTAGAATGTTATGAACACCCTGCCTCTCAGAATTACCATGGCCTATCTTGTGATACCAATATAAAAATGGAATGTTCTATTTTATAGTATATTTCTGTGATATTATATATATATAAATATTTTTTAATTCACATTTAAAAACAAAATAGAAGTCACCAATTAAGATCGAATTGATAATTGTAGATTTGTCCTTACATAAATATATAATAAATACATATGTATATAATAGACTTCACAACAAATTATACATTACTATGTGTCAAATGTCACTATAATTCACCAACAAAATTAAATTTTATCACTTCTTTATAATTTTCTCGCTGCAAGAAAACAGTTTAATTTATTATCTGATAAAAAAATGTAAGAAAACTGATAAAAATAATAAGAGTATATTTATATGCTGTAAGGCATTTCTAAAAATTAAAATACAACTTTATAATAGTTATATTTTAAATAAAAAAAAATTAAAAAATAATTTATTGACAGCTCAAAATGTTCATAAATACTAAACATTGCAAAGTGTCATTTCAATTCTATTATTGATAAAAATCTTAAATAAAACTTGGCGGAAGTAGAAATAAAAGATAAGTTAAATAATTTATTTTGAAAAAAATTTGAATACCAAGACATTTTAAAATGTTATAAAATGAAAACAGGCAATTTATAAGTATTGCAGCAAACAAAAAGACAAATGTTAAAATATTTCTAGTTTGGTTATAAACATTTTTCATTTAATATTTGCAAAAATTCATTAAATTAATATATATACAATTTATATTCTTTTAATTGTTATGTTTAACATTGGAGAGAGAAATGTTAATAGATTTCTTAATTATAACAATGATATAAACATCTCAATAGTAACAACATTGAAGCAAACCATTTCGGTCTATTTTCCTACTAACTTATTGCTTAATTAAGAAAATCGCAAAATAAACTAAATAATAGATGGTCTTTTGAAATATCCTTTCTAATTAACAAAATTCTTTTATAAACAAAATGCAGATACTATTTGAAGTAAATTATAAACTTTAAACACATTTAATTGCTTTTCTTTTAACTTCTACATATTCTAGAGTCAGAGATATAATCAATGCTTCTATTTTTCATGGCATAAAATTAAAATCTTAATTTATATACCGTATAATAAAATTAAAATGTTTTAAAACAGTTAATGATGACGTTGATACCTAAGAGCAATGTTCAACTAGTCAATTCTATAGCGCATGTGTGAAAATCTGATTTTCTTCCACAATATTATATATATACATTAAACATTGGACTTTACTACAATTTTTAAAATATTAATAAACAAATAAAGAAGTAAAAGCTATAGCTAGATTATGGCCTGATTATTATCCTGAGTAGCATTTTATTGTGAAATGCTACCGAAAATGCAGTTATGCCACGAGCTCTTATTTATATATTAGTATTTTAATATTTCTTATGATTTTGTTTTTTGTATTATTTTATGTGTATCTATTATATATATGTAACTATCACTCTTCCTTAAGTTTTTGAAACGTGTGACTAGAGACATCCGAAAAAAGATAAATGATCCTAATTAGTAACAAACATTATTGTATTTATTTGAAGGGGATTGTGCGAAAATGCGAATGAAGAAAGTAAATCAAATTGAACATATATATATATATATGTGTTTGTGTGAGTGTTATAATGGATATCTTCATGGCAAAAGTTGTTTTATAATGTATGTTTTCTGCAGCAATCATGTTTAATTATATTTTATACGATTGCTCAAAAACGTGGTTTATAAAATAAATCCAGTATTAGATTAAAATGATTTTCATGAACAACAGATATAAAAAATATATTGTCTGGGTTTGGTTTGTCCAATTAACAACATTACTGTACTGATATGAGTGAATTAGACTGGCCAAGATCTGAGTTAGATAAATGATGACAGGAGCATACATCTAAAATTTCATCATATTATTATTCTTATTTATACAAGAATAAACTTGGTCAATATATATTGATCCGGATCTGAATATATATTATTTAATTGGGTTTAAATACCCTTTTATAATAATTAAAAAAACACAGGAATGAATCGGCCCTTCAAGCAGAGGGAAAAATACCATTGATAGCATTAGCCATCAATAATACCTATGGTCATATCGAGTTAAGCAAAGTTCATAATCACATTTGCAGACTGTGGCCCAACTCGACTGTGAAATTCAAACCCCTATCATGGAAAGCATTTTTATTTGTTTTGAGGATTAACCTCAGGCACCAGCCAACCATAGGTTTTAGTCAGCATATTTTGAACAACAGGAAAGAATCCTGCATTTGAAATATCACATGAGTAGCTCATACTCTTAATCAGGGTCCTGCACATTTATTTTACACATAAAAATTGTACACTAATTTACTGGTGATGTATTAACAAGAGAGAAAGAGAATAGATCAAATAATATTTAAGCAAACATTAATATTTATTTATGCACACATATATTTAATATTTTATAAAATAACACAATATAATATTTACATAAAATCTAAATGATTATTTTAAGCTATACTTATAATAGTCCTTCATTAAAGTTCATTTTATTTAAAATAAAGAGTCTAGACTGTGGTCAGAATATATTTAAAAGTATCTTTACCTAGGTTTTCATTTCTTTATTTTTCAACTTGTTGGCCTTTTGTTTCTCTATTGATAGCTTCATGGCTTTCCTTACAGGTTTCTGTCAAGCAATGAAAGAGAGAGAGATAGTATGTGGAAGCTTCTACTTCTCAATCTTGGCAATGGATTCCATGTATTGATTCAGGCAGGATAGTCAATGGCTCAGGGCTTGGCCATTAATCCCTAATGGTATTCCTATGGCTCATGCAGCTTGTTCATTAATGTTGACTGCAGTAATAATGACTAGTTTACTACTGCACTAAAATTTCTGAATATCTGCAGCACTTTATAATGAAATGAAGATTGGAATGATTTACAGACTCAAGATTGGAACTCTGACAAATTGCAGACTGGACTAATAAAAAATTAATGACTGGGACAAGTCAATCACAAAATGCAGACCAGACTTGAACTGAACTTGAACCAAACTGAATTATGGATTGAAAAGTAGAATGATCTAACAGATTTTAGCTCCAATTGAAGAACAATAGCCTAGCTGTACCTTTTATACTTTTTTCTCTTATTGTTTACTTTTTTCATTTTGATTGTAACTTGAAATCTGTCTTTTAATTAATTTTACATTTCTTGTTATCTTAATCCATCATTCAGATTCATCTACTACCTCAATAAGATAGTGTACATGGTTTTTTTTAATTAGTTTAGTTGTGAGTTATAATTTTTTTTTACAGACCAAGTAATATTTAACTAATTACATTTTAAAAAGTTTTCATTTACAAATTTACTTTTTAGATTGATTTTGTATTTGCTTACTTTTATAAATTTTATTATTTATAAAAAGGAGATGCTGAGTTTTAAATCTTGTGACTTTTATCTTAGACTTTGCATATTTATTTTTTATTTTATAAAAGTTTTCTTTAATCCTTATACAGAAGTCTCCAGTCATAGACAGACATGGCTTCTGGTCACTCAAAAACCATCAGTTTTTACATTATCTTAGTGAATTTATGGTAATTTCAAAGCTTAAAAAAGTACCTTATAATGCTATCCTCTAGAATTATTTTACAAGCAAAAAATCAATAATATTCAAATTTATGTTTTAACCTTTTCGATGTTAGTTACGGAGATGCCACGTCTTTTGAAAATTTTTTGTCTGTATGCGACGCGATGTGATGCATTTAATGGTTGCATGCGCCATCTCTTGGTCAATTTTGGTCGCAATTTCTTCATTTTAGACTTATTTGATAGGAAATTCAATGCTTTCAATTTTAGTTCTAAAAACATCCGCATCTAGCGTTATACTTTTTCAAAAAAATCAATAATTTTGACAGCCGACTTGTTACACCCCTCTGTCTTTGTTCTCTGATTGGATACTACCAAATCTTCTAGGCGTGTTTCTAAATGACAGATTGACAAACGAGCAACACTAACAAAGACAATTCACGTTATACACATTCGTAATGATTTTGTTGTAATAATTACATTTATTGCAATTTTTTATGTTCACAAATAATAAAATATAGTTCTCTATCAAAATATAAAGTTTGACTCGGAAAATTTTAAATATTAGAAGAAAAATACATTTGGAGAAATATCTGTAACAAAAAATAATTATTGCTACATAACATAATCAGGAAATTCCTAAGGCGTGTTTCTAAATGAAGATTCAGACACAACAACGAAGTTATGTACGTTCGTAATTGAAGTAAATAATAACATCTATCGTAATTTTTTACATTCATAAATAAGATTTGATGTTACTTTATGGAAATATAAAGTTTGATTTGGAAAATTTTACATTTTACAAGAGAAATAAGCAAACTGGAAATAAAAAGAGAATTACTCGACCACTGTTGATCTGAATAACGGCACAATCATTGGTTGAGTTATAATTCTTTTGTTTTACTGCTAACTATTTTTTACACATTTTTTTAATATTTTTTGACAGTTATTAACATTATTTTTATTTTTTCGTTACATTTAACCAATTTGAATCTAAAATTATTTAATTTTTAGAAGCTGAATTAAAAAAATTCTGTGTATTTTAGATTAATATTTTAACAAAAGAACTGATTGCAAATGACACAGACCAATCACATTGTTCTCAGATTTAAGTAGAGGGCCACTAGTTAAAAGAATCAGTTTAAGTAGAGGGCCAATAGCTAAAATCATCAGTGAAAGGGTTAACAAAGGAAGAAAGCAGTCTTTCCTATGTGCTGATTGGTTGTTGCTTATATAGGACAAAAGAGATTGCCTGTCAATAATTTTAGCCACTCCAACATCTTTTTTTTAATTTTGAAAATAAAAATGTAAGTTTTAGATCATTTTTAAAGTATTTTTTGACATATTATGAACTATTTAGATAAAATGCACAGAAAATAAAATTATTTTTAAAAAAAGTTAAGATTTTAATAAAAATTATTTACTTTTACACAATGTAAAATTGCAAAAGAAATCAATGACATTAACAACACTTTTTAATTTGTTACAAACTTTCTTTTTAGGTTTTCCACTAATGAATATTTTTATAATTATAAACAGAAATTTATTTTTGAAAAAACTTTCATTCACTTTCATAGTCTGACAAATTATTAATATACTTTTTAAAATGAAACTAAAATGAATATACTTTTTACAAATGAAACTAAAATGAATATAATATTAAAAGATGAATATATTTTTACTGCTGATTCTGTAATTGACCAATCAAAAGTTTAGAGTGTTAACTCACTCATCCAACTGGAGTTTCTACACCTAAAAGGATAACCCTTTAACTGATTCCTTCAACTTATTTAATTTTTGTCTAATTTTTGTATTGATATAGTACTTAAATCTGAGAACAATATTATTCATCAGTTTCATTTCCAGTCGATTTCTATTGTTAAAATATTAATCTAAAATACACAGAATTTTTTTAATTCAGCTTCTAAAAATTGAATAATTTTAGATTCAAATTGGTTAAATGTAACGAAAAATTAAAAATAATGTTAATAATTGAAGAAAAATATATAAAAAAAAACCTTTAAAAATAGCCAATGTTAAAACAAAAGAATTATATTTCAACCAATCTGTGGTGTCATTATTTAGTCTGTAGCTGTCAATGTAATTTACTTTTCTGAAGAGCTATCATTTTCCCAAGCTTATTTGCCTTGTAATATTTAAAAATTTTCAAATCAACTTTATATTTCAATAAAGTAATGTACAATCTTATTTATGAATATAAAAATTATGATAGATATAATTATTTACTTCAAAATATGAAAGCATACCACATTTTGTTTTCAGTTCTGAATTTGTCATTTAGAAATGCCTAATTATGGTCAGTAGTAATACTTGTCTTGATTACTAATCATTTTCCCAAAAGTATTTTTCTTGTAATATTTAAAATGTTCCAAATCAAACTTTATATTTTGATAAAGTAATTTAAAATCTTATTTATGAATACAAAAAAATACAATAAATATAATTATTTACTTCAAAATATGAATGCATAAAAGCTTTTATTTTGATTTCTTTAGAAATGCCTATTATTCAAATTACAGTTATTAGGTGTCAACAACTAATCTTGAACAGCGATTACTTTTGCAAGTTTATTTTTCTTGTAAAATTTAAAATTTTCCAAAACAAACTTTATATTTTGATAAAGTAATGTAAAATCTTATTTATGAATGTAAAAAATTATAATAAATATATTTATTTACTTCAAAATCAATTATGAACGTATAGAACATTTTGGTTTAGTTTCTGATTTGTCAATTACAAATGCCTTCATCACAATTTCCAGATTTGGCAGGCATCCAATCAGAGAAAAAAGACTGGTTTAAGAACCAATAGCCAGCAAAGAAAATTGATTTTTTTTCTTCAAAATATAACACTATACATGGACATTTTTAGAACTACAATTTCAAATTTTGAATTTCCTATAAAATAAGCCTAAAATGAAAAAATTGCAACTAAAATTGACCAGGAGATGGTGCATGCTATGTCCAAAAACTGTAATAAGCATTTTGGTCTAGTAAACTAGCAACGGAATCTAAACGAAATAACAACTGAGGGGTTTTAACCACTAGCAAGTATAGAAACCAAATTCTTATTTATTTCACACATATTTCAATATTAAGTCTATATAACTTACTGTTTATTCATCTAATGCCATGTTTTATTTATTTTTTCAAAGACTCCATCTTGTGTTTAGAGTGAGTGTTTCTCAGCTTTATAAATTCATATAGTGCTTGTGTCAGGGGCAATTCTCTTCACTATTACAAATAAAACATTGCACTAAATAAATAAATAATTATATATATATATATATATATATAATTATTTATTTATATATTTAAATATATAGTATATATATATATATATATATATATATATATATATATATATATATATATATATATTACATCAAATACTGATGTGGAGTAAATTGTAAACAATTTGCAAACATCATTTATTAATATATAATGAATGGAAGTAAACATGATGGAGAAATGACCTTCATGCTCTCATTTTTAAATGTTAAATATTGGTCTCTATACATATATAAATTTAGGATAAAAATAAGGTGGATTCATTTTTATCTTTTCAAAGACTCTATCTTATGTCTAGAGTGAGAATATCCCTCAGATTTATAAATTCATATAGCATATGTGTTGATGGTGATTTCCTTATGACTATTATTATTAAGTCTATAAATATATATATATGCTGAATCATTGGAACCTTCATTTGTATTATCCTCTTATTATATTATAATAATTGTCTCCTAGGAAATCCGACTTTTTAAGTAACTATAAATTAATATGTTGTTTATACATGCTTTATTCTTTAAGCTTCATTTTATAATTATCTGCGTCTAAATTTCCAGCAGTGTTATTTGTCTTTTTATATATATAAACCATGCCATATAAGTTTATCATATTCTTTTATATATAACTCAGCTCAAATTTTATAAATGTTAATAAATATTAAAGTTATATTCATAAGATAAAAAAGAAACAAAATTTTCATTATTCTCAGATAATTTACTTTGTCTTAAATATTCTCCATTTATGTTTCTTATCTAATTCATTTTTATCGTTCTTTACTTTGCTTGAAAGCATTAATCATTTGCTTCTTTATCAATGTTTGAAAGATTGTTTATTTAACTAACCATTAGAAAATATTAGCAAAAAAAAAGAAATTAGTGTATTGTAAAAAATGACTATAGACAGTGTATTACATGGTATTATATTTGTATATATAATCAGTACATTAAAAATCAAGCTATGAAAAGAAATTATATTATCTTCTTTAAACAAAAAATATTATAATTCGAGGAATGTATTGAATGACTTCCGATAATATTAATAAAATATTTTTAAATATATTTTAAATTATTTATCATGCTTAAATTATCCATTCCGCTTTACAACTTCTAATTCTCTACTTAAATATACTAATTTTCCTGAAATTAGTTGAATGACTATTAACAAATAATTACTTTGGAAATATGTTTTCCAAATAATTTACTTATTCAAAAAAATATTGTTTGCAATTTGGTTATGCAATGAAAAAAAGGTTTAATGTCATTGAAGCGTTATTTAATGTATCTCGATATATATATGTATATCATTATTATTATTTGAAGATTCAAAGTTAAAAAAAAAAAGCCTGATTGGTATTTTATTTATATAAAGTTGATAAATTGTTGTAAAATTTTCTTTTGGTTATTATCATTATTTTATTAAAATGTCAATGGCTTAAACTCTATTTATAAGAAATCTATTATAATTCAGATAATACTCTATGTACTTTCTTATATTCATTTTTATGACAATTTTTAAGTATGATTTAAAATCCCGAGAGAAATAAAGAAACAATTCTAATTTTAATATATATATATATATACATTGATTACTATCTTTACTGTGAATGTTTAGATGGTTACTGGTTGGTATCTAATTATATATATATATTATATATATAATATATATATATATATATATATATATTCAAATATATATATATATATATATATATATAGGGATTTGAACTATAGATATTCATCCTCCACTTTATTTCAAGAACCCATGCAAAAAGATACACAATTCCCAATATACGGTATTTCAGGCAGAACTAACACTCATCAGTTGTGACAGATCATACATATATAATCAATCACTGCTAGTTTATATTAAGACAACAATTTCTCAAACTTTAATGGACAGACTTCAATCTTCTGGACCTTTCTAACTATTCAGCTATCGATTTCATTGAAAAACAGACAATAGATCTCTCAAGACCTTTGATGGATTTGATATTATAATCATACTCAGGACATTGAGCATTCCATTGTCAGTTGTTCAATAAAATAGATGGTAAAATAGGTGGAAGAGTGGGAAGATTGAAACCTATCAATTAAAGCTTGAGGAATTGTTGTCTTTATATAAATCAAACACTGGTTATTTTTATATGTGGAGATTATGATCTGGCCTGATTTGTGCTGGTTCTGTGCAAAATACATATATTGGGAAATATGTATCTTCTCTATATATTTCTATTACTTTATTGTATATCTCTAATAAATAATATGCCAAATATACCTTTATTAACAAAGAATTGGATCAATCCATGTTTTATTAACAATGTACCATAAAGTACAATTATACATTTATATTATTTTCACCCTTCATAAATCTTGTCAATTATAGTTGCTAAAGCTTTACTAAAAATTTGAAAATAACCCTTTATATCCTTTTCTTTTTCAGTAAACTCTTATCAATAATATAACCTGAAATTTATTATAACCAAACAATGTGATATCCTATATTAAAGTTTCTTACATAGAAATCAACTAACTCATTATTCTTACATGATGCCATCAAAACATTAATTTTTTTTTTTCATATAACACATTTCCAACTGGTTTTTCCAATATAATATTCCTTTTAAGATTATCTCCCTTTTTCAATTTTGGAGATAAACTTATGATTTATTCATAAAGCAAATTTTTCAATACTCCTAAAAATTACTTAAGACCAACTATCACTAACTAACATCTAATAATTATAAATCTTCAGCATTTATCCTATTTGCACTATTATGCAAACATTGATATGTTTCATTTCTTTAAGCGATTTAAAAATATTCCTATCTTTAAGATTATATTACACTTCATAATAATACACAAAGAGATATGAATATAAATATTTAAGAAATCATCATCTCTTCTTACCATATTCCATGCTATTTATCTTCTATAATATTACATTTTTATCATTAATTATTTTGTTCTCATTATATGTATTTTACAACAATGAAAAAAATGCTAATATACTACCATTCTATAATTAATACTTGTTTAGTTAGTTATATCTTAATTTTATCAAGATATCAAATAAAGATCTCATATCTTATTTTAAATAGGTACAGTCATATTATTATTAACTAATATAGACTTCAAACTCAAACACTAAAGCAGCATTTATTATTATGCTACATTATTACATAACATATTATACTTTAATTCTTAAATAAATCAAGTTTATTTGGGTTTTATTTCAAGAAACCAAAAATAATACTCATTAATTTGTTAATCACTTCACAGGTCTTTGAGGATTTAAAGTTATCCAAACTTATAATGGTATTAAACTGAAATTAAGCTTTCCATCTCTCCATGTAATTTTCTACTATCTTCAACATTTCTGAAAAGATAAAGAAATTCCACTATTGATATCATTATCACACAGTCACTTTTATTATAAGTTTTCTCATGAAATGAAGTCTTAATTCATTTCTTAAAAGGTTTATTCCCTTTTTCCTTTGTCATTACATTACTATAAATATTTCATTGAAGCAAATGCTTAATTTGCTATGCATAGGATATAGTGCATTTTCTTCATTATTATAGCCATGATTCTTTCAATAATTATTTTCCACCTTTCCCTTACCCTATAATATGTTTTTCATAAACTTGTGTTACATATCTATCTTCTATATATTATGATACAAATCATTTTCTAAGTTCTCAATTTCACTGGAAATAATTCTATTTTCCAACCATACTTTATTAATAGTTTTTTGACTATCTTTAGGCTTTACTTCTACTTTTGTTGTAACAATTCAATATTTAGAAGCATCCTATCTAAGCTTTTCTGCTCTCTTATTTTACATCATTAGAACAATTTATCTCTATCTTTTCAAACTTTTTAACCATAGTTATTGTTTCTAAAACCACTTATTCTGACACTCTATAATCTCTTTTTATTTTGTTAGATTCCGTTTTCATATTCTCTTCTAATATCAGTTATCTCTAATCTCGATGCTTTCTCAGCATTCTCATAAGCTTGCTCAATGTTTATATACTTCTCCAATTCTTGATACCCAATATTACACATCTTAATTTCACCATCTAAATTGTAAAATATAACTTTTAATCACTCCAGGGATTTATCTAATTGGTCTTTTAACTCATTAAACCTGTAATCATATTTTTATCAACTTCCTTTAATTTAAAATCTAGATTGTATTTGAATTCTTCAAATCATGCATTAATACCATTCAACTCAACTTTAAATAAGTCTAAATTATTCTTGAATTGCCCTGACCCTATCTTTAATTCTCTGATATCTTCCCTTAATTCTTCATTTTGAATGTCAATTTTATTATTTATATCTTTGTTTAATCCTTTATTTTCCGTACTCTGAACCTCAGATTTATTATTTATTTCTCTACTTCGAATCTCAAACTTATTATCCATTTCTTTAAACCTGTCCATCATCTTTTTAAGCATCCCATAAATAACACCTTCAGATTTTGATAATGTTTCAACTCTACCGGTTTCCGTTTTTACTTATTTTTTTATAGCTAGAATAATATCCTCTCTTTCAACATTCCTGTTATTGATAAAAACCTGCAAAGAATGACAGCAATAGCAAAATATTTTTTTAAAAGTGTACAAAATATGCCTATTATTCATGCATATTCTTTTTAAAATTTCGAATAAATTATAACTATCACCACTGTATACAAGAAATAATTATATATTCTTCTACAGATATGTATGAGACTCTGATCTCTATTAATTTGGTCTTTGGTTAAGCCCATGTTGGTTGCGTCATTAATAACACATTAAAAATGATATTGAGCTCTTATTTAATAGCCTGACAGATTTGGGTGGCATTTGTAACAGAATAAAAATAATGTCAATGGGAAATAATAACTTTAATATAAACTAAATAAAAATATATACCAATTGTTGGTCATCATTTATAACAGAATAAAAATATGGTTCAGTCAAGCATTGGTGGTCAAGAGGTCAGCGACAGCTGCTTTAAAAACAGTTGTCCTGGGTTAGCAGGTTCGCTTCCTGGCTGATGCTATGACACATGAAAAAAAAGTGTTTCATCTGTATCCTTAGTCATAGCCTATTTATTGATCACCATTTGTAACAGAATAAAAATACAAACTAAGAAAGATCAATCCTAATTTTAAAATGCTCTTGAATTGTACTAAACTAAAGTCAATATCACAATCTATCACTCATTTCACAATGATAATAATCTTTGTTGTAATCGCATTTAGATCGAGTAGAACAGAAGTCATTATTTCACATTATCCTAAAATACAGTGTTATTTGCAATAGATTAAAGATAAAGCAATGAAACCAAATATCATTATTATATAAGTGACCATCTGCCTATTATATAAGCAATTTATAATAGAATTAAAATAACGACAAGGATTAAACAAATAAACTTTTACATTCTTTATGAATCCCTATATTATTTATAATAATACAAACTTATACCAAAAGTTAAACATTATTTATATTTAAACAAAATGATTCATAAATGGATGAGATAATAATTTAATCTGCCCTACAAATCTAAAATATCAATGATATCCAAATAAATACACATACCTCAATAATTGATTTTCAATTACAACTAAATTAAATAAAAGTAATGCTAATTAGTCATGTTATTTCAAGAATATCAATATACTCTTATTAATTAAAGTAATTATAATAAGATTAAATATTTAATAATAGTACAAAATCAATTAACCTAACATCTTTCTTTACTTTTTCCAACTTAAAATACTATAAAATAAAATCTTCCTATTAGATAACATTAAATATTATAATATTCAGTCATATCAATATATAAAATAAATGATGGATTCCTATTTGATACTTATTCAAACTCAGTTGACAAATTATATCTCTTTGCTCTTCAAATTAATAAATATAGGTTTGTTGAAACTATAGATACAAAAGATTATTAATGTTTATTATAATTAAATATTAATTTTAGAATTTAATGTCTAAACTGAATTTATGGTCCATATCAATATACTATAAATATAATTAAAGCAAATCAATATAATTTGTAAAAGAATATAAAATATATTATGGCCAGCTTCATAACTGAATAAGATTATAATTTTTATGGCTGTATACTGATTTAATATAGTATTCACATTACTCAATAATGGGTTAAAATAAAATACTCAAACATGTAATTGCAATTACCCTTACTCATCTTCCATAATTATCAAATATGTACATTTATCAATCATTAAATCAATTTAGATATAATTTTTATCTTAATAAATTATTACATGTAACTAGTAATATAATTACAATAAGCTTCTAATTATTTATTAAATATTTAAGAATGTCAAATCATTTAATTTATTACTGCATACAAATCTATACCTGGCCAGATAATAAACATTAAATTCAATACACAGAAAATGTTATGTAATTAGTCTTTCTTATCTGTGCTGTAGTTGGATTTTCAAACTTTTTGTAATTGCTTTTAATGAATTGTGTGGTATAATTAATTTTTGAATAGTGTCTCATCCACATAACATTAACCAAGAAATTTGTATTTTAGAATTGAATGATAACCAAACAAGTTTACTTGTTAGGTAATTGTTAATTAGACCCTGTACATCATGTGGTAGTGCCATTCATATGCAAAACATTTTAATATAACATTTCCTGGCTGGGACAAAACAAAACACTTCTTTTTATTTAAAAAAATGTATGTTACTTTGCTAATAGTAAATGAAACATTTAAACAAAAAATATGTTATTAACAAACTAACCAGCCTGAATGAAATTCCATTCAATTAAATTTCAGCATGTAGCACTGGAATGTGCAAGAGATGGTACTGATGGCCTGCAGATCTGAAGAATCATACAAAAGATGCATTACACTGATTAAACCAAGTTTTTAATTTCCAAAATAATGTCCAACCTCCCACAAGTTTATGTTATTCTTAGCATTATACATTAAATGTCAAAAACAAAACAAAACACTTTTTTTATTTAGAAATGTATGTTATTCTTTTAACACTAAATTTCCAATATGAATGATCATCCTCTCATCAAACCAAGCTTATTATTTGTCTCATAGCTGTTTTCATGAAAACATGTGTATTCACGTGAGTTTTGGGAAATTGTGTTTGGCCCTACTTTTTTAAAATTATTTTCACCTTCCAAGATGTGTAGGGAAGCAAGGAGCTGGGTTTACAATTATTATTATATAATAGTACATCAGATAGGGTGTAACATCATTACTTCAAATGCACATTAACAGTTTGGCCACATAAATGGTATATTTCTGTGTTTTTGCACAGAAACAGCACCACCACATGATGTACAGTGGCTAATTAACAACTACCACTTGTTGTAATTAATTTAACATTTCTTAATGAATGTATAAAAATTAAATAAAAAAATTATATATATATATGGCAAGCACCAAAAATATTTAAAATTTATACATATGATTCAGTTGTGCTTTATGCAATAGATTTTCAATTGATATTAATTCTAAACTTCATCTATCAAATGCTATTGCATATTTATGTAACACAAATGTGTTATAATACATATACACTTCAAAATATAAAAGAGTTCAAGACAAAATTAACCTTTATATAAAAATATAGTTAATTGACATAAAAAATATAGGAAACATGAATCTACCTATTATATTTACATTGTTCTAAATGAATAAAACAAAATTAAATACTTGAAATTAATTTATTGGCCACAAATAAATAGATAAATATTTTTAAATTATAATTATAATTATGAAGCTATATAATATAAATTTGAATGTAGAAAAACATAACTCTTACATTTTAAGCATATAAAATAAATCTCAACTTAAATTGTGTTACCATTTATATTGATAAACACTATAATTATGTATACCAAATAATAATAATATATATTAGCAAATTATTTGATTTATTGGTCCAAACGTGTCATTTCCAAAATAATATTATAGTTCCTAATGTCTATTTCTTGAACCACAATCTGACAATATTTGTTATTTCAGAAAAGGTAGAAATATCATGAAAATCTATTAGATTTGAAGCATATTTTATTAATTCTAAAATTGTCTAAATATTCAAATTATGCATTAATTTAACAGGTTTTTGATCTATGTGATGTTATAAGTGTACAAACATTAGTTTATATCCATAATGATGAAAAGTACACATTTTTTCCTTTAACAAGTATTTGATTCATAAAACATTACAAACAAACAAACCTAGTTTTTTCGATCATGATGATATGGAAATTGAGCCAATTTATATTTATATCTTGGGTGTAAATAATTCTTCAGTCTCATAAAATTGTATTGACAGGTAAACATAATACTTATGCACATTTTCTGTTGTTAGCATTTATATCTCATCCTTGAAAAGAAAGTAACATCTATTTTTAAGGCAAAAAAATATTTCATATATATGTATTTTTTTTGGTGCTATAAATTATTTTCCTTCTTTAACAAATTGTCACATTTCACAAGTCCTCAATAAATCTGCCCAGTTAATGGATGAACACTATTGCTTGTGCTCATTACTCTATCCATTTAATAATCATATATTTTTAAAACTAAATAAAAAAATAATATGAAGGAACTTAAATTCACTTCTATTGAAGCCAAGATATGAGATAGCTAGTTTAAATTATTTAGTCCTATTCATTAACTTTTCAATTGATGTCAGAGAAACTATTGCAATGCTTCAAATTAGCTCTTTGGTTAATTTCACTAATTATCTTGTAAAAAAAATGTAATTACACAATAATAATAAAAAATAAAAATGAATATTTTATAAATATTATATATAATATATAATATTTACATTTAAAAAGAATACAAATAATATTTTAATTCATCACAAACTACAATAATTTATACTGTATTATTACCATACTACACTGGAAATATATCTTTACACATATCTTTCCAATATGATATTATCCAAATAAAATAAACTTCCTGGAGATATTAAATATTTAGGTGTATAATTTGTAATCTACTATTGTGAATGCAGTAATGACAATACACATATTAAAAAAAAACTTTATTAAGACTATATACTTTATTTTTTACACATTCATTTTTAAAATGAATGGATTCAATTCATAATTTTTACACACTACAATTAAAAATAAAGATTTCTTTTTTTCAATATATATTTGTTGTCATAGCAACATATTCCAATGCTCTGCAGATTAATGTATTCATTATTAAAATCAAGCCAAAATTTTTTTTTTACAAGTGACATTACACCACATACTGAAATTTATTTCAAATTTCAGTAGATACAACATATATAGACAAACAGTCCTTGACTTTGATGCATTCTACTTTTGTACAGTTTGGTATTTCATAAGAGGGCAATAGAAAAAGACACAGCATGTTACATAAATTTTTATCAATAAAAGTAAAAGAAGAGGATACTTACGAATTAATTCCAGCACCAAGATTGCTTACAGATAATTCCAGACAATAAATTTTGTTATATATATATATACCACTTTAATGCAATAATTGCATATATATTTTTAAAAAAACATTT
This sequence comes from Epiperipatus broadwayi, assembly GCA_028023455.1. Classification (NCBI taxonomy): domain Eukaryota; kingdom Metazoa; phylum Onychophora; class Udeonychophora; order Euonychophora; family Peripatidae; genus Epiperipatus; species Epiperipatus broadwayi. Next base: position 1,140,533 of record JAQFVV010000075.1, read on the forward strand.
ACTATTAGATTTTTTTAAAAAACACATATAATCCTGTGTAACAATTAATTTAATAATAAAAAAATAAATACATTGACATTTAATTGCTTTTGACACTCTTGGCTTTGAATTATTGATAGGAAAACAAAACCATCTTTTTTTAAACATTAAAATGTAACCCCCTCCTGCGACCTTTTCCCATTTTCTTATATATTTAATTAAAGTTCTAAAAAAAAAATCTTTTTAAATTTATAGAAAATGAGAAAAGGTAGAATGGGTTAAGTTTTAATGTTTAAAATAATAGGTTTTTTTTTTAACTTTCCTAACCATAATTGAAATACACAAATGTCATAAGCAATTAAAAGTCAATTTATTTATTTTTATATTAATAAATAAATTATTGAACAGAATTACATATTTTTTTAAAAATTGGATAGTAAGTATAATTTTTTAGTAAATATATAATTATTGCATTAATATGATATATATATAATGAATTTTATTGACTGGAACTATATGTAATCAACCTTCCTGCCCTAACTTATCTGTAAGGACCAGGAAGAGTACAATTCAAGTTTCTTGATAAATTCATAAAGAAAACATCAGATATTAATCAATATAGTGTTATTTATGTATATGCTAATACACCTCTTTAAAAAATAAATATTTTAAAACCATTTTTGATGTTTTTTTATATTACTCTTCTTTTGTACATTTCAACATTCATACATGTTTCAGAAATAAATTAGGTACAAAAGTCGAGGACAGTATATATATATATATATATATATATATATATATATATATATATATATATATATATATATATATATATATATATATATATATATATATATATATTACAGTATCACTACAAATATATAACATAATTAAAAAAGCAAAAAAAAAAATTACTGGATTTATTTTTTGTAGTTAAGAAAATATATTCATTGCTGCCAACAGTTGAATAGCATATAATATAATCAATATCAAGTACAAAAATCTTTCATACTAATGCTTAAGAGAAAATATAATTTTATAAAGCATTTAAAAATGGCATCTCAGCAGAATTTATGCTCAATAAAAAATATTTATGCTTATATTTTTGTCATTATTCTTCTAAAAGAATATCAACAGAGGTCTTCACATACATAAACAAATAATTTAACAGAAAAATATAGAATTATAAATCTAACATTACAACACTAAAATATTTTAAAGTAAACCAATTATGTTTTCTATTACATTTTTATTAAGGTGTAGAACAAACAGTTTTTACATTTTATATTTTGTGTGCATGTGTGAAAACTTACATGTTTTATGTTTTAGAATTAGAAAAAATTGTTTGAGTCTGCTAGAATATTTATTTAACAAGATTTATTAAAAAATATTTTAAATTTAATTAGAATAAATATCTGAGAATTATTGAGATAATTATAATGTTATTTTTAAATCTGGAAATAAGAATGAAGCAATTGGATAAAACTTGAAATTATTAATTTTTTTTTCTTCATTTTTGAACGGTGTTCATAAAAATTTACTGCATTGATTCAAAAATCTTGGGCATCTATAGGATGCATTTTAAATAATCTTTACAACTTTCAAATTTTCCCCCAAAATTAAAAATCCCAATGTAGAATGGGTAATATATTGTAATCCAAACATCAGATGATCAACTGGTTTAAACTAAATTTTGGAAAAACCAGTCTTCAAAAATGTTGATTGCCATCAAAACCTAGATTAGTTAAAACTTTAAATAGCCATTTTGTTTGTCCTCAAAACCATGATGAGCTAAGCTAAGACAGTCTTGGCATTTTGCCTTTTTCTGGGGGAAATGCCCTTTCATCTTACTAAGTAAAGAATAAACAATAACAAATGGACCAGTAATTGTCATTAATTCATTAATTACTATTTAAGAAATCTAATTTATTGCAGTTAACTGTTAATGGAAAATGAATAAATTGACTTATGGAATACTGACTAACAACTTCAAATTAAATTGCTGGACTTTTTCAATTAAAATTAATAGTAAATAAATAATATATTAGAACATTTATGTTTATCAACTTCAAATAAGTTGCTGATATTTTTTTTCCATGTGTCAAAGCATCAGCCAGGAAGTGAACCCATCACAACTGCTTTTAAGGCAGCTGTGCTGACCACTCGGCCATCTATGAATGACTAAGTTGCTGATATTTATTCTCAAAATATTGAAAAACAAAAATTCTCTTCACTTCAAAAATATGTTATTACATCTTAATATTGTGAATTTATCTCATCTTTAATTATGGAAGGAAAATCTTTAAATAATATTTTTTCAACTAAAATATGTCACAATAAACTTCATCGTATGCCGAACTAATTAATAAAAATCATTATATTTAAGAATGATAATGTATGTGCTTGATCATATATATGGTCACAACTATTTAGCAACATAGATTAAAGATCTAAAAAATCAAGAATTAATAATATACTTCAAATAAATAAAGTATTGAATGCTAATCTTTTTGATCAAGTATATCTATTCATAAAGATTAAATTGTTTTGTATAATAAACTGCATTTTTTTTCCATTACTTAAGGAAATGGATAATAGATTATCAATGCAAATATTAGGGCTGATACACAGTGAATTTAGAAAGAAAACCTAATATTGAATTAATGTATTACTTTGGGTTAACAAGTGTGATAAGTGGAATTTATTAATCTTTACATTGTGTTCCAGAAAGGATTACATTACAAATGAAATTAATAGTGTTTTATATCATCATTGAAGTGGCTATTTGTGTTTTTGAATTTCAAGAACATTAAATTATTTCACCTATTAATATTTTATTGGGATAAATTTTAAATTGTTATAACTGATGTAATATAAACTGATGGATTATTTAGTTAATTTATTATAATTTCTTCTTTCCTTGTTAGTTAACATAGTTGTTGTTAATGTAATAAAACAAATATAACAATTCTTCAGATGATATTATTATTATTATTATTATTATTATTATTATTATTATTATTATTATTATTATTATTATTATTATTATTATTATTATTATTATTATTATTATTATTATTATTATTATTATTATTATTATTATTATTATTATTATTATTATTATTAATGCAGCATTAAGCAGAAAAATACATTTATGTATAAATTAATATTTCAAGAAAATATTTTAAATTATTATTATTATTATTATTAATAATAATAATAATAATAATAATAATAATAATAATAATAATAATAATAATAATAATAATAATAATAATAATAATAATAATAATAATAATAATAATAATAATAATGTACAGGTAATATTTATTATTATTATTGATGATATTGAATATGATTGATTATGGTTTACCTTAGATTTAAGTTGTATAAAGGCAAATAATTTTTCAAACTTATATAAAACTTTGCTACATTGCAACTATTATATGTTTCATTGGTTCTTAAGTTTCAACCTCGAAGTTAAATGGAGTTAATCAATCATATTTAAAAGAGTAAATCTGGAATAAATATTTTATATATTATTCTTACATATTAGTATGAAATTTAAAAATATTGTATAACATGCAATAAGGCATTCAAATGATTTAGTTATATTTTTATTAACCGGTTAACTGATTCTTTTAACTATTGGCCCTTTACTTAAACTGATTCTTTTAACTATTGCCCCTCTACTTAAATCTGAGAACAATATGATTCATCCATTTCATTTGCAATTGGTTCTATTGTTAAAATATTAATCTAAAACACACAGAATTTTTTTAATTCCGCTTCTAAAAATTTAATAATTTTAGATTCAAATTGGTTAAATGGAACGAAAAATTAAAAATAATGTTAATAACTGTAGAAAAATATAAGAAAAATGTGTAAAAAATAGCTAGCAGTAAAACAAAAGAATTATATTTAAACCAATGATTGTGTCGTTATTCAGTCTCCAGCTGTCAAGTAATTCTCTTTTTATTTCCCGCATGCTTATTTCTCTTGTAAAATTTAAAATTTTCCAAACCAAACTTTATATTTCCATAAAGTAACATCAAACCTTATTTATGAATGTAAAAAATTACGATAGATGTAATTATTTACTTCAATTACGAACATATACAGCTTCATTGTCGTGTCTGAATCTGTCATTTAGAAACATGCCTTAGAAATTGCCTGATTACGTTCTGTAGCGATAATTGTTATTTGTTACGGATTATTTCTCCAAATGTATTTTTCTTCTAATATTTAAAATTTTCTGAGTCAAACTTTATATTTTGATAGAGCACTATATTATATTATTGGTGAACATAAAAAATTACAATAAATATAATTATTTACATCAAAATCATTTACAAATGTGTACATCTTCATTCTGTAGCGATAATTGTTTTTTTGTTATGGATCCTCATTTTCGAATCTGTCATTTATGAATCTGTCATTTAGAAACATGCCTAGAAGATTTGGTAGGTATCCAATCAAAGAAGAAGACACAGCAATGTAACAAATAGGCTGTGAAGATTAATGATTTTTTTAAAAACATATAACGCTATATGCGGATGTTTTTAGAACTAAAATTGAAAGCATTGAATTTCCTATCAAATAAGCCTAAAATGAAGAAATTGCGACCAAAATTGATATAGGCACATATAATTTTATCTAAAATTATATTATTAAAATAATTGTTCATAAAAGAAAAACATAAAATTAAATGTTGAAGAGTTTATTGCAGTTTGTTTTAGAAAAGGATAAGAGTCAAATAGTTTTCTAGCGTTAGTTTTGAAATAAAAAAGCTACAATTAATTAATCAGAAGGGGAGAGGGGTGTTTCGTTAGAGAAATTAAACTAAGGGTTATAAAAGGAAGTAAAGAGTTTTTATTAGTATTCGTAAAAATATAATTTAAAAAGTTAAAACATACAAATCTCTTTTCATTCAAGTTTAATTAAAGAAAAAATAATGTTAAAACTAAATAGTAAATTGTATTAAAAATATATGTGCGTATATATGTGCGATTTGTAAATAAATAAAATGTATGCGAAAGTTAAAGATTATCATTAAAAACACGGCAATGGTTATTAATTAATATCAAACAACATTTTTGCATGGCTATTACTAATTAAGCAATCTTTCAAAACACGTTTATCAAATTATTATCACTGGAATTTGACAACAGATCTTTGTCGGAGATATTAGAAAGACAACAAGGCGCAGGTATAAATAGACCTTTTTTTATCGGACAGTATTCAGTTCACAAATTAGTTGAGACAATCAGTTCACAAAGTAATTGAGTAGTGCAGTTCAGAAATTAATTGAGCAGTTAACAAACAAAATGCAGTGTTGAGAAGATCTTGGGAATGCACGTTTATCTCCAGCCCAGATGTCCTAGAAAACAGCAGATCTGCCTGTGAAATAATGTCAGCTTAACATCTTAGAAAATCTCCGTCAGTATCTATTTGTCTCCGATAGTAATAATCGTGAAAATCAGGAAACTCAGCAAGGAAATGTCCCAGATGGCTGGAAGCATTCATACTGGAAGTATTCATACTGGAACCATTCATACTGGAAGAAACAATAAACAAGAAGAAAACAAAGTGTTAAATCTACGTTCAAAATCCTAGGTAAAACATTTGCTTATTTCGTTTATACTGTAATAGCCATTGCATTGCATTAATTCGTATGAATCTTTCAAGAGTCTAATTATATGAACTCTATATCATACATAAATGAACTATTGATATGTGTGATTAAATTTCAAATGCTTTGTAATACTTTATTATTATTACATGTATGCATGAGTTAATATGTGCGTGATCCTTATATCAATATTATTAGTCAAAGTAGATAAATTCCCAGTGTTCTGTTAAGAAAATATTCAAGAATATTTAAACTATTTAGAATGTTAATTTAAAATATGCATGTGTTTTATTAAAAGTATAAAATGTTTAAATTTAGTAAATAAATGTTAGTTAATAAATTATCTTTAAAATTAAACTTTATTTGTCGGTCAATTCTTTTTATCAATTCTTTTAACAAATTCTTTTATCAATTCTTTTAATCACTAATTAAATATAATCTATTAGTGATTGCAAATAGCTGAGCTAGTCATGGATTTAGGCATTGAGTTAGTGGTCACTGTTCAACATGCATTGTCTATTCTTTTAGTATTCTTTTAGAATAAGCAGCTGGCACCCGTGTTTATACACAAACAAAAAAAGATGCTTTGAACTTGGTGTTGAACTCAACAGCCAAGAAGAAGCTATGTCCTGGAAATGTAATGCTAGTTATATACTCTATAGCTATCGTTTGGGCATACATACTCTCCAAGTATGTTCTTCTCTGCCTAAGAGACTGGTGTTTCGAATGCACATATTCGAACCCGGTTCAATTACGGATCATTTTCGAATCTGTCATTTATGAATCTGTCATTTAGAAACACGCCTAAAAGATTTGGCAGGTATCCAATCAAAGAAGAAGACACAGCAATGTAACAAATAGGCTGTGAAGATTAATGATTTTTTAAAAAACATATAATGCTATATGCGAATGTTTTTAGAACTAAAATTGAAAGCATTGAATTTCCTATCAAATAAGCCTAAAATGAAGAAATTGCGACCAAAATTGACCAAGAGATGGCACATGCTATTTCCAGAAAATTTTAACTACGGGGAATTTTTGTAATAATCAGGAAACTGGTTTTAATAGAATTTTACTTCTAGAGATAAAACCTGCAAATGAATCCAAAACAATGATCTTGAGGTGTTATAAATAAACTTTATGATATAAATCTTATTTAAGTAGGCTGAGCAATAATAATTGAATTTGCTTTTTTCAAAAAGTGAAAATTTCTTCAGCATTATTAAGTGAGATCGATTAATAATTAATTATCTAGTAAAACAAACAAATTAAGGATTACAATGAAACATTTAACTTTTTATGGCGATGATTATTATTCTCTAGTATTTTAATTGAGGATAATTCTGAAATAAAAAGTAATCTATTTTTACTTACAGTTAGTGTTTTTGTAACACCATATGAATAGATACTTTAATATCAGAAGTTACATTTAGACTTAAGACATTGTACAGGCTTAAACCTACATTTATATATGTAATATATGCAGGATTCAAACTCAGCCTTCCACATGACTCACTACTCTCAGTTCCATCTTATATTGCTGACCTACCTGATTACACACATGTTGGAAAAATAAATAATCATCAATATTAGTATTTGGTGCTAAATCAGCACTCGTCAATTGATCCAGATTACCATCTCCACACATATATACAATTGATGGTCAGCTTTATATTAAGACAGCCAATACTCATACTTTAATGGACAGGCTTCCAAGTATTCCAACCCACAATTCTTCAGCCTTCCATTTCATTGAAAATCTGATGATGGAATGTTCAAAACCCATGTTAGTGCCAAGGTTGATTATTCTCCTGTACATGAGGGGTCAGAATGGCTAATATGTCAACATAGGTAAGATGTCAATCTTGGCACTAACATGGGCTTTGAACACAGATTTTCAATGAAATGGAAGGCTGAAGAGTTGTGGGTTGGAGTACTTTGAAGCGTGTCCATTAAAGTATGAGTATTGGCCATCTTAATATAAAGCTGAACACTGATTCTATATATATATATGTGTGTGTGTGTATGTGTGTGTGAAGATGGTAATCTAGACCAACTGATGAGTGCTGTTTTAGCACAAAATATGTATTATTAGTGATTATTTATCTTTTCAACATGTGTGTGATCAGGTGGGTCAGCAATTTGAGATGGGACTGAGAGTAATGGGTCGTGTGGAAATCTGAGTTAGACTTAAGAAAACAAAACTTTTATTGCATATTTTATATAATTTTTTTTATTGTTAGTATTCATGTTTATTATATATTTTATATTGAATAATAAATTAATTGTTTTTTTTCACTACTTCTCTTTTGTCATTATTAAAGAAGCATCGTTACTGGATAATTATGAGATAAAGATCATATTTGAGAGATTAAATTATACATAAATCTATTTGAATTAAATACATAATTATTGTTATTTAATGCTATTTGGCATAAAAAGGTATTGGATAGGATGGTGTACATAAATCTCTTTTACATTATCATATCCTAAGATGAATAAATACATTTTACATCCTTACGTATATTTTCTTATATTAGGTAAACCTGAGATCAATTATTATTTAACTTAACATTAGAAAATTGCTGGCTTTAGATTAAACATAAATTAATTTATTCTTAATTAGTTCTTATAGTAAGAAACATTATATTTGTAAAATATTATCATTAAAATATAATGAGATTAAAAATATATATGTACTATTCAATAGGTATTCCTGAAAATGGATGATCACAACATCAATCACGTCAATATATATATATATATAATTGTTGATTGTTATTGATATTGGGGTTGTCTAAGTGTTGACTGGTTTTTAAATATTCATAGATACAATTAGTTTAATTAAGTAAAATCTTTTTGTTTAATTTCTTAATATATATTTAAAAATATAATTTAAAACTATGTTACATTTTCTTAATCTTTTAACATCTTAATCCTCTAGACATACACTATGAAATATCAACTTCAGGCATAAATTCTGAAATAAATCTGATGTTTAAAACTTGAGACATAGCAAGCTGACTTTTATGAATTGTTACTACTTTTTAATTTGCACTATTTAGAAGTAGATTTTACAAGATGTAGACTATAAAGATAATTTGAAGTAAATTGCATCAAGCAATAATTTGAAACTTCATTTTAATTAAGAAAAAAAAAGGCGAATATAGACTTTTAATAAAAGATGCTAAGAAATAAGACTACAAATTAATGCTAATATTATTGATTTAAAAAAATAGTATCTGTTCAAATGTTTTTAGCAGTTCCACATAGTTATTTTTTTTCTAATTTTGAATTAAATTTAATGGTACTGGTTAATTAGCCACTGCACATTGCATGGTGGCTACTCTTCTGTGCAAAAACACAGGAATATGCCATTTACATGGCCAAACCTACATCTAATACAACACTGCCTTCATAATAGCCATTTTATGCCATGCAATGCTGGTAGAAATTTGGAAAGTCTTTTGCAGAGCATGATGTGGCAGATTCACACAAAATTTTACATTCTTGACAAGATAAATAAAATGGTTGAAAGCAACAATGAACATTTAAGTTCTATGCTGCCCTTTCTCAAGTGTTGCAGATCGTGTATTGCTGATAAGTGACTCACTTTCCAAGAAATTTGAGTGTTGTTGAAAGTTGTGTTATTGAGAAATTGTTGTTTTGGAAATAAAGTTGATGTTGGAATCAATGTTTATTGTTGTGATTTTTTTGGAACACAATCAATCCGAATCCTTTTTTGTCCCATTTGTATTACATATTTAAAAACAAAGTTGGCTGATGTGAATTTTTTGGGTTTTTTATTTTAATTTGGTTTAGAATAACGTAAATTTGGAAATAAAAAGTGTTTGGTTTTGACTTTTGATGGGCATAAAAAACAAAGTCGGGCTGACATTTGGAAATAAAGTTGTTGTTAGAATTAATACTTGTTGTTGTGATTTCTTTGAAACACAATCAATCCAAATCCTTTTTTGTCCCACTTGAATTACATATTTAAAAACAACGTCGGCTGATAAAATACAAAATCGATCAGTTGATTACTTTTTCAAAGATTTTTTTTGGGTTTGTTATTTAATTTTGTTTAGAATAACGTAAATTTGGAAATAAAAAAAAAAGTGTTTGGTTTTGTATTTTGATTTTTGATCGGCTTAAAAAACAAAGTTGGGCTGATTACTTTTTTAATAAAGTGCATAATATCGGCCGGGAAGCGAACCCGCTAACCCGGGACAACTGCTTGTAAGGCTGCTGTGCTGACCTCTCGCCCACCAGCGCTTGACATGTTTTTGTTTATTTTTTAATTTTCTTTTGTAAACGTTTAATTTATTATTAGAATAATAACATAAATTTTGAAATAATAAAAAAAGTGTTTTTTTTTTTTTGACTTTTGATTAAACATTTAATTTAGAATGATAAGAATAACGTAAATATGGAGCAAAAAAGACCCGAAAATGATATATTAACATGTTTTTGCACAGACACAGTAACAGTGGCTAATTAACCAGTACCAATTTAATATATATTTTCCCCTCTTATAAGTAGTAAATATTTTTTTAAACTGAATGAAAAAACATTGCTAAATGTCATGTTAAAGCAAAATTTTACTTAACTAATAAAAAACTGAAATATTTACCATATTGCAAATAAATATCAAACAATGCCATGAGCTAATATTGTAACAATATTAAGAAGAAAATAAAGATTTCTACTTTTTCAAATACAATATATAAAATTATAAAGGCATGCATAAACTTCACAATTCAGAAACAAAATAAAAGCCTAACCCATTTTTATTTCATTTTTGTATAAATTGTAATCAAAATAAGAAAAGGGGGGAACTAATTTTTTAATTTATCCATTTAGTCTGTCTTTAAAAAAATATACACAGTAATATAACTATCTATTGCTAAAATAGAGCAACATAGAAATAAATATTTCCTTTGGTTTAAGAAGCTTTATTTAACAGGTTGATTTAATAACAAGAAAAATATTGTTCTTACTGCACAATATTATCAACTTTTTTTATTCACCCTTTTCAAAGAAAAATTAAATCACTTGTCTATAATGTTAGATAAACTCCAAAATGATTCGTAATTATCATTGTGTTTATTATTTGTACAAGAAAGAACATACATCTATTTAAAACTTTTTATGTATATCTTCATATGTAATCTGGGGATATATAAGACGTATTCCTGTTGAATAGAAATATATAAAATCCTAATTTTATTTATTTATTTATTCTCTTTAGATAATTAAATGTCAGGTTTCTTTAGAAGGTAAGGATCATGGATAATGTTTTATAAATTTAAATTAGGTAAAGAAACATATATTTGTAAGACTATAACAATTAAAAATAAAGTACAGGAACATCTAGCACTTTATATGTTTTTATAATACTCATTTTTTTATCTTATGTGTAATGTCAATTTCAAATATTAATGAAGAATATGAGCTAAACATTTACCACTTATAGTTGTTACTTTTATATCAGAACTGAAGGCTATAAAAGTGGAAAAAATATTTCACTTTATTTTTTCAAATCAAATTTTTTTATGGTCTAAAAAAGAATATTAAATAAAATATTAGTTTATTCGAAAAGTCTTTAATTACTTAAAAGCATACCCACAAACTTTTCTCTGGACTTAAAATTCTCTGTTGCGATTGGGAGAGCAATCTATTTTTTAGCGTTATACGCATTTCAAAATTATTTAAAGGAGTATTAGAAGAAAATATAGTTTACTTTTTCCCCACATTTTTTCGATAATTGACAACAATAATAACAAAACATTTAGACAAGATCAGCTGTCCATTCTAGTACCATCTTTAGTAAGTTATGTAATTACAACCAAATACTAATGCACTTAAATTTCCATCCCGAACCTTATTGATAAATACAAAAGCCAGAAATTGGCTTTGGAATGTAGATGTAAATACACTCGTTATGTAAAGTCACTCGTTATTTAATCATAGTATAAAAAGCACTAGAGTGGAAATCATTATTTTTTTATTAATTTTTATTAATTTCATGCAAAACAAGATGATAGTCATATATTATAAAATATTAAAAAGTGTTAAACTAACTCTATTTAAAATACTTAGTTGAACAGCTTATTATCTGAAGAAAGATTTATAGAAATACGTGATCCTTAGTTTATGTAATTTAAGCTTGTCCAATTATCTATTATTTTTACTTTTTATATTATAGATTTTTTTTAAAAATATGATGATGACATTTCATTTTTACATAAAAACAGAAGACTTTAATAATTTTTTTTTAAAAATACCGTTATTAAATCTTTCATTTTTTTTTTTTTAAAAAATATCGATGAAATTTTATATTTACCTTTAGACTGTACTTCAGATTATTTATATATTTTAAGTCTCTAGATATAAAATATTTTTAGTAATATATAAAAACAAATTCAGGTGATTTAAAAAAAATTCAACATTTTTATTTTAAGTTTTAAAGGAAAGTTAATTAATACAATAGAGGCGTTAAAACAGCTAAACAGCTATGAATGAAAATTAGTAGTTTAATGCTTAGGCATATATATATATATATATATATATATATATATATATATATATATATATATATAAAATAAGCAACAGATATAAAAATATTGTCTGGGTTTTACTCTATACAGATTCATTATTGCAAAGAATCTGTATTCACTTTTATTTTGAGATGATATTTAACAACATCAATATAATTATTAGAATAAAAACTGAGATAGGTAATATAAAGATCAATTTATATTTATTTGGTTATCTGATTTTTGATATTATGTAATTAATATACACCCGGGTCTCATTTTATGTGGATTTATTTAATGCAATTTTGAAGTTTTGCGATTCATGTTTCTTCTTAATATTTTTGTAAGCGGTTTTCTTTTATGTGATAAAAATTATTAGATCAGAAGTCGAGCTCCAATAATGCACTATTACTTTAAATATTATAAATTTCACACACTCACACATCATATTTAAAGTAACAGTGCATTATCGGAGTTCGACTTCCATCTAATAATTTCAATATTTTCAGTGCTTTATAATAGTACTGTAATAGATTTTATGCAATAAAGAAGTTCATAATTTGCTTAAAATCAGGATTTCCCCATTTTACATACACACATTAAATTTTACAAGATTATAATGTAAATCTGTTCAAACGTTATAGATGTCTATACTATGCATGTTATTGTTTTTGCATTTTAAATCACATTCTATTTTTGCTTTTTAAAAAAAGGGTATGTAATCAATTAATCATTTAGTGTCTGCAAGTAATAAATTTTGCAAGATTATAATGTAAATCTGTTCAAATGTTATAGATGCATATGCATGTTGTTGTTTTTGCATTTTAAACCACATTCTATTTTTGCTTTTTAAAAAAGGAGCATGTAATCAATTAATCATTTAGTGTCCACAAGGTTATTTTTAAAAGGTGGGTAACAATGGTGGGCACAATTAAATTTGATAATTAAAATTTTAAATCTGATTAACAATTTAAAAATTACATAATGTGATCTGAAATTTTGATTTTTAAACGAAATTGAAAATTAAAGACAAAAATAAGAATTTAATTTTTAATTGTTAGTTTTAATTAAATTTTGCCCACCAGTGGTGAGTAGGTGTCTTTTTATTATCATAAGTCTAAGTTCTTATTTTTATTTTAAACTTTTAGTTTACCCTAATGGAGAGGAAAAAACACCCAAGAAAATAAATTTCTTTGGAAACAAAAATTTCAATTTTAGATTGCTTAGCGAAATGGGAAGATCAACAGTGATTGGAAAACATTTTAGTTTAGGTGAGTCTACTATAAGAGCAATTAAAAAAATGAATTTGGAGGTAGTTGTATTTCCTCTTGTGATGAATCTGATGTCTTACTAATTCACAAACAAATCAGCATATTGTCAAATAGCAATAATGATTAAAATACTGTACATGTATGAAAAAATGTAAAATACTGTAAATTACACATAAAAATATATTGTTTTGAACAAAATTAAATACTGTAGTTAATAAAAAAAAAATTAAAAAGTTTGTCTTGTATCAATTTTTTTCAAATTTGAAAATTTTTATTAGTCATATTTTATTTCCTTATTTTTTTTATGTGAATTTTAAAGTAATCTTACATTGTTGCTTTGCTTTTATGCAATTTTTGAAAATTATAGTACCGATCCCCCATTTTTCAAAGTAAGTTAAGTCTATTTTTGTGTGATTTCTTTTGTGTGCATTTTTTGAGGAACCTATGTACTACATAAAATGAGACCCAGGTGTATTATTTCATAACAATTTATCTTACATAAATGTGCAACTAGGGTATAGAAGAAAGACATTTTGTATAAATATTTTTCATCCAGGTAACTAAATAAATATTAGATATTTAACTTTAGATTAATTACTCAAATGGTGTTAAAATAAGTAAAAATGCCATCTGCTTTATATATTTTTATTATCATTTGTATTGAAGAAGAATATCTTTACACTTGGTTTGGATTTGATATTTTAATCATATTAATATAATTTGTTAAAAACAATCTCTCTCTATAACAACTGACATTTGCTGTCTTAAATATTGTACAGTAATACTAACAACAATTTAAAATAAATAATTTCCATTTCTAAACACAAGTACACACACATATATATATATATATATATTTATATATATTTTTATACATTATATATATATATATATATATATATATATATATATTGTAATGTAAAAATATCAGTCACCATTACCACTGCAGAAATCATAAAGATAGCAAGAAAAGATACCAAAATGCACTTTCATTTGTGATTCACAGTTGAGACAGAAAGTGTGTCTACCTGGAAATTCTTTTAATTTGACTTGCAATTGTTATAGATTCTGGTAAAATCATAAATATTTAATAAAATAATTTCCCAGGGTTTTTATAATAATAATCTGTATAGTTTTAGTGTTGTTTTTTTTAATAGCAAAATCTCTGCAACAACTATTTTTTATTTACAAATTTACTGAAAATTATTTAATCTATGTGTTAAAAATGGCTAGCAAAATTAAATAAAAAGATTAAAAAATAATTTTATCTCAGGGTTAATGTAATAAATACATGAGTATAAAATATGTGTATGCATTGTCAGATACGATAATGTAAAAGGGGTTTTATGTAAACCATCTCATCCAATAATATTTACATTTCAGATACATTTACTATATAAATGATGTATTCAAACCAACAAAGTTTTAAACCCTGAAAAGTTGTCATCATGGTGTATTCTTAATGGAAGAAAAATCAAATCTAACTTTCTAGCCGAGACCCAGAATTTTCTAGGATCCCCTATATATAAATCCCAATCTGCCATGTCGAAACATATACAGACTACCATCATTGACTCAACAAATCATCTTACACAGACACTTTCAAAAGTTTATTTTCCCTTCAAGGCAAGATGGCCTTACTAAACATGAAAGTAATGTCTAAAATAGCCTACTACCTGCCCATAATATCCATATCAAAGACCTTCATTAATAAAATCAATAGGATATGTGCAGGCCTGTTCTGGAAGTGCCACATAACCTCCATAAGTATTTCAAAAATGCAATATCACAGAAAACTCAATGGAATGTCTCTACATTCCATTCAAGCCATTAACTATCAAAAAGTCTACACACTAATCTTCAACCTTATCCAAAAATTTGGCCAACCCCTAATATTAAGAGAGGTAATACCTACAGACACTCCCCCTCCTATCAAGGCTGGTTGGCTAGACCAACTAATTTCCCTTCTAAAACAACATAACAGCACCACTAACATATTCAAAAACAAAATTAACATATGGGATGCACACAATTTAATAAGCCCTAAACCACTTCAAATTAAACCAAGTCTTGGCTGTTTTAATTACAGAATCACCACCTTATTCAAATTCTGGAAATTGGAACCCAAATTCCTCGACTATCTAATAAAGGTGAACCTTAATGCAATGCATACCAATTGGTTTCTGCATTACAAAAGAGGCATAAAAACATAGACCCCATTTGTTCAAACTGCTTAATGCATGAAGAAACATTTGAACACATTATGCTTTCTTGCATGGGATTGGGAAGGACTAAACTCATAATATCTCAAAATAGTATTTTTGATTACTATAAAATTCTAACAATCAAAGAGTGTATTAAGGAAAGAGATTTTTCCACCATTAAGATAGCAACATTTGTTACATATTCTATCTGGGTGACAAGATGTAAATTAAAGTTTAGCATTCCCCAGCCAGAAGCAAACTCTTTCTTCTTTGCTACCCTTTCAAAACTATAAAAGAAAGACAGAATGCTCTCCTCAAAGTTTCTACACGAAAAAACATGGAAATTGCTCAAAATACCCTACCTACAAAATGATGACATCAATCCTAATGATTGATAAACTATATAACAGGTAAAAGAAACATGCAAATATCTGATTAATGTATGGACATAAAAATGTCCTAAACACACACTAATTTTTCTCTGATCTACGATTTGACTAAATAAACAAATCAGTTCCCATCTCATTCTACACAAACTCTTGGAGAACCTATAACAATATAAACATATATAACTATCACTGAAAACATTTGTATATATCTATTATTAATAAACCTAAATTTTTTGAAATAAAAAAAACAAACAAACAAACAAACAGAGTTTTACAAGTAAGTTTGTGTTTCAAATATGATCTTTAATATCGTAAATGTAAATGAAATAATAATGATTTTCCAAAAATGACCAACAGAAATATTGAAATTAACAATTACTTTCTTAAATTTCTTTGAAGTAAAGCTAGTATAACTGAGTATTATTTTTGGCTTGGGTAACTGCCAATTATCATCATATATAGTTTAATTGTTATAAAATTCATTTTTATAATGGATTGATTGAAGATTTAAGTAGATGAATAATATGAATGATTGTAAGTCAGTAAATATCCATAATATGAGTGGGTAATGTAAAATGTGAAATTATCTAATGGAATTTACTAATAATAAATTATTTTTGAGTCTTTCATTTTAGAATATAACTACTGAAGAAATAATTGCATGTCAATCTAATGTATGGTATGAATGAAATGTTTATATTATATTTAATATTTTATTAAAATAGATATAAAACTGAAAAAAGAGTTATTTCATTTAAACATTATACATATTGTATAGTTTAGAAAACGTTCTCAAAATGTAATTATCATTATTTACAAACTAGTTGATTTAAATAGAATATCATTAAATATTGAAGTAAATTTGCAGTACTATAAATAATATTAGATTAGTAAAGTATGTCGGAATTCAGCCATTTATTGATTCAAATATAGTTTTATTCAATTATCAATCAAATAGATATCTTAAGTGTACATCATTTTTAGGTAATGATATATGATTTCACTGCTTATTGCAATTCACTTTGGAATAGTGAATAGATTTGTTGATATCTGAGACGATGATCTCATTGGCTTTATTTAGTTTTAAATATAATCTGAATAAATTAGATTTTAATAGAGATTGTTAGTATTTTATAATAGTTTAGTGGCCAATTGGAATAATTATATATGGGGAATATTGTTATTGCCTAGTGCAGTGGCTTTTAACCTTCCTAATCCCATGATCCTTTAATACAGTTCCTTATGTTGCGGTGACCCCCAACCTCTAATTTTCTACTGTTATGAATCGAAAATGTGTTTTCCAATGGTCTTAGGTGACCCTTGTGAAAGGGTTGTTTGACCCTCAAAGGGGTTGTGATCCATAGGTTGAGAACTGCTGGCCTAGTGTGATTGATAACTGAGCTAGATAATTTTATACAGCTTCTAACAGAGTTCCTATTTCTTTATGCATGTTTTTGCTCTGTGATAAAGAATATAAATCTTAAGGGCATTTATTTATGTCAAATGTTGAGTGAATAAATATAGAGAGGTATTGAGATAAAAAATTCATTACTATTGTGACAAAGTAGCTACCTAATGCTAGCTGATGATGATCATGTACAAGTGGCAATTATTATAAAATGCCAAATCAACTTTAAGGGTTTTGTAAAATGACATTTCACATTTAGGCTAGATCTATATTATTATGAATGACATTTCAATTCTGAGACACAGTAAAGTTTTTTATATTATCATCCCATATCATAGATCAATAGTTCATTACAAAATGGTGATAGATGATGAAACATTTAAAATGGGAATTTTATTTGATAGTCAAATTAAAATTTGCAGCCACAAAAACTAGTTCTGCAAGCTACAATAATAATAGTAGATCATTTATCATATTCTTTAACAAAAAATTTTCTTTTTCTAATTAGAACTCAAGCTCTAAAATGAGTTTATAGTGAAACATGTTTTTATATACAATTATGAGAATCTGAAATAACACAATCTTTTCTTAATTCTCATATGAAATCAAGAGTCTCCTACCATGAATCATGCATGATAATTTAATTGTTTTTATAGACAAATACATAATGAAAAAATAATAAATGGCAATTTTATTTCTAAAATGTAGTTAAAATTTGCAGCTATGTTGCTTTAAAGGTCACAATCACCTATTTGTTCATTAAAACTAATAAATTAAAATACAAAATAAAAACCCCAAATAACTAGAATACTTTTTTGGTATGTGTTCCTGTTGTAATATATGCTTCTGCTGCTACATATCTTTTATAAAATGATGCCCAATAAGAAGACAATGGTATTTTTTTATGGCAACTGACACTTTTCTCTCAAAATTAGTTTATAATAGTCAGGTATTTTATCTACAAGATTTGAAATGTTTGTGACATGGTAAATTGTAAATGCTTTATTTTCTGGGAAACTTCACCATGACAACTGTTTATGCATAATGAATTGAGTGTGAAACAATATTAATTAAATTCAGCAAAACCTAGCTTATTATTAACTATATTCTCACTTCATGTGATACCTTTTGTTATTCTCTCAAATGAAAAAATGCCTCAATTTTATTGTGTGGTCTTAGAAGTGGTGAAAAAAAATATGACCCAGGCATTAAAAGCATCACTTTTTAAGTTTTTCCAGACTACTTTTAAAAGTGAAAAACGTGTTTAGACTGGTGTATTGCATCAAATGGCTGTAATTTGAAAGATATTTCATTGATTACACTTAAAATAAATAAATATTTTTTTATTATAAAATTCTGGAAACTTTTGGATATCCCATCGTACACGATTCACAATGGAAGAATCTCAATTTCAGATGTGAATTAAAACAAGTTTCTTTCAAATTCTTATACATACATAAATTTCTTACCTTACTATAAATTCATTTAAAAAATTGAGTACTAACAAAAGTGAGTTAGATTTTTTTAAAGAGTAGCTTAAACAATTTTTATAATTTCAGCCTCCACAGCTAATTTAATATGTTACTGGCTATGATACATCATATTTGTAAATTTTAATCAGATTTTAAAAATTATAATTACTATTTTTTAAATATTTGAACATATAAATACACACACACACACTATATATATATAATAGCAACCGTTTATTTAAGACAAGTTTTTCTTAATTATTCTGAAACTTAATAGATAAATAATTGAAACGTTATTCCTTCCAAAGATAAAATGTAGTCTATATAATATGTAATATTTGACATTGATTATAATAATTTCGTATTTTTTGAGTATCTGTATATAATTATATCATATACATAATTTTATTTGTAAGTGAATTTAAACTTTTATGCAATGAAGGAATAAAAGCAACTAGTAACATTTTAGGCACACTTGATGATATTTTGCAATTGTTTTTGGTTACTTTTTTATTTAAAAAAATGCTGTTATATCTTATGATATAATTATAAACATCTTGCTTAGAAATACATTATACAACAGTTATGTTATTACAAAAATACATCTACTTATATAAAATTACGTGTGTATATTTAAGACGCACAAAAAACAGCACCAAATCTTATTTTTGCTATAATAGTTAAAACTATATTGCATTTCTTTAGTTTATTCAGCTGGTTGTTTATTAAGCAACTATTTTCTTTTTTTCACTTTCTAATAATAGAACATTTAATAAAATATCTTACGTGAATGCGCACAGGAATAAGTAAAATGAAATTCTAGTCGTTTATTTTATCACCAAAAATTGTGTGAAAGTTTTTTCAAAGCAACAGCTGCCATTTTAGTCGTCTTTTTATATTGTGAAATTTTAGAAAAATGAATTTAAATGAAGTCCTTTTTATCTTTCGTATATTCTGTCAAACATATGATACGATTCACTGATTAGAAAAAAAAAATCAATAAATTAAACCCGCAGTCTGTTTTACAAAATAATAATAATAATATAATAAATTTCTGTTTACGTATTATATGTATTATCTACATATTTCATTCTAATTTCCTGGCAAAGAAAAAACAACAACAAAGATTTCACTAATTGAGATAATTATAACACAATAAATTCGATAATACGACGTAAATGATATTCAGAAGAAAAAAACATTCGAAAAGTAGAAATACTCTTTTCTACAAAATCAGTCATCAAGACAATACTAAAAATTATCACAGGCAAAAATTCCAATTTATATTCAAATAATTTTTTATACTTATTAAGAAGTATGTAAACTTCCGGTAGGATTACAGAATATTTGTGAACATATCCAACAATAAAGATTGCATTGTTATACATTTTAAAACCAAAGAGGAAAATATTTGAGATATAAAAGGTTAGTGGGAAACAGAACAATTAGTTCCCCAAATTAGAGAGGTAATCAATATTATATAATTTTCAGAGAAATAAAACCCATATCTTTTTTTAAATAGAATATTTTGAACTTAGGTTTTTTAGACTATATTCATTCTCTACTTCATCTCAAACAACGGATGCACATGACCACACAGATGTGAACAAATAAATAATCCCCTATATACTATATTTTGTGCAGAACAAGCATTCATCAGTTGGGACAAATCATAATCTCCCACAAATATATGTTCTCAGTGCTCAGCTTATATTTAAGATAGAAATTCCTAAAATTTTAATGGACAGATTTAAGCCAAGCACTGAATGTATGTATGTGTGGGAGATTGTGATCTGGCCTCACTGATGAGTGCTGTTTTTGCACAAAATACATATCTTGGGGATCATTTGTCTTTTTCACATGTGTGTGGAACTTATGTACCAGTTGTTTGAAAAGGAATGGAGGATGAATATAAACTGAAATTCCTAAGTTTGAATCCGTTAATTTACTACAGTAAACATACTGGATATTGAATGTATAGATTAATTACATCTTTTTTAAAAAAAGAATGTAAAAAGAACAGATATAGCAAAATTTATTAGTAAAACAAAAAAGAATTGGATTATCTATTCAAGAATGATAATGAGCTTCCAAGCAAGTATGTACATAATATATTCATTTTGAGAAAGTGGTCTTCCATTTCTGAAATAATATACTAATAATTCAAAGATGAATAGACATTTAAAATTAATAAAAAGTTGATATTTATGGTACTAAAAATAGTTATGAAAATAGAATTGCAAAATATTAAATAGTATTTAATTTATTTGATAAGTGGAAATCTTTTTAAAACAAAAAGTACATAATAAATAAAAAAAACTATATTTACAAAACTGTTATAAAGATAATAATGTAATTCTTAAACACTCATTAACTTTAAATTTGGTTGAAAAGATAACCAGTTAATAATCTAGACTAATAAATAGAACTGAGCTAGCTTTCAGCAAAACTGCCAGAATCTAGTGCTGAAAGATAATAATGGTATAAAACATATAAATACCAGAAATGTACCCAGCCTATAGGAAGGTTATCATTTTTGTGATAGTTTTTTTAAATTGGTTGCTTTAACAAATTTCAATCTTGCATGGTATGACTGTGAAGTTGTGAACTAAGTGATATCAAATGACATGATGTCTATTATATGCTAACCAAAACTAAATATAAATATGGTACTATGACATCAATTTTTTCTCCTCACTAAATATCACATTTCAACGAAGGATTTATATACTGCACCTATTCATTTCTGTACTATAATTAAAAGCACATATATTAATATTTTCTGAATATTTTTTTCTTTAAAAAGTTTTATTCCATATGACTTTTGTAAAATACCATATTTTTTTTAGAATCCACAAATATATCTAATCTATGGAAAGGCTGTTAATTTTGTAATACTTTTTTTTTATTGGTTGGTTTAACAAATATTTTTTGCTTTGCCGAATTATTCGCTGGAAAATGTATCTAACCTATGAAAAAAAAATTACTTCCTTTGCATGAAATGCTTCATAAAAAGATTATACTTTATTAATGGTGGAACAAATAATTATTTTTTTAAAAAAATACACTTTCTAATAAAAATGTTTAACGAATGTGAGAGTGTTTTGGACAAACATTTAGAGATTTTATGAATAATAAATATTTAAAAAGTACTTCAAGTCTTTTTATTGTGAAGATGTAGAGAACATAATACATAGAAAAGTTAGAATTAAACTTGACAGTTGAAATACTTTCTAAAGATATTTTGTAGAAGTTAAATGACATTATCACAAAATATAAAATTAATAGCAAAATGCCTTTGCATGTTTTATAATGTATATGTTTGTCACTCACAGATTGATTTGCATAATTATCAACAAATCTCATTTCAACATTTTTTTTTAATTGTCTTTAAGAAATGGAATGACCATACTTATATGAGAGTAACTGGTAATGTGATATGAGTTATGATTATGTCAGAGTGCATATCTTTGATTTCATTTACCCATATAAATAATAAATTGATACATGAAGATCACTCATTAAAATTAATATATATAAAAGACATATTTTGTGGGTTTATCCACGTTAAAAAATGTAAATATTGATATACTGACATTTTGACTTGATCACACAAGTCATCCACTGGGTGATATATATATATATATATATATATATATATATATATATATATATATATATATATATATATATATATATATATATATATAATCAATGTCTGTATTCCAATTATAATAAAATATATATAATTCAAAACAATACAATAATTAATACAGTAAATAATATTTTAAAAACAAATATATACTATAATTTAATAAAAGTACTTTCAACTATCTAAGTAGTTTTTATCAACTAGATTCAAATTATATTACAAAAAACTGTTATAAATGTATACAAAAAGAATTACATCATACATCAATTTTTCCACAATTCATTAATTTTTTATATTAACAGCCTGTCTATTTATCAAATGTTGCTTTCCATTTTTTATTAACATAGCTTCTTTAATTTTATGTTTATTATTATTTCTTTCAATACACAAAATCTTAATTTTATCAAAGACAAAACCATAATTACATATAACATTATGATCAAAAAATACTGAAGGTGATACATCATCATTTCTAACATTCTCTTGTCTTGATTTTTGTACTTGTTTATATAATAACAAATGTTGCTTTGATCTTTTCTCCAATGTACACTGAGATTCACTTATATATGCCTTTCCACAAACAAGTGAAATTTATAAAACAGATATATAAAATATATGTAGAGTCACATTTTATACTACTCCTAATTTAAATAGATTGATAAATAATTCAAAAAATAGATGTAGTATTTTAAATCAAAGTTGTGCAATATATAAATGGCTGTGTGTTTGTGGAAAGGCATATATAGGTGAATTCAGTGTACATTGGAGAAAAGATCAAAGGAGCATTGGTTGTTATATAAACGAGTACAAAAATCAAAACAAGAGAATGTTAGAAATGATGGCATATCACCTTCAGTATTTTTTGATCATAATGTTATATGTAATTATAATTTTGATTTTGATTTTAATAAAATTAAGATTTTGTGTATTGAAAGAAATA
This sequence comes from Epiperipatus broadwayi, assembly GCA_028023455.1. Taxonomy (NCBI): domain Eukaryota; kingdom Metazoa; phylum Onychophora; class Udeonychophora; order Euonychophora; family Peripatidae; genus Epiperipatus; species Epiperipatus broadwayi. The sequence goes on from JAQFVV010000075.1 coordinate 1,164,019, forward strand.
ATAATAAACATAAAATTAAATAAGCTATGTTAATAAAAAATGGAAAGCAACATTTGATAAATAGATAGGCTACTAATATAAAAATTAATGAATTGTGGGAAAATTGATGTATGACATAATTCTTTTTGTATACATTTGTAACGTTTTTTTGTAATACAATTTGAATCTAGTTGATAACGACTACTTAGATAGTTGAAAGTACTTTTATTAAATTATAGTGTATATTTGTTTTTAAAATATTTTTACTGTATTAATTATTGTATTGTTTTGAATAATTATATATATATGAATAAGTAATTTGCCTTAATTATATATATTGTTTTGAATAATTATATATATATGAATAAGTAATTTGCCTTTCTTACACAAATAATTTGCTTGAAATGCATATTTGTAAACTTGTATTTAAGTATTTGAATGTGATTTTCAATTTACATTATTTTAATTATTCAGTTTTATTATTATTTTAAAAAAATAAAAATAAGTTTTTGGCACAATAAATTAATCGATATTTGTCTACACGTTTGAACAAAAATTATGTGTGCTTATAGGAATGTTTAAATATTTCAAGATAATTCTAGATAATCTTTTGTTAATTTTTATTTTTACCAAACTGTTTATTTTTCAGCAATTTCTATTAAAAACTACATAAAATAGTAAACACTTTATATAAAAAAGCAATGTCAGTTGATTTAATAATTCTATATATTCTGTAATTAATTCTCATTCTGATTGAAATGGTACTTATAGGCAAAAGAAATGCCCCAGTTCAGCTGCCAATTTTTAATAATAGGAATATATATGTAGAGACTCTCTTAATATTCTATTTGAAATTTATTGAATGAAACTGCTAACTAACTATTCGTAAATATTGACTGAAAACAAGGTTCTACAATAACGTATATTTAAAGTCAAGGGGTAATTTTATTAACTTGATATATACTTAAATTGAAAAATAATAAATGATTAATGATCTCAGGGCTTAAAATAATAATAAACTTCAACAACAGCAACAACAATAACAACAACAACAATCTACCTAAGGAGCCAGGGCTTCTCTGCATGTTCCAGAGATTCATCCTCTCCATCTGCAGGAACTGGAATAGTAATTGCTCAAGATTGTTCTTTTGAAAATTTCAAAATACTTTACATTGATTCAAACCTCCTAATAATAACACTGACTCAAAAAATATTTACAATGAATATAGTGCTCGTATATATGCCAGTACAAAAGCAAAAGATAGAATCTATAATTTCCAATATAAATTCAATTCTTGCTATGAATGCAAGCCCCAATGTTCTAGTTGGGGACGGCAGCTCATCTTATGAAGAATTTATACAGAAATCACTACATAAAATAGCCATACCATTGATTAATGGACAAGGTTTTTTGCCAGAAGGGGCTGTCTCCTTTCATAATAGTCAGTTTGCAACATTAATAGATCTGAACTTTTACTCGCCATCGCTGCATCACCTCATGGAGGTAAAATTGGTCCCAACCACATTTTCTGATCATTCTGCCCAGTTAATCACGATCAATCTAGACAAACTGCAAGTAGTTAATCACAAGCTAACAAAAATGATGAGAGTACTTATCCCAACAAATGCAACAGAATTCCTCTTTTCAGAGACATATATTCTGTTGCAGAAGATTAAAGAGATGAGTCTCGATCCTATACAGCAATACCTGACTTTTGATCATGTAACAAGAAATCAACCACCATGATCAAGGCTTCTGCAATATGCCAATCAGCTACATCAGAGACTAATAATGATGGCTCCAACACACAACACCCAAATACACATAAGAAAGCTGACTGATGCTTATAACAAGGCCTGTGAATCACTGAAAGAATATCTGAAGATAAAGAAAAGTAAGCTTTGCATGGCACAACAGGACACCTGGACCAGAAAGTTTATCAAGTGGGCTTTAGGTTCTTTAGGTTATGTACCTGACCTAAAAATGCCAATGGCCATCCAGACTGAGGATGGTATGTTCACTCACCATAACATGATTATGCCATTGTTCAAAAACTTTCAAGATAAGTTAGATACTGAGCCTTGCATTTTCTTCCCACCAAAAATGTTTGGAGAGGTTGAGAGTGAATTACCAGTTATTGAAAATGATATAATGGAGAAAATAAGAACTATCAGCAATGCTTGTCACTCAGGTGGCCATGGGATACCACTGTTCATTCTCAAGCATTTAAGTTTTTTTACAGCAAAATTCCCCAAGCATTTAGTAAACCATGTTGCTCAAGAAATTAAGCCAACCATAGGGATATAATAAGAAAAAGAAAGGCATACCAATGCCAAATGAGCTTAGACCAATATCTATGGGGCCACTTCCTATTAATATATTGGAAAAGATTATAAAAGATAAGATTGAGCTCTATATTTTACCAACCATTAGTGAATCACAATTTGCAAAGAAGACATCAACAGTGCAAGCAGCATTGTTATTCAAGACCATGATGATAGCCACTAGGATGAGAAAGAAATACAGCACAGTGGTGGTTCAGATAGATATTGCTTCAGATTTTGATTCAGTCAGAATCCCTGTGCTACTGGATATGCTCAAGCAGACTAAAATTACCCAAAGCTCTGCTATATTTGACTGCAAACTTGATACTGAGCAGACAACTTTATGTTACTATGAATAGCAGAAATTCACCCTCATTCATCCCAACACAATCACTATCCCAGGGATCTCCTCTGAGTGCATTAATGTTTATTTATTATATCAATCCACTTATTGAAAAAATCAATAACACATTCACTGGAATTCAAATACCTGGTACAACACAGAATATTGCATGTCTCACATACATGGATAATATCACAGTTTTCTTGACATCCAAGAAGCAAATACCACAGCTTCAGGCAGTGCTTGAACAATTCTCAAAACAATATGGAATGAGAATAAACCTAGAAAAGACTGCAGCCTGGACACTACTCACTGGAAGGCCACCTGGGCTGATATATCAAGCAAAACCTACTCCATTTTTAGGCTTTTCTTTTTTTCTAGGAGCCACTGGAATAAGATGTCATATCCAAGCCAAGCTCAAAGAAGAAGTCAAAAGCATATCTGAATCACTCTCAAAGGAATATTTGTCCATATATGCAAAGATGCAACTGATTAACAAGCTTATAATAACCAAGATTACATGCCTGTAGTTGAATTTTCAAAAAAATTTATGGCATGCATTAATTCCATATGTTGTAAGCTCATCTGGGGGAAAAAGATGGTGGCAATTTCAATAGCAAAACTCAATTGCCCTCTTAGAGCAAATGGACTGGGGTTGCATAGCTTACAAATATTTCTAACTTTCAAAACAAGGAATGCTATAATTGCTATACTTACTCAATTTCCTAAATAAAGTCACTTAGAGCAGATAACACCTACAGGTAGGCCTCCTCCAAAAGATTGGTTTTTGGCAGTCACCATCTACCAATGCAGGAGAGAAAGAACAATCCCAGATCAATTTGAACAAAAGTATAAATATTGGGAAATATATAAGTTTATACATCAAAATAATTATAATGAGGAGATCCCATCAATACTAGAAATAGGAAACAAATATCTGATCAAGCAATACAAAAGATGGCAACTAGAACCTAAGTTCCTAGATTTTATAATCAAAATGAATTTGAATGCTTTACCTACTAAATATTTTTTACATCACAGAAGAATGTACAGATCAGTTGACCTTTCTGTGGCCTTTGCCATATAGCTGAGGAGACTTTACAGCATATAATTTTCAACTGCAAGGCCATGGAGCAGACTAGATGCATTCTGCAGGGGAAATATAGAAAACAAAACACTGCAATAATGCAAATTATATCAACTTACAAAGGTAGGTCTGTACCAGCCATAAGGGCCTCAACATTTGTCTTATATGCACTTTGGTGCACTAGGTGTGCAATTCGTATTGGGTAATAACCCCAGAAGGCATGAATGTTAATTAAAATTCAAGTTAGAGACAAACAGATCACCAGCCCAGATATTTATGCAGCTACTTGGTCTCTGCTCAGACAAACAGCAAAGTTATAAAGAATGGACAATCCAGTATATTATATGTAGACAAGAACTATGTTTTAAGCTCATGTAAATCCAAAAAGAACTCTATAAAAAATGACAATGTAAATGTTAAAATTTGTAATCAACTTGTAGCAGTTAATTTACTATGTAACCACTAATATATTCTTTTGAGATAATAAAGGCCTTTTGAAACATAATAATAATAATAATAATAATAATAATAATAATAATAATAATAATAATAATAATAATAATAATAATGCCTGATGATGATGATGATGTTGATGATGATGATGATAATAATAATAATAATAACAATAATAATAATAATAATAATAATGATGATGATGATGTGACTGTGAGTTAAAGTAAGATGAGAGGATACATAAAATGATTAATATGAACTGATGAAGTGAAAAAAAAAACATCCTATTTTATTTACATGGCTAATAAATACCATATTACTTTGAATGTAAGCCACACTATTTTTTCAAATTTTGGATTTCTAAAAGAGGAATATGGCTTATATTGGAAGTAAAATTTTTTAACATTTTACTTTTGTGGATCTTTGCTTTACATTATAATGCACAGATTATTACAATAGAGTCTTGTATGAAATAGCATGTTAAATATTTTTAATCAATGTTTTTTGGATTAATTTTGTAAAGGCCTTTAACTCTTTCTTTCTCAAGCCATTACTTTTAACATTATATTATTGATTTTATTGATAAAAGTTTACCAAAAAATCTTTAGAATATTTTTACACCTAGCAAATCAATATATCAGCGGGAGAATCATCTTCCAAGATGCTCATTGGTTGTTTGTTATTCTCAACACAAGACAGTTTCTGTCAAAATTTTGACAGTTCCAATAACTTTTAAAAATTTTAAAGGGAAAATGAATGTTTTAGAATCTTTTAACATTATTTTGCCAATTTTGACAATTCCTGTATTTTTATTTTGGTTTTTAAAGTAAAAACAAATGTTTTAGAATCTTTTAATGTTATTTTGCCAAAGTTGACAATTCCACTATTTTTATTTTTATTTTTAAAGTGAAAATGTATGTTTAAAAATATTTTTAAATTATTTTCCTGATTTTACCATTATTTAATCAAGAAAATTTTACTGAAAACCTTTAGAACAGCTTTACAATTAACAAATCAATATAACAATGAGATTCCAAGGCACAGATTGTTTTTTGTTGTTGTTTACAATTTTGACAGTTTCAATAACTTCTTTTTGATTTTTAAAGTGAAAATGAATATTTTAACATTTTTTAATGTTATTTTGCCAATATTGATAATTCAATATTTTCATTTTGATTTTTAAAATGAAGTAATATGTTTTAGAATATTTTAACATTATTTTGTTGATTTTATCATTATCTAATAAAGAAAACTTTACTGAAACCTATAGAATAGCTTTACAATTAACAAACCAATATAAAAATGAGATAAAAGCTGGCCTTCCAAGGCATTAATTGATAGGTTGTTGTTCTCTACAATTTTGACAGTTCTGAAAATTTTCTTTCAATTTTTAAAGTGAAAATGAATATTTTAGAATCTTGTAACATTATTTTCCCAATGTAGATAATTTCTATGTTTTTTTTTTAAATTTCAAAGTGAAAATTAATATTTTAAAAACTTTTTTTTTTATACATTTTCAATTTTTTTCAGAAAACATTTGTAAAAATATAAATTATTTTTTAAAAAATAGTCAGTTTTTGATAGAAAAATGTACTTTTACATAAAACAAATTGACAAAGAAATTATAACATTAAGCTGCTATTTAAATGGCCTGAAGATGATATACCTGATGGAATAGTGACAATGAGAATCTAAATTCTGAAAGTGAAGATGTAGAATGTGAAAGTACAATTTATCTAAAGAAGTTTCATAATAAATTAGATGAGTTTATTGTATTTATATTACTTTCCTATTTAAGTGCATATATGTGCCTTAAACTTTGAAGTTTATTTTTTTTCAATTTTTCAGGCTTAAAATCATACTGACATTTAAATTTGGTGGTGAGTTATATTCAAAGTAGTATGGTAATATTAATAAGTAAATGGCATTAACCCTACTGATTTTCACTATTTTTCTGACATTTCTGACATTTTTCTTTGTGTCACACATCAATGTAAAATATATGATAAAATGATTAATACTTACCAGAAAATAATAAATTTGACTTCTTTTGATTACATCCTCATTTTTTTTAATATTTACAGAAACAAAATGTATTTACTACTGAAATAAATTTTAAATGTTCACATTTTGTTTCTGTAAATATTAAAAAAATGAGGATGTAATCAAAATAAAGACTTTACACATCATCGTTTCTAGAAAAATTATTTTCAGTTTATAAAATCAACAAACTATTTCTTAATTCTTATTATTTTTAAATAACCCAACAAATAATTTTTTATTTCTCTTATATGTAATGAATTATGCTTTAAAAGTTTAATTTTTTTGAATGTTTATTGCAAAATTGTGATATTTTCTTACTCTTAAATATAAAACAGATTGTTTATATCAAAACTAATCTTGTAAATTGCTTCATGCCACATTTATGTTAGCTGCTAATATAATGTTATATTTTTGAAAATAAAGTATTTCAATTCAAAATAAGTTATTAATAATTTATATTTCTTGATATCTAATAAATATGGTATAAATTATTTTTTAAAAAATATCTAAAACCATAATAAATACACAAATAAACACTTTTTTGCATCATTGGAATTACAGTGTCATAAAACACTGAATGTTTTACAGCCTTACCAACAGACAGTGATTGAACATGTCAGGGTGGGGCTTATGTCTATTGTAAGAGTGGGAGTTTTGAATTTACCGCCTTTTAGCACAAATTTTTCGGGCAAAAAATTTATTGTAATAAAATATACTATTTTACATACATTTTAACATATAATACTTACAAAAAAATTCACCAGGAGCAAATTGGCCAAAAGGTGATTTGCTATCGTCCTGAAATATAGGATAAGTGACATTAATAGTTCAAACAGCTCTGATTAACTGACATTAATAGTTCAAACAGCTCTGATTAACATAATATTTAAATATGAAGCTGTTACAAATAGTTTTCAAAATAAATGTTACATTAAAGCTTTTATGAAATTCAAATAAATTTTTGGATAAGTACAACAAAAAAATGGATATTATAATCCCAAACATTTAAGTTATATAGAATCATGAGATTTTCATCAGTTGAAACATAAACAATATGTGTGCTAACTATCTAAATATTTATACATTCACACACGGTATTGTATGTGCACATAAATAAAGAAATAAAATACTATTAAAATTGTTTTACATGACCATTAAACCTATTATCTCTGAAAGCTCTAAAACATATGCATGTATAATATATATATATATATATATTGTGCCATTACAATTTGGTCTCAGAAATAATACAATTTCACTTATATATATATATATATATATATAAGTGAAATTGTATTATTTCTGAGAAAGTTCTTTAGTCTAGATTTCATAATCAGTAAACTTTAACAAGCATAATGGATGAATTTATTCCAGGTGGCGATTTCTTCATACTAAATCAATTGTCTCTATACCTTGTAGAAGAATGCAATTTTCTAGTAATGTTCTATTTGGTTTTTTAAGTCATAAACAACTCTTCTCAAGAAATTCTGATATAATGATGATAAAACAGCTTATATTATAATGAAATAAATTTCTTATCTTGCCATTTTTTAAGATTGGATTTCCTGAAATATAAATAACTATTGGAATTCTGAAATAATACTTCTAAATAAGATTTTTCCGGAAAATGTGATGAAGAAATTTATCAGTGCATGCAATGATAGTCATTAAACATATGGGCAGAAATTGGAAAGAATGGAGGACATTTGACACTTTATAACTTGGCTTATAGCAGGTTATTCTATTATTTGAACACAAACTATATATTTTAACAGAAAATACGTCTGATGTTATCAGCTACAGATTTAGATTACAAATAAGTAAATTTTATTCTACATTCTCCCTTCCTTCTGTCCTTTCTTGTCTCATAATTTCACAAAACATTATTGCAGGGATTATTTTATATAATTTTTGCTATATTCATACATATATTAAAAATTAGTGTTTTCGATTTTTTGGAGATTAATAAAATATAAGTCATTTAATCCTTATACTTAAATACAATAAGTTTTCGGTATTTAGGTTTTTACTTAATGATCTGTTATCATTCAACTTTTATTAATTAAAGTCTAAATTATAAAAAGCTTTTTTTTTTAACATTTATTTGTAGTTTGGAATGTTTTGAAAAATAAATATTCCGAAAAAATTATATATCATTTAATTATCACATACGCAAACAAAATATATTAATTAATGAATAAGTTGCTTCTAGTAAATCAATACAGATACAAATGTAAATTTTTTTTTTTATATTTGGCTTAAGGATAGGCATATATATATATATAATTAAATACAAGTATACGATATATATTTTAAGCTATATGTAATTAGATGAATTTGAACTTAGAATTTTGAGGTCCCTTTGGTCATCCACTCCATCCTATATAACCTATACACAAGATCACATACATGCAAAAAAGATAAATGATCTATAATATATGCATTTTGTTCAGGACCAGCACTCATCAGTTGGTCCAGATCATCATCTACCACACATATATACAATCAGTGTTCAGTTTATATTAAGATAGCAATCATAAAACTTTAATGGACAAGCTACAGTCTTCTCCACCCTTCAACTCTCAGTGATCCATATCATTGAAAATTTCAATGATGGAGCACTCAAAATCCTCATTGGTAACAATATTATTGTCAGTTTTCTATCAGCATCAGAGCACAAATCACCATGAGTGCATTCCGGACATTCCCACAATCATGTGCAGAGAGAGACATGACCTCAAAAGAAAAATCAACTCATGAGACGATGCCATAAGCAGGAAGGACACATGCTTTGCTTTACCAAAAAAATGGAATTAGCATATTTGCATAACATTAAATGTATTAGCAAGCTATGATTATGAAGGCAAGATCCTTTCAAAGCACTCAGCTAGTTTAATATTTTTAGTTAGCTATTTTGTATTAATAGCTTTTGGGAGCAGTTGCACCACACATGCACTCGTGCTTGAATATATATATATATATATATATATATATATTATACATTATGCATGGATTTACCTGGATAATATATATATATATATATATATATATATATATATATATATATATATATATTATATACATAAGCTATTGAATGTTCTTGATAAATATTAGTAACAATAGAATGTATTTCATGATAAATTCTTAGCTGACAAGTAAATCATAATTAAAATAAGAATATCTATACAGAAACAATAATTAGATTTTTATAATTATATACCTTAATTACAACAAATTTGATTTAGTGATTGAATGGTTTAGCAACCAACATATGCATAAATGCTATTTAATCATTAATTTTTCGATATTAATAGATAGGGATGATTAATATTTTTCTTATACACCAGTAGATTAAAAATACAAAGTCATAATATATATATATATTATTATTATTATTATTATTATTATTATTATTATTATTATTATTAAATATAGCTTTACTTCTCACTATATGTAAAATATATAATTGTTAATTAGAGAAGATATTAATTAGTATTAAAGTTTATCGGCTTAACGTTTTCGAGGATCCATGCCTCATATTCATAGCCTTCATAAAATGTATAATAAAATATGCAAATACAAATATTCAAATAAGCTAGTATTACGTAGCCCATTTCTTCGAGATCTCGAAGCAAGTATCCTTTCTATTAATGGCATGGATGTTTCCATTGATGTAAAATGCCTCCTTTATTTTTCTTTTGTGATCATTTGATTCTGAGCACAATATTATGGGATTGGCAGGTGTGAAGTTGTGTCCAGATTGCTTTCCTGTCATGGCTTGATTCACATATATTTACACTCTTTGAAAACAAGTGGTACACAATGCAAGATGGATGGCCCATGGGCCTTCCTATCAGTGGTGTTTTATTTAGCATATATTTAAATAAATACAAGCTATCGATCCTTCCAAAATATCACAATATCAACCAAGACTTTACATATATTCGTTATGTAGACAATATCTTTATCATAACCTCTAAAGATAATACTTTAAATATACTACGTGATTTACAAAACTTAACCAAACTTTCATTCACCATCACATCTGAAAATAATAAAGAACTTAAATATCTCAACCTCTCTTTATCGAGAAATCGCCACTTAATAGATTACAAAATGATTGTTAAACCATTTGAAATTCGCAGCTGTATCCACCCTAACTCTAACTCACCTGCATCACATAAATTTGCTGGCCTTAATGCATTTTTGTTTAGAAACTTTTATTTATGTAAATATGACGCAGACAGGAAAGAAAACATAAACAATTATATTAAAGATCTGTTAGCAGCAGGGTTCAAATTCAAAGCTATTAAAAATAAAATCATAAAATTTAATAATACAATAAACAATAATGTACCTCGCACCAATCTACCTAGAATAACAATCCCCTACATTCCTAAAATATCTAACAAACTAATGAAAGCATTAAACGATAAATTTAACATAGCAGTTAGAACTCCACCTAATTCTAATAGATTGCTTAACAACTCTAAAGACCACATTGATCGATCGTTCACCCCACATGTGGTGTACTCTATTGCCTGCCCTCAGGCTGGATGCCATGCTATATATTATGGTGAAACGAAAGCTACAATCAATACTAGACTGGGTCAACATATTTACACATTTAACAGAGCTCAGAAAAACAGCAACACGTTCTCTGTATTCTTGGAGCATGCTAAACAATCTGGACACAACGTCACACCCGCCAATCCCATAATATTGTGCTCAGAATCAAATGATCACAAAAGAAAAATAAAGGAGGCATTTTACATCAATGGAAACATCCATGCCATTAATAGAAAGGATACTTGCTTCGAGATCTCAAAGAAATGGGCTACGTAATACTAGCTTATTTGAATATTTATATTTGCATATTTTATTATACATTTTATGAAGGCTATGAATATGAGGCATGGATCCTCGAAAACGTTAAGCCGATAAACTTTAATACTAATTAATATCTTCTCTAATTAACAATTGTATATTATTATTATTATTATTATTATTATTATTATTATTATTATTATTATTATTATTATTATTATTATTATTATTATTATTATTATTATTATTATTATTATTATTATTATTATTGTTATTATTAAGGTACTTATGGATAATCCCAGAACCCAGGGTTAGCAGCTATGTTTTTAACTTATACATTTTTAGGGGTAAAATTATTTTGTAACCCTAACAAATATGCTTTACATATTTATATTAAAAAAGACCTATAAATTAATTATCAATTTCTATTAGCTTAAATTCGATTCATATTTTATATATTTTTTTTTCATTTGTACATAATGCAACATAAAAAATTAATTAATTACATAATGGAATTTGTGTACTTATAGAGCGTATATATATATATATATATATATATATATATATATATATATATATATATATATATATGATTTATTTCAAAAACATGGAAAACATTGAAATGTAGAAAAAGTAGTCATTGATTTTGTCTTTAACTAAGTGGAAGGTTGATATTGTTTATACTGAGATGTGTGAATATATAATATTAGGTAAAATAATATGAACAAAAAAAAATTATATGTATGTATATAGCATATATACATTTATTGTTATTTTTTAAAATGAACAGTAATTTATAGTCGATTTATTGATATTTTTAAATATTAACAAGTAAAACATTTTTATTAGGTTTATAGAATAACTATTTTCCTGCAAATGTATAATTAAAAAAAATATTGCTGGAAACATTGGCTTCCAAATTTATTCATAATTACTGTTATTAAAAATTATTCTTACTATTGAGGATTATATGTATTTTACTTATAATGTTATGGTTTATAAAATTAAATAAGAGTAGATAATAGATTATATTATTTCTTCTTTAATTTGTTCCATTTATATTAATTATTTGGAAGAGAACATTTTAAATTATGATTGTGTATGTTTAAAGTTATTTGTTCATGGATATATTAAGGATTGTTTTTTGCAGTTGAAAATCTTAAATTAGCAAATAATTAAATAAAATTAATTGTTTTTATTAAAAAAAATAGAAGATTTAAGAAATTATTGCTATAGAAATCAGAGATTAAATAATTGCAATAAGTATGATTTATTTCAAAGTGGTCAATTTTATAAAGATTATTTGAGTTCTGCCTACTATGATAAATTTGTTTATGGCAATTTATTTATTACCAATTATTGGTTCAGTTAATGATTTTATTCATAAAGGATAAAGAAAAAAATATTTCTTTGCTTTCTAAATTTTCTTTTTATGAAATTTTCAAGTAAAAATGTTAATTCATTTGGTATTACTGTGAATATTTTATTAAATAATACAAAGAAGATTTTTTAAAGAAGTAGTATGTATTATATTTTGTTTTTGTAAAAAGCAGTGAATAGGTCAGAATAATTTATGTTAAATGAAAGAATAAAAGTTCAAAAACCAGATTAAAAATTAATATTTTAATTCTGGTTTGTATATCCATGAAAGTTATATAAGTCTTATTATTACATTTGATGAGGCTAAGATTATCTTCTTTGAAAGAAATCAAAATGGAATTTAAAAATATTATTAAAAATTTATAATTCTGACATAATAAACTTGTGTAACTCTGTTGTTGTTTACTCTATTTTATTGGGCCAGAATCAAGAAATTCAATTTGTATGGCAAAAAAATCAATTTGTGTCATTAGCCCTCTATTGAACGATTTTGCTAACATTTTTTTTCAAACTTTAGAATTCACATATTTTTTATTTCAAAAATATTCTGAAGATGTCAGGCAAAACAAAACAGTGGGAATTTCAAAGTATGGTGAGCTCTATAATGATAAGAGCCATTGTATTCTTGGTAGTTTCAAACTTTGCAATAACTTTGTCATACTACTTTATGACAATATTATGATATTAAAATTTTGGATTTTTGGAAAGTTTTTCATTATTTTTCCTTAATAATTGTTAGATAATTATTAGGAATGAATAAAATATATTATTACATATTTATATTTTACATAATTTCAAATATAAAAGATTATATTTTTCTGAGCTATGTTACTATGGAAATTATGGTGGCAGGTAAATACGATCTGTGAAAATGTCAACACTAGGACAAACTGTTAGAAAATATAGCATTACCATAAAAACTACTAAAATATTTAATCATTTAAAGCATAAGTTGATATATTTACTAAATATTAATAATTATTCAAACATCAAACACAGAATATTTGATTAATTTTGCATATTCAATCTGCTCATTCCAAAGTTGAATAATGAAATAGTACTTTGATTTGATTAAAATAAATTTTTTAAAATAATTTTAAAAATCAAATGTGGTTTTTTAGAATTTATTTAATTTTTAGACAAAAATCTTTATTCAAATGATATATAATATATATTATTCTAACATATAATATTGGTTTATTATTAAAATGAAAGTTGAAACCTTATAGTAAGTGAGAACAAAGAAGACTGTCAGGATACTGGATGATTAAAAGTTCTTTTAATATTAAAGGTGCCTAGACAGCAATTGATAATTGTGAGAAATATAGTTAATATACATTTCTTGATATGAATTTTAGTCCTTTGCTCTAGAAAAATCATTGTTTGTGTTATTGTTGTTGTTGTTTTTTTGACTAATCATTTTTAATTTTTAATTTGGAGTAATTTTAATTACTTATAATAAATATATAATATGATAATATAAAATATCCATTATATCAAAAATATTGTAATTATAAATAATAATAATAATAATAATAATAATAATAATAATAATAATAATAATAATAATAATAATAATAATAATAATAATAATAATAATAATAATAATAATAATAATAATAATAATAATAATAATAATAATAATAATAATAATAATAATAATAATAATAATAATAATAATAATAATAATAGCAGCAAATCTCTGCTGAGGTAAGAAGCAATCCTTAAGTTCTCTGATGTAAGTATTTATTTTTTACTTTTGTTCCAACTTGTTATTCGAAAAACAAACATAATACAGGAAAAATTGAATCTTATAATAGATTAATAGGGTTTTTTGAAAAATATCAGTGTGTTTTAATATCTTTTTAAAAAAAAAAAAATACTGACTTGAGTCAGAATAAATCATGGCTACTGCCCAGTCAAGCGTGAGCGAATTAAGCACCAATACAAAATTAACAACATTGTTAGTTTCAAAATCGCCTATTTCATTAGCAAATGTACTTAAAAGTAATAGCAATACTACAGCACCAACCCAAATACCGCGCTTCCGTAGAACAAACACAAATGATATAAAAAATCTTGATCTAAACACTCGAGAGGAAAATCAACCCCCAGCCGCAATCTGGACAAAAGAAACGCTTGAAAATGTGATGGACCGTTTCAGTAATACGGTGCCTCGTACGTTATTTGAAACTTTTCGCAGGTTTTTTTCACCAACATCATTAGTACTCGCAGAAACCGATAATCAATGCTCATTATATCGTTTCCCAAAAGCTTTATTATATGAAGCAATCACGCAAAATGCACTATGGGAAACAATCTCTTGTATCACAGACCATCCAAATTCTCGATATATAACCATTGATTTTTATACTCAGCAGCAAAAAGAACATTTTCAATCCACTATTTTAGCACTTGATAATTACACACTCGTAATTATAGATGAAAACCGGAAAAATATAATTACTGGAGTGCTTAAAAATACTTATCTTAAATACAATGTACAAGATTTTCAAAAAATGATAAACCCGTTTGGAAAAGTAATTGCCCTACAGCCTATATATTTAAAAGACACACCTATACCGATATGTAGTAATCGTTTTGAATTTAAAATAAAACTACATAAAAACGTAGACGCCTCAACGATTCCAACACATATTACAGATCAAGAAGTGACACTCTCTCTTCACATAAGAGGTCTAAAGCCACATTGTTTTGGCTGTGGACAGAGAGGACACCTAGCAACTCAGTGCGATAACACAAAAAGCAATCACTGTGAACAAACTAAAATCCTTTCCCCAGAACAACCCAGTGATGATGAAAATAAAATTTATAATAATACTACATCCATTGGCAACCCAATAATAGAAACCGGAAAAAAACAGGTTCAAACACCCACAAACAAAAATGATAATGGAGCAGAATTGCCTATCCCAAAGACCAACCAAAAAAATAATAACACAAAAACTAACACAGAAATCCAAGAGTCAAATGAAAATAACTCGCAAGAAACCACAACACAAAATACAGCAATTACATCACAGGATCAGCATCTCAATAAAACAAAAGGGGTACCAAGTAAAAATCAACAAACAGAAAGTATACACACACAGCTATATAATGAAAATATAAATCCAGATAATATAAAGATACCAATACAATTATAAACAAAACTGCATCAAACATAATGGATTCAATAGAAACCCCTCTTCCACCTATTCAAGAGAATACACCAGAGAGAAAAAGAAAACCATGAATCCAAAAAGGCAAAAAAAAACAGACCAAAAGCACAACTCATCAGATGTATACAATTTAGAAAGTGATGAAATAGAAATGGATGTAAGCCAACCACAAATGGATACCTGTTCGGTTCCATCACAAATTGCCTGTATAGAGTCTGAAGCAATATTAAATGAAAGAAAATCTGATAATAAACCCAACAATGTCATAAATATGTATCAGCATCCATCTACTGCAATATAAACAAAAATTTAGTATTAAAAATAAATAAAAATCAATACCCTGTTAAAAAATTATTAAAAACATGAAGATAAAAATTGGATCTCTCAACATTAGAGGCCTAAATGCCACCAAAAAACTTTTTGATCTCAAAAAATGGTTACATACAACACAACCACACATACTGGGGCTTTTGGAAACAAAAATATACAGCAGCTCTCAAATTGATCCACAAAAATATTGTCAGCCAGGGTTTTTGTGCCTGCTCAAGGCAATCATTATCACCATCAGGTGGCACAGGCATAATTATATCCCACAACTGCGCTTTCGATTCTTTTAAAATTATATATATTGACTCTAATCCTATCATATTAACACTCCATCATAAAAATATCACACTTAACCTAGTATTTGTATATATACCACCAGGCCCTGTCATCATCTCCAGAATAATAGCAACAATAAATTCAATGCTTACAGCAACACCAAATTCCATAATACTCCTGGGAGATTTCAACATGACCTACCAAACTTTTGTCACCAAATGGATCCATCAAATAACAATCCCACTTATGAGTGCTGAGGGTTTTCTCCCATCAAACTCAATATCTTTTAAAAACAATAGATATAAGTCACTTATTGATTTGTGTTTCTACTCACCAATGTTACATCATTATTTTAATCTTGAACTCTGTCCATCTATAATCTCAGATCATGCTGCTCAGTTCATCACCCTCGACCTAACAAAAATACAGAATACAACAATAGCCCTCCAAAAGACTATGAGAATACTTCTTCCAGCACAAACAACTGAATTCTTATACTCAGAAACATATATAATGCTCCAAAAACTTCAAAACATGTCACTTGATCCAGTACAAAAGTATATAGCATTCACCAATATACTTTCTTTCAACATCAATCATATTACCTGCAACTCAACACCCCCCACCAGATTATTAGCATTGGCAGATGAACTACATAGAAGAATAACCATTTCCAGACCAACTACAGATAATCAAACACAAATTAAAAAACTTACAGAAATGTACAACAATACATGCAATACACTAAAGCAATATGTAGCAATAAAAAAAGAAAAAAAATATGCCTTACACAACAACATACTTGGACCAGAGCATACATACGGTAGGCATTGGGATACCCATCCACAGTCAGAGTGCCTATGGCACTTGAAATAGATGGCTCTATAACAGCTGGACATAACATGATAAACCCAATATATCAACACTTTAAAAAAAACTGCAAAAACAGAGAGTGTACATACCAAATGAAGACATATTTGGAGACCCTGAAACAGACACGCCAATAAAAAAACAACTGACATTGTATTTCAACTTGCAACAATAACAAACACATGTCACCCAGGACCACAAGGAATTCCCAAATTTGTGTTTAAACATCTTAGTCACTTCACAGCAAAATACATGTGCGATCTAGCCAATTACATATCCCAAAAAATTTACAACATACAAAGTCTATACCCAATTGCAATGGTTCCATTTAACAAAAAACCAACAGCAATATCATCTTTATCTAATCTAAGACCTATTTCAATGGGACCTTTAGGAATAAAAATTCTTGAAAGAGTGATAAAGGAAAAATAGAACAACACATACTCCCTGTGTTATCATCAGCACAATATGCCAAAAAAGGATCATCCATTGGCCAGGGTGCCTTAATGTACAAAACAATTATCGAAGTAGTAAAAAAAAGAAAGAAATATGCACCAATTATAGTTCAACTAGACATTGAGGCAGCTTTTGACTCAGTGCCTATAGCCAAATTATTAGATGTGCTGAAAAAAACAACAACACCTCCATCCCTACTATATATAATAGCCAATCTGCTACTCAGCCATGAAATTCACATCACATTGAATGGGAAAAAATCATCAGCCTTCAGACCGAGTCAATCCATCCCACAAGGATCCTCCCTGAGTGCCTTGCTCTTTACAATATATATAAATCCTCTATAAATAGAGATACAGAAAAAAATAAAAGGCATTCAAATTCCAAACACTGCTTTAAATATTTCATGCATAGCCTATATGGACGATGTAACTGTTTTCCTCCCCTCTAAAAAGAACCTCCCCATATTACAAGAGATAATCAAGAATTATACCTCAAATTTTAATTTAAAAATTAACACAAATAAAACTGCTGCATGGTCAATATACACAGGCAAGCACTGTACAGAGATGTTTAATGGTAAACCATCTGCTTTCCTTGGTTTCCCATTCTACCTTGGAACCAATGGAATGAGGCAAAAAATTCAAAATAAATTAAAAAAAGATGCTGAAAAAATCACAGCCTCACTTGAAAAGTCATACCTGTCAATATACACAAAGATAGCACTATTTAATCAACTTATAATTACAAAAATTACATACTATACACCTATAATCAAATTTGCAAAAACATTCATATCTAAAATCTCGTCAATCTGTAACAAACTAATATGGAAGAGAAAGATAGTAGCAATCTCTTTAAAAAATCTGAGCAGACCACCACATAGCAATGGACTTGGACTCCATACAATCAATGTTTTTTACACACAGAAATCAGTAAATCTAATAACAGCAACCATAAAAAGATTTCCAGACCTGGAGTGTGTAATCAGTATAATACCCACAGACAGACCACCCCCTTCATATGGATATCTATCCACACTGATTGAAGAACTAAAGCCAATATACAACAAAATATCACTCAATAATGACAACAAGTATACATACTGGGATATTTATAATATACTATATCCAAACCAGACACCTAATCTACATCCATCAGTTCTTGGAATAGACAACAGGCAACTACTGCAACAATTCAGAAAAAGGTCATTAGAACCAAAATTATTTGATTTTCTATTTAAGCTTAATCTCAATGCTCTACCCACAACCCATTTCCTTAGATTTCGTAGATTCTATACAAATATAGACCCCATGTGCGGGCTATGTCATAGAGAAGAAGAGACACAAGATCATTTTCTTCATTCCTGCAGTGCCCTAGAAACAATACATCGCACAATGTTTACCACATACAGAAAGGCTATCATTTCAATTGATGAAATAATAAATATGTTTAAAAAAGGCAACAACCCTGCTATTCATGCAGCAACATACAGCCTTTATGCCTACTGCTGTACCAGATGCACTTTTGAACTTGCCAATAACCCTAGATGCCATCCAGCAACATATTCAATAAAACTAGAACTGTTAAGAAAAAGAGACAGCATCTTAGCTCAACCAGATGTATTTGCAGCCACATGGTCACACTTGAAACAAAGATCCAGTCTATGAAATATAAAGGCCAATAAGATAGATGATGACATTTTCAACATCAGCATTTTTTCCAACATTAAAAAAAAATGCAAGCATAAACTGAACTAAATAGAAGACAAATTTAAAAACAAGAAGTAAAAAAAAGTATGCAGAAAAGATAAAGACTTATATACTGAAAGTTGTAATTTGTTTTTCATTTGTAAAAAATCAATATATTACTAGATGTGACTCTGTAACTTTTTAGACTCAATAAAGTTTTGCTTTGAAACATCATCATCATCATCATAATAATAATAATAATAATAATAATAATAATAATAATAATAATAATAATAATAATAATAATAATAATAATAATAATAATAATAATAATAATAATAATAATAATAATAATAATATATAAAAGGGATTATCATCATCAGAACTACTTTCCATAATCACTTAATATGCTATCAAGCTATATCCCATCATTCCTTAATTTTAACAATAGTAGTTTGTCAATTAATTATAGACATTTTGTTTCTATTTTAAAAATTGTTTCCTTAATTTTTTTTACTATGAATTCTCTCCTCATAAAATTTTTTAACATTTTCAAGATCAAAATTAAAGAGAAATTTACATTATTTTCTGACCAAAAAAAAAAAAAGGATTAAATCAGGCAAAAACTCACTATATGTATTGCCAAGCACAGCAAGCTAGAGTAATCAATGGATGTCAGAAGGCTTGTGCATAAATTCCCCATCTAGTAAGTGAGTTTTCACTTAATTTAATAGCAGTTATAAGCAAGCATAAGAAATAGTGATCATGTGATGTTTATTGGCTGAAAACAAGGATTGTTACTAAATCATTATTAGCTCTTTTAATCTTTTTTTTCCAGACCATATCTTGATTTACTTATGTATGTAGCCATGCATCTTCATAAAATTTGAATAAACCACATTATTTTTTTTTGAAAGGTGTGACATTTTTAGAATTATTCAATAATCTATTAACATTCTGTGGAATATATAATGAAACATTAAATAAATTCTTGTATATATATATAATAATTCCAGTGCATAATGCTATACTGAAATAAATAATGTATTTATATATTAGTTCACAGAGGGCAATACTGGATTTCTTAACCATGTGGGGTGATTTACTTGCTTAATATATATATATATATATATGTGTACATATATATGTATATTTAAAATTTAACTACTTATAAACCCAAAATTATAAAGCCATTTGATTAGTTATTTATTTATTATAACCAACTAAAAAAGATATGACATCAGTTTAAGTATTAGAATAATATGACTATAAAAATGAAAATAAATAAATTTGAATATCTAAATTCAGTGTTGATGGATCACTTTTTTACTATTACTCATTATTATTTTTTATTACACAATAAATATTAATTCTAATATTCTCATGGATAAATGAGGAATTCATTGTATTATTTCCTGGGAGCTTAAAAAAATCTAAATCTCACCAAGCATATTCTTATGTTTAAGAAAGAAGAAGCTCTGAGGAAAGTAGTTGTTATTTTACTGAAACATTAACTATTTAATTACGCAAAGCTCACAGGAAACAATATTATAAATTTACACACACACATATATAATAAACTGACAATTATACTTAAAATATTTGTAACCAATAAAATATATCAGATTTGCAACACCTTTGTCAAGCTTGTAATAAATGTTAATCTGTCCTTCTGTATCACATTTTAATTTAATGAATTAAATACTTTATGTCTACACATCTATTTTTCATACAATGAAAGCTCGAAATATATTTAGTTGTAATTAACATGCATAAAAAAAATCTGAGTATAATTTATGTATAGATGTTCAAATGTTCATGTTTTTTTCATCTGATAAATTAGAATTTCTTGTGAAAAAATGTATAGTAAGAAAGAATAAAATTATACACAAACAACAAACTGATATTTATTTCTTACTATCTTGAAAGAGAGCAAATGAAATTTGAAATATAATATCTGATGTGAATATATGATGACTGGTGAAATTTAAAGTTTTTAACAGTAAAAGATTGCAGCTTTTTTCTTGTTGTTTTTGATAACCATGATAATTATGGTAATATTCTGTGCAGTTGGTAGAATGTCCAGCTTCAGATTGAGGGGTCCTATAATTTATTTGGTCACTCATAGTTCTGATGCTCAATCTTCTTAAGAACTCCTGAATAATTAAAGGCATATCCCTTTTTTATTATGTCAATGCATTGGTTAACGTTTACTTGGTTCGTTTAAGTTAATTTTATTCTTTATTTTCTGTTAAAGTATTTTTATATGATATATGTATAAATGTGTGTGTTCATGTTTATAGGAAAAAAAACAGCTAATGATAACATTTTTTTCTCATGTGTCATAGCACCAGCCGGGAAACGAACCTGCTAATCCGGGACAACTGCTGATCTCTCGACCACCAATGCTTGACTAATGATAACATTTTATATGGAAGTTCTCAATGTTCACATTAAATAACACATGCACAAATAATGTCAGCCTGCACTATGTGTTTTAATGATATTTAGTAATGTCAGAAAGGGAATTGTAAAGTTCTCTGATCAGTTTCTTTTCTGGTACATTCAGTGTTCAAACTTTTTATTAACTCAGACTAATAAAATCACATGATTATTTATTTATTGATTAATTCCAACTGAAAAATATATGACATCAGTTTCAATATGAGTGTAAAATAACTATTAAGATTGAAATAAATAAATTTGAATATCTCATTTCAGTGTTGATTGATCCCTTTTTGTGTTGTTGATGTTTTGGGCATATTAAACATATATATATATATACTTTGTAAGTAGACGTTTTATAGTAGTACAAGTGTCAGATGGATATATTGGGTACTGTGTTATTAATCTGGTAATAGTATTTTGTAACATTCATATTTAAAAACATGTAAATATTAAGATAAATCAAAAAGTATATAAATTAAAAAAATGTAAAGGGGAAAAGCATAAAAAAATAAATACTTTCGTAGATATTTACATTTAAAATAATTGTAGCAGCATGCTTGAATTACACACATATATAATAAAGTTACTAATACTTTTTTTTCTTTTTGTGACCTTTGGGAACATTTTATCAGAATCAAATTTAATTCTCTAATTAAACTTTTTCCTGACGTCTAGACTTTAACAACAAATACTTGCCCGGGATTTCGAAGATATCATTTAAATTAGATAAATGCCTCAAACACTTGTTAATAATAGTAATAAATGGGCAAACCGTACAAAAAATAAAGTGAAAATTTTCGCCTCGAAAATTATCAATTTATTTTTCATATTTTAATGTTTTTTAATTATACATTTATAAATAATTTTATTTTTATTTAATTTATATTTAAAAAAATAATTCTCTGAAAAATAGTATTGCATACTAACCCAAACATCTTGAGAAAGCGTTTTATTATTATGGTTCTAAAATCAAAATTTTTATATTTAGTATTTACAAAATGTAAACACTATACAACTGCAAATAAAGCCTTTAGGGTAATTCATTATGATTTTTGTAGATTTAAAATAACTGAAATATTATACAAAACAACTATTGATATTATAATCTCTGTTTCAAGCGCAAGATTTACAGATTATATATATATTAACTGTGCGATTGAACTATCTTTTTATTCCCGGTATCTTGAAAACAAATCTATCGTCATCTCTAGAATAAGCACTGTATAAATATATAATGAAATAATACCTCATTCGAAGTTATGAATAAACATGCATTAAAAATTGAATCATTTCTAAGCTTTGGAATTAGGACAAACTTAATAAAAGAAAAGTATGATTCAAATATCAGTTTCATCACTATTATTTATATCATAAAAAAATTAGATAGACAGATGGCTAGAGCAGATAGATAGGTAGCTAGCTAGATAATTAGGTAAGTAGGTTGATAGGTAGATATAGATACTTACCTACATACATACATAAATAGATAGATAGATATGCATAGATAGCTTTTCAAATAATAGACAAATAGATAACTAAATACATTTATACATAGATAAATAGACAGACAGACAGACAGATAGATAGGTAGATAGATAGATAGATAGATAGATAGATAGATAGATAGATAGATAGATAGATAGATAGATAGATAGATAGATAGATAGATAGATAGATAGATAGATAGATAGATAGATAGATAGATTCATAGATTAATATATAGAGATTATGGATAAATAAATAGATAGATGGATAGATAGATTGATAGATTAAGTAGATAGGTAAGTTGGTGGAAAAATAGATAACTAACTAGATGAATAGATGAAAAAATATATAGACATTATGGATAGAAAGTTAGGTAGGCAGATAAAATGTAAAAATATAGATATATAAATTAACTAATAGATGAACAGATAATGAGATAAATCAATATTTATGTAGATAAATTGGTATTAATAGATATTTTAAACTTTTTTATCAATTTATTAAAGTGATTTATAATAACTTTTCAATAACCCACTGTCAAAAAATATTTGTTGCATATGTAATTAAACTTAATATTAACATACGCAGAAAGTCTACTATTAACCTCAGTACATGCATTCAAATCCTTGTGTAGCTTCAACATTTTTGCTTCAGTCATTAATGCAATTACAAAAATGTTTCCAAAAATGTATAGCTATGAAAAAGTTGAATAGTAAAAGAATCAGGTCAGAATGTGTTTATGAATAACTGCAATATATATTAATTTCAACTGTGTATAATATAAAAACAACAAAAAAATTCAATTTTATGCTAAAATTTCATTTTCAAAATTATTTTCTAATGACAGTATGTATTTCAATAATATAGTCTTTTATTAAATTTAATTTTTTTATATGTTGTTTAAAATATGTATTTATTATATCAGTCAAATTAAAAGCACTTTTAAAAAAGTTTATTGAAAAAACAACAAAAAAATGGGAAAAATAATGACAAATAATATCCATACCCAGAAACAGCAGTGATGTCATATAATCATATCATTTATCATTATTGTTTACATGAAATCACTTTTACTTATTAGGTGTTCATTTATTTCCTTTTTGTAAATTAACTTAAATTTAATACAAGATGGCTGTGTTTGATTTTCTTTATAATACAAAATTATGTATACTATATGTTTGTACAGATTATACATAAATTTATATTAACAAATAACTGGATTCATTTTTGTATATGTATATATTTAAATTATATATATATAGAAGATGGTATGCATTAGATTCTCTTATATTTTGGAAATTATGAAAGTTCGCAACATATTTGTGTTACACAGATATATGTATTTCATATTTGATATTAAATAATTGAAGATTAATAGGTAATCATATATTTAAATATGAAATTAATGTCAACTGATAATCTATTGTAAATGCAATTAGGCATATTAATTGTTTACACATAGGAAAATTGATATTCATTTATTAATAAATCTTAATGTAACTTCAAACAAATAAACTTGTCTTATTATTGATTAATACCATTCAAGTAAGACAAGATAAATTAACTATATAGAAAAATTTATTTGAAATAATTATATCACATAATCCAGAAATCAAATCCCAGAATTAGTAAGTGAGCATGTTTATATAATTTTTTTATATTGAATTTAATGGTTATCATCTGACTAGATATAAACTTTATAGGGTAATCATAATCAAATATTTCTAAGTTTTATCTAAATTATTATTGACCAGATAGATATTGTATTGAATTCATGGTGTTGATAAAATCATAATCTTAATCAATCATAAAGCTGATTGCAGTATATTTTATTCTGTTATAAGTCTGAATAACTTGCTTTAATTATATCTAAATTTAGTTGATATGGATTATAAATCCAATTAAATATGGAATTTTAATAGTCATACTTGATTATAATAAATACTAATAATTCTTTTTATATGTTTTGATTGTTATAATACATGTTTTTAATAATTATGTTGCAGGAAATTTAAAATAAATTGAAATGATTATTTAATTGTATTTAAATAAATAGCCAATAAAAATCTAACATTTCTTTTATATATTTGTATGATTAAATATTATATACTTAAGATTATCTAATATGTTCATTAATATTACATGATTATTGAGTATTTCATTTTATTATAACTAGCTTAATTAGTAAGAGTAAAGTCAATATAAAAATATAGTATGGCTGAGTTAGTGTAATTTATTTTGTCATTGAATTGAGAATTAAATTAATTATTGAGTCATATATTTATTTAGGAATGAATATTGTAAACATTATAGAATATACTAAAGCTGTTATCTCAATCATCCATGAGTTATTATATTTAGATATGAAAATCATTAAACTTTATATAGGTTGATATTGTAACAAGCAATGTTTGATTCATTAGGTATATTAGAATTTAGTTGTTGAATGATTTATCATTATTTTTATTTGATTATAACTGACAAATATTTTAAGCATATATCAGTGTTTTGAGACAGTGATATTTGGTTTACTTGCTTTATCTTAATCTATTTTAAGTAAGGTTCATATTTAGGATATTTGAAGTGATGATTTTGTTTGTTTTCTGTTTATTCTAAATGCTGCCTGAACTCATGATATTATAATAAATATTGTCATCACTATTTTGTTTTCATATAGTTAATAGTCAGATAGGTGATCAGACAAGGAGTTACATTAAGTACTAAATAATTATTTATTGATTGATATTTATTTAGTTTTGTTTATTATATTCATTCTATTATGAATAATATTATTTATGGGCATGATAAAATTGGAATGATTTTCCTTTAATTTATATTTTCTTCAATTATAATTGATGTCCAACTTCAAGGTTCATTTATATTCTGTTACATAGGGTGACTAAGTGTCTGGGCTATATTTTATTCAGATTATATTAGTTAGTATTTTCCATTGCACATTTTTAATCTGTTTCAAATGCTGCTGAAATATTGGGGTTAAGAGGTTAGCATATATAAAAATTTATTTTGTACACATGGCACCACAATTTGCAGAGCATAATTAAACATGATCACTCATATCTGAGTGTTACAAATAGCATCCTAACTTGAAGCATAGTAATAAAGGTTATTTCATCATCATCTTTTCATTTCTATTATACAATACTGCCCAAATCTTTAGGGCAATTTTTTATTCTGTTACAAATGGCAGAGCCAACACAGGCTCTATCAAAGACCAAAATGTAACTCCAATATATGTAGAAGAATATGATATTGTATATTGTATACATTAATAATATTTTATAGATAATCATAATTTATTAGTAGGTAAGTGATATATTTATTACATTTTTTTAAAAAAAAAAAATAGTTTTGTTGCTATTGTCATTCTTTTACAGATTTTATGGATTCAGAAAGATTGAATGGAAAATATGTTATAGAAAATAGTAAACAAATTTAACCTGTTTTATAATTCAGTTATTTTTATTAAATAAGCAAATTTGGAAACCAATAGTGTTAAATCGTTGTCAAAATCTGACAGTGTTACTCTGGAAATATTGAGAAAATTAATGGAAGATATAAATAAGTGGTTTGAAATTGAAAATAGAGAAAGTAAAAATTTAAAAAATAAATGAATAATAAGTTTATAATCTAAACAAAGAATTAAAGAAGTAAAAATGAAAGATTATAGGGTATCAGAACAAGTGTCTTTATAAACAATAATTATGGTTGAAAAGTTGGAAAAGATAAAAATAAATTATTCTGATGATTTAGTATAAATAAAGTATATAAATGAAAGCTTAGATAAAAAACCTCTAGATGTCAAATAATTACCATAAACTACAGAAGCAAAGTCTAAAGATAGTCAGATAATTGTAAATAAGCTATAGTTAATAAATGAAGTTAGTTCCAAAAAAGTTAAAAGTTTGGACAGTAAATTTGGTGATAATATAGATTATAGATGTAAAATACAAAAACATAAAAACATATATAAAAAAAAGAAAACATCTTATAAAAAAAGAATTAAGCAATCACACCATGCAAAAATTTATAAAAATATAGTAGCAAAGAAAAAAGAGAAAAAGAGTATTTTAAAAAACATATTAAATCTTCATTCCAAGAGAAAATTTATAGTGAGGACAACTACGTTATGGTATTCAGAAATATTGAAAGTAATTGAAAATTACATGGAGAGAGGGAAAGTTTAATTCCAGTGTATTACTGTTACAATTTGAATTGCATTATTTTCTCAAAAACCCATGATTTGATTAACAATCTGTGGACTTATGTATAAGGGGGAAATAAATGATAATTTTACAGGACCTTTTTTTAAAAAAAAAGATATATTCAAACTTTATTATAATTTTAAAAAAATATATAGTGAGACAAATAATTTTAAGATATAAAGAAAACTGAGTTAGTTACTTTTAAAACTTTAATTATATTATGCATATAATTTGTGCTATTATAAATTAAGAAATCAAAAATCATGGTTATCATAAAGTTGAAATTATTGACTTATATGGCTTTATATTCACAGAAAAAAATTATCAAGTACAGAATATGATATCTTTATTTATTGTTTTATTGTTATTCTGTATAAATAGATAAGAGGGTTTGAAAATGCTTATTCTATTGACTTATTTTCATACAGGTTTTCTATGTGGCTCAAATTATACATACAGTTTGTAGATCATGACCAAAGCAAGACATAGATTAATAAAATTGTTGTATACATTTACAAATAATAGTAAGTCACTGTTATTGGTTTATAAAAAAAAAAACTTTTTTTTTCTTTTGGTAATAGGAAAGTGCTGTGCAAACAAAAACTTGAGATGAGTTAAGTATGTGGCAAAATACCAGTCATAATTTTTTGTTTGATTTTAATGGTGGATATGTTAACTTATGAAACATCGACTATGTTGCTATGATGACAATAATATCGATATAAAATTGTTTATTATTAATTGTATTGTAAAGTTGTAAATCAACTTTATTCATTTTAAAAAGAAAAATTAATATGTAAATAATAAAGCATATAGTTTGGGTAAAATTATTATTTTTTTATTATATTTTCATTTTCATTATTGCATTCACAACAGTAAATTATAAACAATACAAATCAAAGTTTAATGTTTCAAATACATTTTTTTTTATTTGTATAATATTACACTAGGAAGATGTATATAAACAATATATCCAATGTAATGTAGTGAAAATTGTTTAATTTATGTTAGAACAAAAAATAGTATTGCTATTATGAAACATATATTTTTGTTGCATATAATAATTATAAAATATTTATTTTTATTTGTTGTATAATACAATTTTTATTAGAGAGACTGCTGAAATTATTTAAAGAGTGAATATAGCACATTGCTATAGCTGCACTGATGACAATGAAAAAAATATATAAATAAAGCTGAATAGTTTATACTTGTTCTCTCTCTTGTTTTGAGCTTAAACAGAAGCAGATATAAATTCCCTTATATGATTTTCCTTTTATTTATTTTAAAAGTGTGTAGTTAACTGAAAAAAATAGAGAGGTAAGTAGCAACATTATCTGCCTATAAACTGGACAGCATGGTGAGAAAATATTATGGGAAAATGACAATTTATTATAAAAGAAAAATCATCAAAATTACTTCATTATGCTATAAACTGTATGAATATTTTGTCCCTTAAAATTGATGTTTTTTATATTTTTAAAATGGAATGACAATGTCAGAAGGTATACAAGAGTCATATTGATCTGTCTGAGTAATTTTATTTGATCAATGTTATTTAAGATATAAATCAATTTAATTTTCCATAATA
Organism: Epiperipatus broadwayi; assembly: GCA_028023455.1. Classification (NCBI taxonomy): domain Eukaryota; kingdom Metazoa; phylum Onychophora; class Udeonychophora; order Euonychophora; family Peripatidae; genus Epiperipatus; species Epiperipatus broadwayi. The sequence goes on from JAQFVV010000075.1 coordinate 1,193,005, forward strand.
ACTTCCTATATAAAGGTAGCAACTATTCATTCACAATATTTTGAAATAATACTTGTTCATGAAAGGATATCTCTTCATATCATTATGAATATAAAATAGTATATATGTGTATAATGTGATATTAACCAAATAATTAATATTTGAAAGAATAATTTGGGTATATATCTAAAACATCAGAATCGATAAAATGTAGTACTTTGAATTAAAAGTTTTTGCAAATATATTATATTTTCATTGGAACAAAGACATACTATTGGTTTGTAGTTTAAAATAGATATCAGAACTGCAGTATTTAAAGACTCTCATTCAGGGCATTTGTTTATGTTTATCATTATTATTGCTATATATATTTTGTCTCTCTTCATTTAAATGTATAGTCTTTATTGATAAATAGTATATAATTTTAATTAATTGAGATTGTGCTTTACGCAAAAAAGTGAAGCTTGTCTAACTCTTACAAAGTTATATGGCTTAGCGCTTTCAGAGACCTTGAGTCTCCATAATCATAGCCTACTTTTAACTGAAGTTTAGTTGTGGTTTATGTAAAATTTATGCAAATTTTATAATGACCATTTTTTGGAGATTGTAAAGCACAATTCTTTCCAGTTTATTGCATAATTATCATTTGCAATAAAACATGCCTCTTTGATTTTTCGCTTCACATCATTGTGTTCAGTGCACAGTGCCCTTGCTATAGTGGGTTCAAACATATGGCCAGTTGTATTTTGGTGCTCGAAGAATATGGATCTGTTTTCATCATTATTTATAGCTTTTCTGTACAAATAATGATGTTGAGCTGTTCTTGTTGTAATGTTGGCACGACTCTCCCCATAGTATGCTGCTCTACATCCATTGGTTGGGCATGAAATTTTATTAACTGCTTGGGATATATGTTTGAACCCACTATAGCAAGGGCACTGTGCACTGAACACAATGATGTGAAGCGAAAAATCAAAGAGGCATGTTTTATTGCAAATGATAATTATGCAATAAACCGGAAAGATTCGTGCTTTACAATCTCCAAAAAATGGTCATTATAAAATTTGCATAAATTTTACATAAACCACAACTAAACTTCAGTTAAAAATAGGCTATGATTATGGAGACTCAAGGTCTCCAAAAGCACTAAGCAATATAACTTTGTAAGAGTTAGACAAGCTTCACTTTTTTGCGTAAAGCACAATCTCAATTAATTACTAATCAAAGGTGAAGTAAAAACTATTATTTTATATAATTTTAAGTTAAATAATAAACTATTTACATACCAAAATATAAGAAAGATATATTTTCTTAAGTTTAAGCACATTTATTGTGGGATAGTAATTATTATTTTAATATTTAAAGATATTCTTTTTTTTTGAATTTATTGATTTTAAATTAACTTCAGGTTCATCACTTATATTAGAAGCTAGTAAAAGACTTTATTACAATAAGTATTCCCTTTATATTAACAAATAATTAAATTCATCTTTGTGTGTATATATATATATATATATTATCAAGTATAGATATATATATATATATATATTATCAAGTATAGAAGATGAATATATTAACCTCTCTTATATCTTGGAAAGTATGAACATTCCACAACATATTTGTATTATATAAACATTTGTATTTTATATTTAGTATTAAATAATATGAGATTCATAGGCAATCTCATATTTAATTAGCAAATTAATGTCAATGGATGACCTATTGTACATGCAATGAGATCATAGTTGTATATATTAACTATTTACAATCTATTCATCATATATATATATATATATATATATATATGAATATGATGAATATATCTATATATATATATATATATATATAGAGAGAGAGAGAGAGAGAGAGAGAGAGAGAGATATTATGTTTGATATTTATTTATTTATTAATACACCTTAATTTAACTTAAAACAAATAAACTTGTTTGATTGCCCAATTGTGCATCATGGGTTCATTGATTAATAACATTCAAGTGAGACAAGATAAACTGACTATATCATAAAATTTATTTGAAATAACTATATCATATAATCAAAAAATAAAATACCAGGATTAGTAACATGATTATATTTTTGTATTGAATTTAATAGTTATTATCTGAATAGATATAAACTTTAAATGGTATTCATAATAAAATATTTGCAAGTTTTATATAAATTATTATAGATTGGATAGGTTCTATATTGAATGCATGGTTGGTCAATAAAATCTCAATCTTATTCAGTTATAAAGTTGATAATAGTATATTTTGTTCTGTTATAAGAGAGAATGATTTGCTTTTATTATATTTAAATATAATTGATGTAAATCATAAATCCAATTACATATTAAATTTTAATATTCATATTTGATTATAATAAATGCTAATAATTCTCTTTATATGTTTTGATTGTTATAATGTACAGTTTTAATAATTTGATTACAGAAAATTTAAAATAATGTGATGTGATTGGTTAATTGTACTTAATAAATACCCAATAAAAATATGTTTTTTCATATATTGGTATGATTGGACATTATGGATTTAAGATTATCTAATATGTTCATTGATATTACATCATAATTGAGTATTTCATTTTATTATAACCAGTTTAATTAGTAAGAGTAAAGTCAACATAAAAATATAGCATGGCTTAGTTAATATAATTTATTATTTTATTTAATTGGGATTTTAAATTAATTATTGGTTTATATATTTATTTAGATATTATGAGTATTGTAAACTTATATGATATACTATATTTAGATATGAAGATCATTAAATTTTAGTGTACATTTATATTATTACCAGCAATATTTTAGTTGTTAAGTACATTAAAATTTAATTGTTGAATGATCTATCATTATTTTCATTTGATTTTTAAGCACATATGTTTGTTTTGAGACATTGATATTTGCTTTAATTACTTTATTCTAATCTATTTTAAGTAAAGTTCATATTTAGGGTTTCTGAAGTGATGATTTTGTTTATTTTCTGTTTATTCATCATAATAAATATTGTGATTACTGTTTTGTTTGCATATAGTTAACAGTTGGATAGATGATTAGACAAATGGTTATATTAAGTACTGAATAATATTTATTGATTGCTCTTTATTTAGCTTAGTTTATTATATTCATTCTATTATGAATGATACTATTATCCATAAGCATCATAGAATTGAAATGATTTTTCATTTACATTTTTTTCAATTATAAATGATGTCCAAATTCAAGGCTCATTTTTATTTTGTTGTATAGAGTGACAAACAATGGGGCTATATTTTATTCAGGCTATATTAAAATTGTTATTTCCCATTTCATGTTTTTGATCTGTTACAAATGCTGCCCAAATCATTGGGGCTATAACAGAGGATAACATACACACATATTTATTCTATTACATGTGGTGCTACAATTTGAAGGACATAAATAAATAAGATCTGAATTGCTACAAATGGCATGCAAACTTTAAGAGTGATAATAAAGGTTATTTTATCACTAAATTTTTGCTTCTGTTATAAAATACTGCCCAAATCTGTATGGCATTTTATTCTGTTACGAAGTTTATAGAATGAGGCATAATTTAAAAGCATTGACACTTAGCCAGAACATTAAAATAAATTATTGATATCCACAAATGAAAAATGATTAATAAAAAGATTTCCTTGAATTTTATTTTGATATTATTTATTTAAAATGTTTTATTTAAAAAAGACCTTAATAGTTATGATTTGCAAATAGAAGTTGATGATAACTATGAAAAATAATATATTCCATTGCCTGTTAAATTATCAATTTGTAGATTTTTACTGTAAAAAGTCATTTTACTATAAGATAAATTGTCTTTTGCAGAACAGGTCTTATCTTAACTTCATTATTAATAATTCTAAAGTGTTGACATAATAAAATTATCCTAAGAATAATTTATAAAATTCCATAAAGCTGTTTTAAGTTTATATAGAAGAAAGTAAGTTGAGACTTCATGAAAGAATAAAATTTAACTAATCAATTTAAGAATATAGTATTTAACTTGTATTAGACACACACACACATATATATAAACCTGATAGTGATCATAAAGTATTGTTAACTGATCGGATAAGTTTTTTATAATGAAATAAAAAAAATGAAAACAAACTCTTTAGATTAATCATTTTAGTTCCTGATCCACCAATCTGATGAAATTTTTTTAATGTTAAGAAGAATTTGGTAATTGCATTTAAATTGTTAATTCTAAGTATATGGCCATATTTGATTGTATTTTTTAATAAGTGATAAGATGTATAAAGAAAATTTGTCTAAACATTAAATTTTGTAGTATTTTTTTATTTTTATTTATTTTTCTTTTTGATAATATTTATTTGTATAATATTGGGAAGTGTTGTGACTAAATTTCTCATATTTTTCCTGATTGCAGTTTTGTTTGGATACTCTACTAAATTATATTTCAGAGGATATGAAAAATCTTAAGTATAACCTAGCAATTATAATGGAAATATCTACGAAAACACATTGTCACAATATAAACGTATTTATTTCTTGAGTTGACTTTGGGAGAGTTGAGTATATGGCATTAGATATAAAATTAAAAGCTTATACTGTACTTTTTATGCATAGCTTAGTCTTCTATTAAAGCTATAATTTTAAAAATAATATTGCAAAAACAATAAATATTTATTTTTTTTAGATTTATTACACTTTTATTTTTGACTTTTTTTAATTACAGTGTTATTGTCTGTGGTCTATGCTTCTGCATTTGTGATTATTTAGTTATTCTATAAGTTCAAAGTGCCTGTTTGTCAACCACTTTTTTAAATTATATAAATAGCTTACTATAGTTGTGAATATTGTACTTACATTATGTATTTAATAAACTTCATAAAAGTATCCTACTGTCATTGGCAGAAAACCACTTTTCTTATTATATTATTTCTATTAAACATAATTTTGTTTTATCATGTTCACGATGAATTTTTACTCCATATTATACTTAAAGATAGATTAGCATTTAAATGGAAAGTTAACATTTATTGTAAGAGGATTTGTTTTAAAAATACATATTTTATTATTATTAATAGTATATTGCATTATAATTGTATTATTTTATTGCTATTGTTATTTTTTTGTATATAATTATTCTATTTTGATAGATTATTTATTATTTCTTTCTTTTCTTTTAGTCTTTCTCAATTTATTTCTGTTATTGCTTTGGTGGAATATCATATATTTGCTGGACTATGCCATTTGTTGAATATTATAATTAATTAGCAATGATATATCTACCTACTTATTCATCTACTTTTCTATCCCTCAGTCTGTCTGTTCGTCTGTGTGTTTATCTCTCTGACTGTCTAACTATGTATAGATCTATTTGACTATCTCTCACTATCTATCTATCTATCTATCTATCTATCTATCTATCTATCTATCTATCTATCTATCTATCTATCTATCTATCTATCTATCTATCTATCTATCTATCTATCTATCTATCTATCTATCTATCTATCTATCTATCTATCTATCTATCTATCTATCTATCTATCTATCTATCTATCTATCTATCTATCTATCTATCTATCTATCTATCTATCGATCTACCTACCTACCTACCTACCTACCTATCTACTTACCTACCTATCTATCTATCTATCTATCTGTCTGTCTGTCTGTCTGTCTGTCTGTCTGTCTATCTATCTATCTATCTATCTATCTATCTATCTATCTATCCATCCATCCATCCATCCATCCATCCATCCATCCATCCATCCATCTATCTATCTATCTATCTATCTATCTATCTATCTATCTATCTATCTATCTATTTACACAAAAAAATATAGCGTAATGATTACCATAGCTACTTATATTAATTTCTATCTTATTTAAAATGTTGAAAGTATTTAAGGTTTTCTGAAAGTTTAGGATTTTTTATAATATTTAATTAGCAATGATATATATATTGAAACAATCCGGAGAAGGTGACAAACGTAAACTGCACTACATGGCGCCATCTAGGCATTTGAACCTAGAAAAAATTATAAAGTAGGCAGATACGTAAGTCAAAAAAAAATTATTTTTTTTAAATTTTGATTCCGGTCGTTAGCCCATGTCACTAACTCAATGGAATAGCAGAGATTAAATAATATAATCTAAGAGTATATAAAAAAAGAATAAAATAAGCCACTGCCAGTAATTAGCATACAAACATTTATTTATGCACATATATATATATATAAGATTTAAAATTGTTTTAGTATCAGTTTACATTTTAACATTTAACATTATTTTTAACTTTAGATTTTAATTTACATTTTAATTTCTATTATATTATAAGTTTACATTTTAATTAAGTTCGCACAGATGGAATTATAAAAATTTGTTTTAATAATGTTGAGTATAGATCGGTTACATAGATTACAACGGTTAAAAACATTTCAAAATAAACATAAACGATCAAAATATAAAATCATTGATACCGATAATTGCAGAGGGAAACTTATAAGTAACCCAATAGTATTCACCATAAGATACTTGCATTGTCACCAATAACTTAAAAGACATCCGAATAAATACATTATAGATACTCACCACGAGGTATCATTATTTATTGAATGTCTATATATTTTGATCAAATATGAAAACCCAAAACATACCTAACCGATAACCAATCCATGCAAGCATCTATAAACAACTTAAATTTAATGCATTTTTATTTAGGATCAAGTATGAATAGACTACATAGATTTGCATTTGAAAATAAAATATTCTATCCCTATTTAACCTTAGGCTAAATTTCGCAGTCAAACTGGCATCAATTCATCTGATATATCGATGTATTCAGTGTAATACGGAATATGGCACCAAAAAGATTAAGAGAAGACATTGACTCTCATAAGATAGGAATATTACATTTATCTAACGAGAAGAACAATAAAAAAAAAACTCCATAGAAAGGAACTGCGTTCTCCGTCTTATAATTCCTTCCATAGGCAAACAGGTGAGTGCAGCATATATATAAATGATTCTGCCAGTAGTGAATCTCTGACTACATTTACTAACTACATCAATATATCCAATCCATTGACCCAATTTAGCAATGACACAAATAACCTAAGATTACCCTCCCCTAATATAACTTTACAAATCTATACAGCCATTCACGCCCGACTTAAGTTTAACATTGATATATTTTAATTTATCGAAAAACAGAAATCATAAATAAACTTAAAGAACAAAATTAAATAAATGGAAATGATTTTAAATAAATAAATAAAAAAAATACATCAAATAACATTATTAATAAAGAATTTAGTTTGGTCAGATAGGATTCTATTGCATTATTTACTAAAAAGTTTTAAAATTTAGAGTTCTTATTGTTTCAAGTGAATATAAAGTTCTTATGATTTTTAAAACGTCCAACTTTATCCGTTGCTTGCCATGAACATGAATTCCCATGCCGTCCTAAAGAGGTGGATATTCTGAAGGCCGATTTATTTATCCATCTGGAGATTTTTGCTTTAACTAGTCCTCAATGTAGAAAACAATAGTTCATTTCTCTTTCTTTCTTAGCAGAACTGAAGGGATTGAAGAGGGCGTCTTTTCAATCCCTTCTCCTTCACTTCAGCACTAGCACATATCTGTCATATCGTAAATAATCTATCAATAATTTTCAAACTTGTCCTTTTATATTAATATGAAGGATCCAATGGACGTTACATCATGATGATGATATGGTCCTTTTGCTGAGGTCCGATTCCATTGTTTTTCATTTATTGGCTATTTGTTTCTATTGTTTTCCTATCTGACCGATGTTTTTACATTTAAATGCCCAAGGCTAGTTTACATTTAACTAATTAAAACAATCATTTCCATTTCTGATTAATTAATGTGTTTTCAAACTTAAAGATATATTTTTATCTTTAATTCTCTACTGAAAATTTAGTTTTAAAGCACTTTTTCTTTAATCAAGTTTTATTTTAATCATTTATTTATCTGTGCAATTTTATATATATGTGAGTTTAAGATGATTTTTTAATCTTCAGTTTTTAATTCTCAAAAAAGAAATTTTTATTGGCGAACTTTTTTTTTTTATGTTTACTAATAAAAAATAATGTAACGTACGTATATGCCCGTGTGTCTGCTGGTTATTATTATATCTCTTTTTCTGTCTTTCTATTACCAGGAGAGTGTTATCTTGAAATTCAATATTCAATAATCTAAGAGTCCAGATTCAATTATGGTCAGCCAACAACATTTGAAGAAGAGATGAGAATAATATATCTCAAAATGTTTTGCATATATTAACCGGTATGCCATGGCTAACAGTAGAATGTAATTGGAAAAGTTAAACAAAGTTAAATTTTTTTAAAGTCATTCAAAACTTAATATTAGATAATGGAAACAGTCCAATAAATAAATACAAATATATCTATCTGGTTATCTATCTATCTATCTATCTATCTATCTATCTATCTATCTATCTATCTATCTATCTATCTATCTATCTATCTATCTATCTATCTATCTATCTATCTATCTATCTATCTATCTATCTATCTATCTATCTATCTATCATCTATCTATCTATCTATCTATCTATCTATCTATCTATCTATCTATCTATCTATCTATCTATCTATTTATCTATCTATCTATCTATCTATCTATCTATCTATCTATCTATCTATCTATCTATCTATCTATCTATCTATCTATCTATCTATCTATCTATCTATCTATCTGTATATCCATCTATATCTTAATATATACAGAAGAAATTTTAATATAAGAATTACCGTAGCTACTTACATTATTCTCTATTTTATTTAAAATTTAGAAATTATTTAAGATTCCTGAATGTTTAGCCTTTTTTCAGTTAAAAAACCCAGTTTATTTGCAATTAAATACTAAAACATGGGGAAAGAGAAATACATATTTTCAGAAACTGACATTTTACTAATAAGGTATACCTTCATTTTTTTTCTTTTTCTGTAAATATTTCAATAAAATCATTATCATGTTTAAGATATAAGAATATATTCTTATGGTGACATAACTATTTCAAGCAAATTCGTCTTTTATATGGCCTAAAAGTATTTAAAAATATTATAAAGGCACTTCATTTTGTTAAAGAATATTTATTATTTTTAAAATATAATGACGAGTGTTTAAAACGGCGAATACTTTTTAAAGCTTGTTGAATGCAAGGCATATTAAAATACAACTGTTAAAGACAAGACATATCTTTGAATTGGGAAAATAATATTGACAAGCTAAAATGTCCCTAAAAATGTTTTTGATATTAAAACATGATTGTCATCAATTTTTTTTTTTTTGGAAGAAGCAGAAACCAATTTTTATATTAATTCAACACTCTATAAAGAGCTATATAATATTATTTGCTTTCGGTTGAGAAAATATTGCTGAAAATAGAATTCAGTGAACAGTTATAATTAGACAAGTTGAAAAAGTATTATAAAAGAAAATTGAGCCAAAATAGAGTGAAAGCAGAGTTTTAAGATGACAATTAAACAGACAGATGGACCGCAAGAATTGGATTCATAAATTGATTTCTATACTCGATGTCAAATTCACATATCTTCTTCCTCTCTCTTTCTCTCTCTCTTTTATGTTGTTTTCTTAGAGTCTGGATTATTATGCTCATTCAAGCGTAACTTATAAAATATGTACATATAAATATTATGTGTGTGTCAATAAAAGTACAAATAATTTTATATTTTCTTAAAGAAAAAATAAAAAGATAATGCTATAATTTTTAAACTTTGTTCAGGTTACAGTTTAATCATGAAACGGCTACTAAAGTTTAATGGCTCATTTTTTTTACCTTTAATAAAAAAATAAAAATAATATGTGAATAATGAAATGTATATATATTTAGAAAAATGTATAAAATATATTACATGAATTATATATTTTTTATAATTATCGCTAATAATTTATTTTTATCACTTTTAATTTTAAAATGTAATAAATAAAAATATATAAATAATAGATTTAACAGCGTCAATAAATTTTTTATAAAAGTATTAATAATCAACTTTTTTAGTATTTATATATTAATAAAAATTTTCGTGTAATGTGAATTAATGCATTATTGGGCAGGATTACAATCGACAGATGGATCACGAAGATAGTTTGAGCTGCAGACTGAATCATTTTTTAAAAAATATTAAAATATTTTTATCAAGTTCAAATTATCACTTCCAGCTGCTCTAGCATAAAAATAATTAATTAACTTTTGAGAATACATGCTTCTGTTCTTTTAAATGACACATATTCATGGCTTGTTAAAATATATGAAATAGAATTTGAAACAGACTAAACTTCTCTAATTATGGGTAAATCCTCATACTTATATTCTTTGCATTAGCAAACTATAAAGAATAAAATTCATTTATTTTTTTTACACTTTTATTAATAATAACCATTGTTTTATAATTCTCTATATGTTGGTTAACTTCTTCCTATTCAATTGTAATCGATATGAGGTCTAGAAATGCTGACTAAGAAAATCTTAAAGTAAAAGTTTTATTACATTCTGAACAGCTTTCAGTATCTTAATCCTGATATGATACTCGTAGCAATGACTAGTGAGAGAATTGTGGGTGAAACATTATATACTTATATAAAATGAGTTATGTGACCCATTTTTTAGAGAGGGGGGACAACATTTCTTTTTATCTACTCAACATTGTTGGTTATATGCCAAGCTTCCTTTATCTTGTGTTTAGAATCATTCATTTCTTCACAAACAATGCTACATGATATAGACTTGAGTGTGTGACTGAATTTGTTTTTGTGTTCTATAAATATTTGTGTCCTGAATTGTTTTTAGTTTTTCTATAGAGGTATTGGTGTTGGAATAATCTTTTTGTGAGATTGGCAAGATTCTCCAAAGAAAACAGCACTGCAGTTAGCTTGCCCACAAGAAATCTTGTAAATGGTATATGGAATTTGGTCAGTGGCAAGTTTATCTTTAGAATTATTAATTAATTAGTTCACATTGGGTGAGATTTGAAGGCTGGCCCTATATGAATCAAAGGAAATTTTATTTATACTTTGGGAGACATTAAGGATACAGGGAGCATATTCAGGGCTTGATATTAAATGGTATAGATCTAGCTCTGATCTTCTTGTACGATTTATCAAGAATATTGATGTGTCCTATATTTTTACCCAGCAAGGCATAACTCATTAATGTATTTTCAATATTATACTTCTAACTTGAACAAGTTTAGATTTCTATGTAGAAATATTTTCAGATAAGCATATTTGTGTGCATTAGGATTTATAGATTCAAGATATATAATACATCTGATATCAAGAGATTTTATTAATTGTAATTTAATTGGGCATTGTTTTTTTGGCTATATAAGTTGAGAAACATTTTTTCTTTGAAAGAGTCTTTTTGTTTTATGGTCAAAGTTAATGTGGATTTCTCTATGAGATAATGTTTGATATTGTTTATTTGGAGCTCTGGAACACAGATGAAGACATCATCAACATCTCTTATATATGTTATCCTGGAAATGTGCTCCAAGTATTTGGAGAGAACCTTGATCTCCATAGTATCCCAAAATATGCTGGCTCTTTTGTTTACTAACAGTGTTGCAGTCTCAGAGACAAAATTATATTTAAGACAAATGCAAATGTCACATTACTAATAATAAAACTATAATCACTTCAACAAAAATATGGAAACTTATTTTTATTTTTTGTTTAATAGATTATAATTTGTAATAAGCAGTGCCATCTATATCTGGCTTAAATACTCTTTTGACTTTGTTGATTCAACATTGATAGTAAATCAAAATTTATTATCAATAAAAGTTTGAGGGTCGAGAGGTCAGCGCGACTGCCTTGCACTTGCAGGCAGTTGCCCGCGTCCCGGCTGATGCTATAACATTTAAAAAAAAACCTTTATTTTCTTAGGAGTTGCTAATATAAAAAAGATGGATGCTGGTGCTAATTTAATAAATTAATAGGTTTGCATCATTTATGAAAACAAATGATTGTATCATTATTACTTTAATGTCTTTGTAATAATTCATTTAGTAATGTATTTATATTTCTAATCAATTTATTGTAAAATGTTTAAAATAATCAAATACAATATATAAAACAATATTAAATAAATAAAATTTCAAATAATAAGTTTCACTAGATAATTTAAATGAGATTCAAAATTGTGTTCCTTTATAATTATTATTTTAACATAATTTTATAAGTTATTTAAAATTGCTCAAATGATATAATTTTCATATAATTCAAATAGATTTAGACGATAGGACCAGGTTTTAAATAAAATAATTTACAACTTACTGTTTTGAAAGAATTTAATAATTTCACATGCAATTACACATTATAATATAATTATATCTTTAAAAAGATGTAATTAAAAAAAAATCAAAACTTTATAGAAAGAAGTGGATATGCTTACAACAGCAAAAATGTGAATCAAAGTAGATCTTCTTATAATCATCTTTATCAGTATTTTAAACTTTATTCTTCTCTTGGTTAAATAAATAATTGTACTTTTACCAACCAACACTATCATCTAGTAATAAATATAGTTTTACTTCTCACTATTATGTAAAACAAAAAATACTTAATTATAACCGTTAATTAGAGAAGATATAAATTAGTATTAAAGTTTATCAACTTAACATTTTCGAGGAACCATGATCACAAAAGAAAAATAAAGGAGGCATTTTACATTAATGGAAACATCCATGCCATTAATAGAAAAGACACTTGCTTCAAGATCTCGGAGAAATGGGCTATACATAATACTAGCTTATTTGAATATTTGTATTTGCATATATTTTATTATACATTTTATGAAGGCTATGAATATGAGGCATGGTTCCTTGAAAACATTAAGCCGATAAACTTTAATACCAATTTATATCTTCTCTAATTAACAATTATAAATAAGTGTTTTTTTTTGTTTTATCATCTAGTAAGTAAATTTACAAATGGTTTGATTAAAATATTTGTTATATATGTATATAAATGGTTGGTGAAATTATCTCAACTACTAATAGAATTTTTATAGATATAAAAACTATAAATTCTACTGTAAAATTAGTTTTACAGATAGGAATTGAATCATTTTTTAATTTCATTTTCCTATAAAATTTTGATTTGATTAGAAATATGCACTTTAGGGAAAACATTTTAATTGTGGTTCATGTGGCATAGATGGAAAAGGATATATCTTTTGTGTCAACCAGGGTCATTATTATTTGGATGTCCATAACCCTACATTTCATTTTATTTATTATTTCTTTAAAAATTTAGTTGATAGTTGGGCAGTAAATTAATGGTACTAAATGACCAGAGCATTGATGATGGTCAGGATATTTTAGTATTTTCACATTATTTGACTAATTGTATTTTGATGTAATAGCACCTAAATATGTGCATCCAGATATTTCTTATTTGTATTCCTGTTCTAGGTTTGGCAGTGTCTAAATAATTAGTCTGTTCTATAGTGGATCACTTTCAAATACAGTCATAAGATTGATTGTTGATTTATTTTATTGTTGATTATTCATGATGGTGAATGATTATTACTATTGTGTAATGCTGGTAAACTTATAGTTGTTTCTGTGCTGATCTCTCATGCTCATTCATTTTATATTTAATTTTATATTTTGTTTATTTTGAGATTATGATGGCTTTCTATCTCCTCATAATTCTCCCCTAATGTGCTGTACTGTTACAAATGGCTACCCAATTGTGGGACATTGTTCCTCAGATTTTCTCTTGTTAACTCGTTTTTCCCATACTGTTACAATTGGTGCCAACTTGTGGGATCATTAATTTGATAATGTTACAATTAATTTGATATGAGGAAAATAGAGTAGGCCAGTGTTTTTTTAAAGCATAATTTTTTACTATATACAAAAAAGTTTTTCTAAAATATTCAAAAACAATTATCTTTATTCCGTAAAATTTAATTAATTAATATATATATATATATTGTACCGAGATATATTAGGAAGGAGTGTGTGTGCGTTGGCGGTACATATAATTTAAAAAAAAAATAGTATTAATTAATAAGCGATTTGTGTAAATATTAATAAAATTAAAAGTTCGTGTAAGGTAAAATAAAATAAAGATTTTTTCATAGACAGGTGAGCGTTAAAAGCATAAAATAAATAGTTTTCTAAAATATAATTTTGAGTCGTATTAAATAAAAGCTAAAAAAAATTAAAAAATTGATAATTAGGTTTGATTTGATTAGAAATTTGATTTGACTAAACTGAAATTCGATTTAAAATTGCTTTAAGAAAAGAAAAAAAAAGAAAAAGCAAGGTGGAATTCGTTTTGTCTTATAATCATAATAAAAAGAAAAATTATATGTGTAATTGAATGAATGTAATAAACAATGGGAGCTAATGACAAACCTAAGAAATTTCCAGCAAACGGCTAATTAGTGCAAATAACTTTAACAAAGAAATTGGAAAAAACTTTAACAAAGGAATTGAAATAACTATAACAAAGAAAGTGAAATAACTCTAGCAGGGAATACAAAGAAATTCAATAACCAATGCGAACACCAGAAAATCAGCACGGACCATAACTGAAACACCAGAGGATTAGTTACGTATTGTAGATTGAATCCGCGAGATAAGAACTGTAAATATAAAAGGGGCAAATTTTCTATTCTATTAGTCAATGCTTGTATTATTATTCCTAAGCAATTATTAAGCAATTGTCGTTCATTAATTATACTATGCTGCATTGCTAAAACCATCGTGTGAACAACCGGCCGAATCCTTCCAGGCAATACCATCAGCGGACAGTTCCAAATTCGATCATGGTCGCATAAACAAGAAGGAGACGGAGTGTCCACGTGGAGCCCACATGATCCCAAAGACATCGGGAACGGATTGCAAGCAGTTAGCGCTAACTGACCGAAGGAAACACTATTGAAGCAACGCTCAAAAAACCGTGCAGAGGGGAGAAAGCTAGGTAATATTTGTTTCAATTTCTAACTCACTAATTAAAGCCGTAATAATAAACTTTGAACTTTATCTTATGAACTATTAATTGTCTTTAGCTCCAATGCCCAGAGATTTCAGTGTGATTTCCAATATAAATAAATGCGTATAGTTATTTTATCAAATGTATTTTAGTGTGAGTTTAAATATCAGTGTATGCGTATGATTATTTCCAAATGTATTTATATGAGATTTTATTGTTACTTCAAATGTAAGCGTATGCGTATGATTAATTTGTATTTATAATATGGAACTTTGAGTGCATTAAATTTTATTTCAACTTGATCGAAAGTGTAGATAATTGTGTTATAAGACAAAACGAAGTATAATAGCGTAAATGAATATTTCATTGTTTAGTTATTACTCAAATTAGATTTAACCTAAATAATTAAAATAATTAAAAGAGAAAGCGAGAAAGTTAGCGTAGAAAAGATTTTTAAAAGTGATTTTTTAAGTAGGTGGAGTATATTTGATTGATTATTGTAGCTGAGCTAGCGGGAGCGGGTACTAGACCGTATTGGTCAAGCAGACTTGTCGACAAGCTCGGCTGGCGCCCATAGGATTTCTTCCTTTAAATAAATAAAAGTTTGATTGGCTAATACGTGTTCTAGTAAACGAGTATAAATGTTATTGGCAAAAGTTTTCCAATGATATTGATTACTCCACCCGTAGCACTAACCACCCTGTGATAGGATTCTGTGTAAGAGAGTGGTATAGAATTCTGATCGAGTCGTTATAATAAAATTTAGAACATTGTTATTACTTTATATAAATGATGTTTTAGACACATTTACGAGACGACGTACTTTATATATTATATTAAAAAGAAAAAATAAATATAAAGAGTGAGAGGGCGGGTTAGGTAGAATATATATATATATATATATATATATATATATATATATTCCGTAAAATTTAATTAATATATATATATATATATATATATATATATATTGTAATGGACAATCATTTGCCTCAAATGTTGGGGGTCAAATGTACTAGAAAGTTCTTCACATAAGAAGAGAAATAAACTAGCCCAAATCATTGAGGAGCCAAAATATAATGGACAACATTATCAATTATAAACAGATAAATTGCTTATCTGACCTTCCAACTAATTATACATAAAATAAATCAAAACCATACAGAGCAATAATAAGACCTATCATTATAATTTATTCTCAGGGTTTTATCTTCTCAAACATAAGAATAAATGCATAATTTATTATGTAATTAAAGAAAAATACCTTTGTATAATATTAAATAAATAATTAATAATGAAAAAAATAATAAAATTATTATTTTCTTTTTAAAAGTACACATAGTTGTTTATCTGAGTCCCTCCACAGTGAGCTATCTGACATAAAAAAAACAATGACCTTTTGCCTGCAAATTATTTTTAGAAGCAACACATCCATAACTTACCATATTTTTACAAAAATAAAAGTACTTAGGACCTTCCAAAGACAAACAATACAAAATAGCAATATTTAACAAACAATTTTTGCAAAAGATTTGGATCCATTTATTTACTCATAGCTTTTTCCAAAGAATTAACTATAGCTTGTTTTAATATATATATATATATATATATATATATATATATATATATATATATATATATATATATATATATATATATATATATATATATATATATATATATATATATATATATTAACAGCAAACATTATTAGAAATATTTTTGTTAAATTTATCCACAGTTATACAATGAAAAATGAAGAGTTCCTTCATTTTTAAAAAAACATTTAAAATACTTTTTAAATATTTTCTATACATTTGAGAATACTTAATGATGGCAATTAAGAAATTACTATTTATTTTAAAAGTCAACAATTTAAACAGTTCATTTTTATATTTTATAATATTGTTACATATTGTGGTCGTATCTTTTTCATAAAACTTCTTATTGATGTATTCACTTATTTCATATTTTAAACATTCTCTTGAAGAAATTCACATAGTTATCTTAAAATAAAGTTCATCTTATTTTAATAAATAGACGAGTCAGCATTTTAAAAATCTTTATCAAGATAACACTTAAAAATGAAATTCTCACTTAAATGATCAGGAGTTGCACATTTTGAAATTAACTAATGTTAATTTCTGTTGAAGCATTTTTTTCCTTTAACTTTAAATTAATGTTCAAAAATCTCTCAATAGTAAATTTGAATGTTATTTTATTAAAAATAAAAAAATATAAAATAAGAATGATCCATTATAGCTTTGAAAAATAAAGCAAAACATATAACCTTTTCACTCTGTAAATTTCTGTTCAGTCATGGTTGAATAAAATGAATTAATAAAAGTCAACAATTTTCTTTAAGCATTTTGTTACTTTCTTTAGCAGTTTCTAGATTAGGTTAAGGCATAGAAAAACTCAACATCTTATTTTTTTCTAGCAATGCATTATTACTTAAAAAATAAAAGGTTTAAAAAAATTAACACTTTTAAATGTAGAATATGAAAAATTAAAATTATTATTACTGTCTTCTTGTTGATGATTCTTGGAATGAGAAAGAAGAGTTCAATCACAAGAGCAAACATACCAACACCACACATACTGAAAAATATCTTACATTTATACCTTTTGATTGGCATTTTAATTAGCCACACTTCTTAAAAATCTGACTTCTATTAAAAATATTTAAACTACAATATGGAGCTACATTAAAAATTACATAATATTGATCTATTTTTTAATTACCATGTGATAATTTAAAACTTTTCAGAAGTTGAACTTTACTTTTGTTAATTATTTAATTAATAAAAAAAACCAATAAAATAAATAATATATTTATTATTTTAAATTATCACTTTTAATTTATAAAAAGTACTTCACTTATTTATTTTAAACACTTTCAATGTTAAATTAGTCATTCATTTATTTTTAAATAATTCAATAAATTAAAATTAACTTTACTTATAACAAATAACATTTTAATAAATCACCATTTATGCATATAAATGCATACACACATACACACATACAATAACTTTCTTTACATAGTTTTTTATTTACACTGTTTACTAATTAATTTGTGCATTTTAAAACTAACTTTAATATTTATTTTAAATATGCTAACTTTATTTAAATCTTTTGAATTCTAATACTATAATAACTTAAATAAATTATTATTCAACTTGAAAAAATAATTTCACAATGATATTATGACATAACTAAATCCATTAAGTAGCTTACAATTTTTAAGCATAAAAATTAACTTTACTTAGTCTTATACTATATTTAACTTTATTTACTTTTCATTCTCCATAAAACCAAGCATAAACTAAGCCTCAATATTTCTCTTAAAAGCATACTTATCAATTAATTATTACAGCTACATATTCTAATAATTTTTAAGTCATTGTAAATTTTATACATAGTACTTATAATTACTTGAATATTAATTATATCAATTATACCAAAACTTATATAGCATAATCCTTACATATTTTATTTTACAATAAATTTTATCAACTTCCTTTCTTATTTTTTTAAAAATAGCATGAACACATATATTAAGCAGTTGAATAGGACAATGTGAAACAGCACAGGGTCACAATATACATAACAAATGACCACAGTTTAATTGATAATTGCCAAATGTGCTGCTCTTACAAATTTTTATTAACCACTTAATGAAAGTATATTAATAATTTTATTAGGCTTTCATTAGACTAAGGGTTATCCAAAAGTGAATAAGATTTATGTAGTGTAATTTTCACTATATCTCTCTCACCCAAGCTAATGAATGGTTTTACCTTCTTTTAACACTTTGTGGAGGGATATAATTTTAGACATATAATCTAAGTCATGTAAAAAGATCTTGATCCTAAAATGGATATTTCATGATGAACCAGACTGCAGTGATTATCCCAGATCACAATCTCTTACACATAGTTTCATCATTTATTCAATATATATATATATATATATATATATATATATATATATCAATATATATATATATATATATATATCAAATTACTATAGTTTAATTGATAGGTTTCATTTTTCCTGCAGTACAACATTAATATAAACCACTCTAATAGAAATATATTAATAACTGTACTAATCATTTATCAACCTAGACATTATTGCTAGTTCAAATAAGTTTTATTTATTTGTCTTTTTTAAATGTTATTTATGAATAGTGTACTTGCAGTGGCATAGATATATCAATATCTTATTTCTCTGCCTATGTTGATAGTGTTAGTAAATTTCACATTTTTCACACAAAGTGTGGTCTACTATCCTCTTTTAGCTCTTGTAGACGGATGTACAATTATTGTTCTATATTCAGAGAATCCATACAGAGCTTTAGTTTCAGTAACCACTAAATATGTAATGAAAATTCAGTTATATATAAATAAGTAAATAACTCAGATTATACATAAGTGAATAGGAAATAACTAAAGTTTCCATTGTTCAGTATATATATAGCTTTATGCATATATATATATATATATATATATATATATATATATATTCATAGTATTAATTTTGGGAGCTTCTGTGTAATAAAAATATAATACCTAAGTAACTGACATTTCAGTACACTAACAAGTAATTCCATTAGCACTTCTTTTATAAATCATAAGAATGTATGTGGTGAGATTTAAACTTGTTTTTTTGTCTAACTTCAGATGTATTAACACTTTTTTTGTAATGATTTTACTGTTAATTCTGCTGAGGTTATACATATTAAGGATAGATTAATAGCTAATAATGTTATCATTTCTCATGAAGACAAAGCTGGTGATGTGTCATTATGAAAGGAAATGAGGTTAGGAACAAAGCAGATGAAGAATTAAATAATAGTAAATATATGTATTTAGAAATGTTATAAAAAAGAGATTAATATATATTATGGAAAAAAGGGTACATTTAAAAAAGTTTAATAGAGTAGATTTTTTAAAACGTTATCCTAATGATTTTAAATCACTGAAGATGCTTATGAATATTAAAATTCACAAAGATGGTTTTCCTTTAAGATTTATTTTTGACTTACAGGTAGTGTTGTGGAGGATATTTAGGTTGAATAATTTTTTAAAACAATTTGTTGATTTTGGTCATAGCAAAGTTATTTATAAATAATTTTATTGAAAAAACCATATGTAATAATGATACAATTGTAAATCAAAAATAATAGTTATCCATGTTAGTCAGGTAACCAAATGTTCTGATTTTGTCACTGGTGTTGTTTAATCCAGCTTAATCAGGCTCCATGTGTTGTCAAATAACAATCTGGATGAGATTATTCTGTCCTTATGGTGAAATTCCTTCAGCTTGAAAATGAATGTGTCTTCAGGCTTGGGATGAGGAAAGGTAAACTTGTTGTGACATCTGGCCACCAGATGGCATAAGTGAGAAAGGTTGAATGTCTTGTGATAACATAATCCCTGGACAAAAAGCAGCTTTTGATATTTAAGATTTTGTTCAGGGAAATGTGGCAGTAGTGAGTAATGAAAGTTCTGATTTTGTCATATGCTGGGCAATCATTTATCATATGATCAAAGGTTTCACAGGTTCTATGGCAGTTGTGACATGTAGAATCTATATTCTTGAGGAATTTCCTGTAGAGTGGTAACCAGTTCATCTGGAGTGAATTCAGTTTGATTTTCACTAGAAAGTCCAGGAACAATGGCTCCAGCTTGAGATGCCTGAAAAACCTGGTGACCACCTGATTGTTACCACCAAGGTAAGGAATGGTAGAGTTTTGTGTGGGAAATAGCAGGTTATGAGCATCCCAAATAGAGATTTTTTGTCTGAATACTAGGGTAGGGTGGCCATTGTGAGTGAAAAGGTAGTCAAGTATCTGATTTAGCTAGCTTATTTTTGAAAGTGGAGGTCTGTCTGATGGAATTTCTGGTTGTTCTGGTACAATCTGGGGAAATTTCTTTTGGAGGATGTGGATCAGAGAGTGGCACTTTTGGTAATATATAGAAAAAGTTGCATGCAATGACATACCATTATTTTTACTATGTTGCTGCATGTGTTCAATTCCTATGGCCACTGTTTTACCATTCCACAAAAGCCGTGCACAGATTCAGTTGATTTTTGTGTTGAAAGTATTTGTCATGTTAATTATGGGTACATAGTAGCTAATCTTTGCCATTACCTTGATATTGAGGAGAGAGATTTTCCCTTGCAGTGATAAATGAACGTTGCAGTGATAAATGAACGCTGGCAAGGTTTTTAACTGTGTTGGAGGTGGCGTCAATGATGGAATTCTGTATTTGTATCGACATCACTTGCGGTGACTTGTATATGAGAAACCCCAAAAAGTTTTGGGGGTCTGCTGAGAAAGGTGATGAGATCTTCTTGCCAGTGTTGATTTTCCAGGCCGATGACTTGTTAAGGTTGAAGGAAAGTTTGGAGCATTCAGAAAATTTTTTGATTATTTGGATGATGAGTTTTAGATATTTTTGGGAGGGTAGGGTCACAAGTACATCATCCATGTAGGCAAATGCTTTACAGTGTTTCTTCAGCTGGGGTATATAGATGCCTGCAAGTTCTGCCTCAATCTGTTTAAGAAGGGGGTTTAAGTAGAGTATAAATAGGTGACTGCTAAGTGGAGATCCTTGGGGTATGAATCTTGAAGGAATAAAACCATCTGTAAAGAAACCATTCAGGGAAATGTGGACCAATCTGTTATTTAATAGATTGTCCAATATCTGAATGATTTGAGTAGAAATGTCTAGTGCTGAGAGGCAATTGAGCAGGATGTTGACATCTACTAAATAAAATGCTTCAGAGATGTCTAGCTGAATGGCAATGGGTCTGTATGGATTCTTGGATCTGATATGATCACAGAGGATTTTTACCTCCCCGATTGCAGAGTGTGTGGATGAGCCCTTTTTTGTGAATTGCAACTGGGATATGTTGTCCAGAATAACATCTTGTATTTTCTCCTTGATCACCCCTTCAATGACCTTAAACAGAATTGGGGTCATGGATATTGGTGTTATGCTAGATAGAGTAGATGGATCCCGGTTTTCTTAAGAAAGGGGACCATTGCTATGGGATAAAGTATGAGGATAGGTTTTTTGCTGTTTTCAAGATGGTTAATTAGTTTTAATACTATGGGAGCTGTGAAATTCTCAAGGTGCATAAGTATGAACTTTGTATTTTCTCCTTGATCACCCCTTCAATGACCTTAAACAGAATTGGGGTCATGGAGATTGGTCTTATGCTAGATAGAGCAGATGGGTCTCAGTTTTTCTTAAGGAAGGGGACCATTGCTATGGGATAAAGTTTGAGGATAGTTTTTTGCTGTTTGCAAGATGGTTAATTAGTTTTAATACTATGGGAGCTGTGAAATTCTCAAGGTGCGTAAGTATGAACTTTGGGATACCGTGTAGTCCTGGATGGACATTGGAAGGTAGGGTGGCCAAGCAGTTTTTGATATTTGATATTATTCCATGTTCATTGTTTTGTGAAGTCTCATGCCACTGATTTGTGGGGTAGGGAACAGAGTTTGACAGGCAGTTTTTAAAATATGACTCTATTTGGATGGGCATTTGGTTGCCTCAGGTATGGCTACCACCGAAGAGGAGGGACAAAGGAGTTTTTTTGTTTCTTCCTTGCCCCCAGAGCCCATCTGAGAAAGCCACGTGTCTAGCAGTGTTGGCCAGGTAAGTATAACCTAGCATTCTTTGTTGCTATTATTTCAGCAATCGCAGCTTGTATCGGCTTGTACTGTGTTTTAAGTAATAGGAAGTTGTCTATAGTACCATCATTTGAAAAGTTTTTAATCCTATGGTGTAGCAGATCAAGCTCATTCATAAGGGTTGTTGACCCTTTATGTTTTTTTGGTGTGCTGTATGATTATGGTTTGGAGGTTGCCTGTGAAGGCGAACCAGGCTTTCTCTGGATTTATGTTAAGAATGTCAATTTTTTCAAAGAGTACACAGGCATCTGAGAAAACAGCTTCCATGGCAGCAGCTTTAGTAATAATTCTGATTGTTTTATTGAAGTCTATGGGAGTATAGCAGTCCAGATCTAGAGATGCTATCAGGGAAAGATGGTCTGAGAAGGGAACAGGTTGAAGGTTGGCTTACAAACCATAGTGAAGCTCTGAGGTGTAAAACATTAGGTCAATCAGTGTTCTAGAGCTCTTCGTATAGAATGAGTATGCATCCATAGGGAAGAAACCTCTGCTATTTATGAAACCCCTGGCTAAGAGATTAAGGTATTTCAATGTGAATATATCATATTGTAGGTTGAAGTCCCCCAAGAGGATTGTAGGGCCACTGTTGTTTGCATTGATGAGATTTATTGTGTGGATTATTCTAGAATAGGTCAATGGGTTGTTCTGGCAGTAAACATAAATTGCAATGAATTCGTGAGATTGGTATATAAGCTTGTTCGCAATGAGATTAACATCATGGTAAAGCACTTTATAGGAAGAAGGTGGTTTCCTGTTATTAATGATTATTCCTACCCCTCCAGCAGCTGATGTATTAGTAGACAGAAGAGTGAAGCCCAATTTTAAAAGTTAGTGTATTATGTGAGGGTTGGAGTTTAGATGATATTTGGTCTCTCCTAAGAATGAAATATGAGATGTAAGATGGAAAAAATGCCTAATCACATATAAACAGTCAGGAGAATTTATTCCCCTGATGTTGAGACCAATGATTTGGCACTTGATCCTATCCATAAAGATTATTGCTGCTTGGTTTTACCACCAGCGGAATCTTTGATTGATGGTTGTAATGGTCCTTGTGATCACCGAATTTCTGATCTGGCAAGGATGGCCTGTAGAAATCAACTTGAATGAGCTCAGTTTCATTGTTGTGTGATTCATGACTGGGAGGGTTTTTGGGTGTGCTTTGTACCTTTCTATTGTTTTTTTCCAGAATAGAATTTACACTGTAGGGAAGGAAAAACTTTAGGTAGTTTGGCTCAGAAGAAGGAGATAAGTATGAGTCCTCTTTCTCAGAGTAGGCCTTTGAAAGTTTGGAAGATTTTCATTTATTATTGGCATTACAGGGAAGGTTGATATCCATGTCTGAGTCATAGTCCGAGATGGGTGGTGAAGATTTATTTTTTGTAGGTGTGGGAGCTTTCATATGGGATGAATTCATATAGGGTATTGATAGTTTTGATGTGTACCTTATAGATTTAGTGTTAGTAACCACTGGTTTTGATCTTAGAGGTTTTGGAGTTCCAAGTGCATTGTTATGGTCTTGATGGTCTATGCTGAGAAGTGCATTGTCTGTATCGTCAGACAATATTGTTAGATTTTTGTGTCTAAAGGCATTATTTTGTTCTTTTGATTTTGAGCTTTTTGGTAAATTATCTGGTTTCTATGAGTTATCTCTGGGATTGGTGCCATTTGGGTTTTGATATGCTATTTGGATCTGTTCACTATCATTGGATGGTTTTCCCTTGAGTTCAGTAGAAGGATTCATAAGGTCTATGGTATTGGTTAATGAACTGTAGGATTCGACTTCAGCTTCAGCAGTATGCAGACCTGGAGTGTTTGTGGTAGGCATTTCATTATGTCTGAAATCAGAAGGTGTGAGTCTATGATGTGCTTTACATTTGTGAAACTTATTTCCTTTTGACCACAAGAAGTGCATATTTTGACTGGGCATTCTTTTATGAGATGTGTTCTTTGGCCGCAATGAAAAGATTGCAGCCTGATGCCTACAAAGGAAAGTATTGTTGGACAACCTTTTGCTTTAATGGTAGTTGGTATGTCAGTGGGCCCTAGGCCTTCTCTTAGTTGAATTTGAAATGATGCAGTGTTGTGTAGGATGGACTTGATCATCTTGTCTACTGGCAGATATGAGAAATTCTGGATTTTCCCATAAGGTAAAAGGATTTCTTGGAGGAGATTATTGTCAAGGCCCATGATACAATTCTTGAGTGTTCCGATAAGGGTAGCAGGTCTGTTTGTATTGACATATATAAGAAATTTGTTATCTAGGTTTTTGAAATTTGGATTTAAATTCATTTTGGAAGGCCCAAGTGGCAAATTCGACAGCAATGTATCTGTCATTTGAGTGAGTGAGGATCTGGTGAATGCCCTCTGTTAATTTGTATTGTTTTATCAATTTGTATAGTGCTGTAATAGGGAATTTATGAAGTGAGCAATTTGGTTCTGTCACTGCCAGAACAACACTTTTATCATTGTAGTAGTTTACTAAGGATTTGAGAAGGGTTGGAGGTATTGTTTGGTTGAAGTCAACATAGAGGCCATGGTATTGTTTCTCAGTGAAGTCATTTATGGAGAATTCATCGGTCTCAAGCTTCGTAGATTTTTTAGTTTTAGTATATCTAACATGGTAAGGTCGTGATTAATTTTACTTGCTGTTCCGGGTATGGAGCAGGTTTCATTGTATGATTTGGCTTTTTTCTTTTGAGGTTTTTGATAAGATTAATAATTTTAAAATAAAATTAATTAGATATTAGTAGTTTGGATATTGAGCACATATCAATCTGTTAATAGCTTAAACAGTATTGACATTCTTAAGTCTATATTGGTTAAACAGGGATCTTTGTCAAAGAATAAAATCAAAGTTATTAAAGATTTGCTTTTATTTTTGGAGGATTCGATGTATTTTATTTATATTGGGAATTTTTATAAGATTAAGGAAGCGTGGATAATAGTCTTCTTTAATTTGTTCAATTTATATCAATTATTTGGAAGAGGAAATTATTAAGAAGGATTGCTAATGTTTAAAGTTATTTCTTAGATGTATTGATGATTGTTTATAATTGAGAATGATAAATTGAAAGAGTTGGGAAATGAGTTTGTTTTGATCCTTCTATAAAATATGTTGTAGAAGGAGAGGAGTTAGAAATGTAAAGAATAATTGTTTAGTATCTAGCCTTATGTTAAGTGTAATGAGTTAATGTCTGTAATTAAACCTGATAGCTATAAATATGTTTTTATAATTGGTTGCTTTAAAAAATTATTGTTATAGAAATAAGAGATTAAATAATTCTAATAGTGTAGCTTTGTTTCAAAAAGATTAATTTTATTAAGATTATTAAAGTGTTGGCTACTCTGATAAATTTGTTAAAAGTATTTTACTTAATAGTAATAATATTTGTAATAATGTAAAAGATTAAAAAAAATCATTTCTGTGTCATTTAAATTATCTTTTTATAGACTTTTGTATAAAAATAGTAATTTATTTTGAAAATAAAAAAATTGCTTGAAAAAATGGTATTACTTTGAATAATTTCTTAAATAATACAAATGAAATTTTTGATGAAAAGACTATCCCCACAGTAGTGTATATTATCACTTGGTTTTGTAAGCAGGTATATATAGGTCAGGGTAATTTTAACTTAAATGAAAGTATAAAGGTACATAAAAGTAAGGATAAAAATAAATATCTTAGATGTGCTTTATATATCCATTAAAGATACAGGCCACACTATTAATTTTGATGCGGCTAAGGTTATCTTCTTTGATAGAAATGAAATAAAAAAGAATTAAAAAATCCAATGTATGATTCTGGAGCAATTACCTTATTTAAAAGTTCTTTTAATATTAAGTGTGTATATAATGGGAGTGGAATTGTGGGGAATGTTTAGTTTGATTATGTTGTTATTTTGTTGATCTTGTAGCAGTGAAACCATGGGATGTGTTTTAGAGTTTATATTTTTTGGGTTAGTCTGGTTGAGTTGTGAATTTAGGGTAAGAATTACACTACAAAATTGAATAGGCCTATATAAAATTAAAAATAAAATATTAATTTTAGCCTGCTTATGGCATTTTACAACATTGCTACTCAAGATGGCATAAAATTTTGTAAGCTGGCTAAAGTGAATATTTTATTTTTAATTTTTTATAGGCATAATCAGTTTTGTAGTTTTATTCTAGAATATATTGAATACATATATGTATACATAGCAAATTACTACAATTTATTTGATATTTCAAATGTGCTGCCCTCACATCTTTAACACAACCACTTAATGAAAGTATATTAATATTTTTTATTATCCATTTATACTTTAAATAAATGGTTGGTGTCAACGTTGTAAAGGCGGCATGTTTCCAATTGACATTTATCAATTAAACCATAGTAATGTGCTACTTATATATACTGAATAAATGATAGAGATAAGTGTAAGAGAGATTGTAGCCAGGGCCAAATAATAACTGCTGGTTTGGCATGAAATATGCAACTTGGGGATCATCAATTTTTGTTTCACATCTTTAGTCATAGGTTTATAATTACCTCTTGTTCAACAAGATGTTAAAAGTGAATATAAACCATTCCATATATTGCATGAGAGTGATATAGTAAAAATGACACTACAGAACTATTATTCATTATTAGATAATCTGTAATCCAATGAATGACTAATAAAAATTATCAATGTGATAAGTTGGGTTTGAATATTTTTATGCCAATAATCAATATCCTATGAAATATTTAACACAGCAAATTTGAGATTTTTTCCAATGTTTCTGTTAATAAACAAGATGAATAAATATGTTTAATTAGTAATAGTTATGAAAATGTAATTTTGGAAAGATATGTGGATGCTGGACAGAACCAAAAAATTTAAGGCTGTATTTAGCAATAAAGGATACTCTTTTGAGCACTGGATCCAAAATTTCAATAAATTCTTATTAAAAAATTCTAATTAAAGGGTTCAATCTGTTTTCAAATTAATTAGTTCTTTTTGAGATAAATGGCTGTGGGAGATTGCTAAATTTTAGGAATGGAGTAAATGGCATACATATCCAGTATTATTCTTCATTTTTATTTAAGTTAGAAAAAGTTTATGAAGAAAAGTAAACAGTGCTGGCAATTATGTTTAGGCTTATAAGAGAAAATTTTTATTCTTTTTATTTTTTTGAAAAAAAAATCACTTCAGGTAAAAATCAACAAATTTTGATCAGGAAAACAGTTAGTTTTTATTGTGGTGTTTTACCAAAAAGAAAAATACATTATTCATTTTAATAAAATTGAAATCGTTTTTAGACATGAAAATGGAATTACATAGTAGAGATGTCTGCACATCCCTTGTATATATATTAAACGGATTATGTTCTGTACATGAAGGGTTAGATTGACCTTAGGTAAACATATGTGTGGTAAGAATCTCAGCCTCAGGGTGGCCTTTGAGCATTCCAAACTTCAGATTTTTAATTGGATGGACGTTTGAAGAGTTGGAGTGCGGAGTAGATTGACGCCTGTCCATTAAAGTATGAGGATTGGCTATCTTAATATATAACTGAGCACTTATGGCATATATGTGTAGAGATGGTAATCTGGACCAACTGATGATTGCTGGTTCAGCATGAAATTATTTATCTTTTCAACATTTATGTGTTAGAGTGTATCAGTGTTATGAGATAGTGTGGAGAGTGATGGGTCATGTGAAAGTCTGTGCTCATATACCCTATATATTATGTTATTTCTGTATAATATGAGATTCATAATTGGAATCCATTTCTTGGCATAAAATTTAAAGTGTCTTGTATTACTGGCATTACTTTTTATGCATTTAACTATAATAGAAACTTGTGATAACACTTAACTAAATGATTTGAATATGTCTAAGTTTTTTTCTGTGTGTAAACCAATGACCATGTCTCACATTCAGATAAATCTTTTTTAATTCTCCTATTAATTTTGCCAGTGAGGTTTGCAACACCATTACAGTAAACCTCAATGCAACTTTTACCATTCAAGCTCATTTACAATAAAAAGTTATTTATCTTTTCAAATTTATCTCTTCCTTTAAGTTGTAGTAAAGAAATTGTTTTAAAACAGCAAGTCTTTTGGAATTTTCAAATTTTATAGGTATTTAACAAAGACAATTAAATTAGCATTATTTGCATTGCCAGTTATCTGTTATGTTGTATATCAAATATAGTAATTTGTTTGATTTGTGGTAGAAATGTAGCCATGTTATTTTTGCCCACAGTATTTATTTTTAATTGTGCCACTAAGTACAGGATTTTTTAAAAAAATAAGTTTGACATTTGAAACCATGGATAGTTTAACAAATTTTTATTTCTGCTGGAATGATGAGGATTTCTTCATTTATATGGCTTTTTTTTCCTGTTTTATGAATAAATAAAAGAATTTCAAAAAAAGCATACAATAATTGTTATTTAGTTTTGTATGCTTTGGAAAACTGAGTTTGCCATTGCAATTTATCAGCATTGTCATAAAATGTTCAATTGTCTTATTCTTAAATTTACTATGCCTGTATCTAAATGGAGACAAAATTTTCCAAGTATTGTGCAACCATTTGATAGCTGTTGCCAGTAGATTAAACAGTTGTCTTATGTGGCCCTGCTGGTTCTGGAAATATACCAGACATTACAACTCAGATTCTTTGATACTGTTTTAACTGACTGACTTTATCTATACATGGCATTTTTATCAGCCATTTATTCATCTCAGTTAAATTTTTACAAGTGGACTATAACTATGGTGTTTATAGTGCTACTAATTGTAATATAAACTGAGTGATTAGAAGATACTGCTTCTGGTTTTTAAACAGCAAGCAACGTGAACAATAGCTCTCCTAAAAAAATTGAAATCAGCAGGAAAGGGGGTGTCAAACCCCATTCCAAACCCTTAAATACAAGGTAAGAGAAGTTTTATATATTTAAAAATGGAATGCGACAATGATATAGATAAATATACATAGCAATTCAAGCTTAAAATGTGACACTCAGTCGTTCAACGGAAACGATGGCTGAAATCCTCCTAGCTATAATAACAAATCTCAGGCTCTATCTGAGATCAAAAACCTTCCCATTAGCAATAGTAAGCATCAAATAATTACTAACAACATTAAAATGCAAAAAATTATACAAACTTCATCAGTTATAAGCAATAGCATTGGTCTCACATTGGGTGAAATAACAGCCAATATTAATAATACATATGAAAACAGTAACAACACTCACTGTATTTCCCAAACTCCTTTAGGAGACATAAATAAACATAATTCATCCACAACCATAAAACACAAAATAATTTGGAACAAAAAAAATATCAGCAAAATCTATCCAAAGAAAGGGGAAAAAATCTTTTAAATCACCAGAGGTCACCAAATTCGCTGCTGTAACACCAGAGACTGTCAACAATATTTCAGGTGAAAAAATAAAATAATAGATAAAATAAAATCAACAAAACCCATTCACAAACAAATGAAAATTTCAAACTAGATGAATCTTTAATATCTACATTGTTCGAACATTTCAAAACAGACTCACAAACCCTTCCAAAAAAATCTATATCCTACGCTAACACTTTAAGTATCAACAAAGATATTAAAACCATGGAGACTAACTCAGCCAGCAATATTAATGAAATGCTTATAGGCATATCGGAATATGAAAAATGATTTAAATGTTTTACTTTATTATTTTAAAATAAATGCATCGTTTTATCTTATAATGAAACACACATAGAAGATTCATTTCCGGTTCTTAAACAGTAAACAACGTGAACAATAGCTCTCCTCAAAATTGAAATCAGCAGGAAAAGGGGTATCAAACCCCATTCCAAACCCCTAAATATAAGGTAAGAGAAGTTTTATATATTTAAAAATGGAATGTGATAATGATATAGATAATATACATAGCAATTCAAGCTTAAATTGTCACACTCAGTCGTTCAACAGAAACGATGGCCGAAATCTTCATAACTATAATAACAAATCTCAGGCTCCATCTGAGATCAAAACCTTCCCACTAGCAATGCTAAGCACCAAATAATTACTGACAACATTAAAATGCAAGAAATTATACAAACTTCGTCAGTTATATGCAAAAGCGTTGGTTTCCCATCGGGCAAAATAACAGCCAATATTAATAATACATACGAAAACAGTAACAACACTCACCGTATTTCCCAAACTCCTTTAAGAGAAGTAAATAAGCACAATTCATCCACAACTGTGAAACACTCTCAGAATAATTTTGAACAAAAAATAAAATATCAGCAAAATCTATCTGAAGAAAGGGAAAAAAATTTTTTTAAATCACCAGAGGTCACCAAATTCGCTGCTGTAACACCAGAGACTGTCAACAGTATTTCGGGAGAAAAAAACGAAATAACAGATATAAAAAAAATCAACAAAACCCATTCACAAACAAATGAAAATTTCAAACTAGATGAACCTTTAATATCTACATCGTTCACATATTTCAAAACAGACTCACAAATACAAACCCTTCCAAAAAAATCTATATCCTACGCTAACGCTTTAAGTATCAACAAAAATGTTAAAACCGCGGAGACTAACTCGGTCAGCAATATTAATGAAATGCTTATAGGCATATCGGAATATGAAAGAGAAATCACAACAGAAGACAATCAACACCCCCAATCAATTAAGATATTAAATTATAATAATATTACCGACGAAATGCATTAAAACATAAACTATAATTTCAACAAAACTATTCCAAACATGCTCTATAAATCTTTCCAAAATTCTTACAATGACAAAACTCTAATCCTAGCAGTAACAAATGAAAACTTATCATTATACAAATTCCCCATGGAGCATTTATATTCCGTAATTAAACAACATGATTCAGAGTTGGGAATTTATCAAATACTAACTCACCCTAATGGCAGATATGTGGCAATAGAATTTAAGACCTCGGCAGACAGGCTCCAATTTAAAAACAATATTAAAATACTGGGAAATAAAATACTTTGCACTGTAGAAATGAACAGACCTGTGATACTACAAGGGAAAATCAAAAACTGCCTAACAAGATTTACTGAACAAGAGCTGCAAAATATCCTCAATCCCTACGGCACTGTTTCAAAATTTAAATTCCTCCCAGACCTCATCTTGGGCAGAAACATAATATCAAACATAGCAATCTTCTCACTAGCCATGAAAAAAAACGGTTCTCCCACTGACATCCCTACTGTAGTTAATGCAAGAGGTTCACCAATGGTCTTAACATTCAGGGGGGTGGCCACAGTGCTTTCACTGTTTACAAAGGACACACTTTATAAAAGACTGTTTGGCACATATCTGCACTATCTGCAATCAAAAGAAAGGCAAGTTCTACCACTGCAGTAGAATGAATATAGAAACAACAACAACTATAGACACCAAACAATCACCTAAAACAGACAATAATATTAAAAAACAGACTGATAAACACAGGTCTGCAACATCAAACTACACTGAATCTATAGACATAACTCCCACAGATATAACACAAGACCACATAATATCTAGAGATGAAGATCATGATGATAACCTTTCCCAACAAACTGAGATGGAATCCCACAACAATACAACCCAAAATAGAAATGATAAACAAACAACTACATCAAGAACATCTCATCTCATTTTAAACCAATACACAGATAATATTCAACCAATAAACAGTACAACATTAAAAAAAAGGCTATGAATCAATGCTTGGCAATCCTTCAGACTTGAAGTCACTTCCAATAGAAGAAACAAACACCAGAATCAAAATAGACAAAAATAACACCCAATCACCTAGAAAGTCACAAAGTAAACAAAATACAATAACTCCACATCCTCAAAAAGAAAGTAGCAAAACCAATAAACCAAGGAAAAAACACATCACACACCAAAACTCCAAACCTGGGGGAAAAGGATGGTTTGTCTGGACATTGGAATCAGGATCTTTCACAAGAAGTAGAGCCAACATGACAAACTATACCAAATATTAATAAACAAAAATCAGATGTTCCGGATAAATCAAGCTCAGATGATGATACGAATTCTGGGTTTACACCACAACTACCCACATTAAAACAAGATTCACAAGAATCACAAAATAAACACATAGTGTCATGGGAAAAAAGAAAAGGAAAAGCTCTGAGCACTCTGATACTGATTCAGCACCAATGGAAGATGATCCCTATTTGGAATTACCAGATTCTATGGAAAATGAGGACCTTCCAGTACTCGTGGAATCAAATCAACTTCAACTATCATTGGAAGAAGCGTCAGATCAAGAAAACAATTATAGTCATTTAATACCAAATTCTCCCTGAGACCATGGGCCAGCTGAATGGGTGGGGACACTATATTATGAACTATAAAATTGCAGGATTAATGTTCATGGCCTCAACTCATTGGTCCATGCTCATGTAATTAGAAATTGGATAAGTATTAACTCTCCCCACATCCTTCTATTGGGGGAAACCAAATTCCATAATAACACTGCAATAAAATAGAAACAATAATTGCCACCATTTTCAGTTGGACATTCAGCATCTGGGGGGGGGGGGTTGGAGTATTAATTAACAAAAAATTTCCTCCAAACAAATTTTGCATACTCTATTTGGATAACAACTTAATCTTATTAGAAATAGACTATTGGGGCTACAGCATAAATCTAGCTTATATATACACTTCTAACAATCCTAATATCTATCACAAAATCATTCAGACTTTAAATGCTATCCTTAGCAACAAATCAGGCTCTTTACTTATATTGGGAGATTTTAACACCACAAATGGTCGCTTTAACTTAAAAATTTCTTCTACTGATAAGCAGAAACTTGATGTGTGGGGAAGGATTCCTTCCTCCCGGATCCTACACCTTTTACACTGAATTCTACCAAACCCTAATAGATCTATTATATTATTCACCAGATTTACACTTTCATCTAAATGTAAAACTTTTACCAGTTTCATTTTCGAACCATATGGCCCTTGTAGTTACTCTTGAAACAAAGGCTGGCCTCCCAACTCCAGAGGCTCTTCACAAAACCATGCGGATGGTAACAAAATCAAACATAACAGAGGCCATAGTGTCTGAATCTTATATATATTTTCACAAAATCAACATCCTTTCAAGACCAGCTGAAGAAGCCTGGTTTTCATTTGTAAGCATCCTACACACAATATTAAAACACCACACCATGAAAACCAAAGGCCCTAATGGCCTCTTCTGAGATCTTCTGCAAATAGAGAATCAGCTTCAGATGCTCCAAAGTCAACCTATCAAAACACAAGATATATATAGTCTTAAAAACTTATACCAATCAAGACAAAAATTCCTGGCGGAATACCTATTCATTAGGAAAGCCAAAAGCTATTTATCTCAACAACACCACTGGACAAAAGGCTACTTGAGATGGGCACTTGGAGGGAAAAATAACAAAACCAATTCCACCTCCATCATTGCAAATGGGAAAACATTGCTAGGAACACCCATGATGAACACAATAAAAGAACACTTCCAGCAAAGAATGCAAACCACAATCTTCAATGGCACACAATCCTGGTCTGAAGTTGATCCACAGGTTCCACATGGGATAACAGAAAACCTACTTCAACAGAAAATATCTTCCCTTTCAGATGGTGTACATCTTGGATTACATGGGATTCCCAGATTCCTAATCCTACACCTCAACAATTTGCAGTTCCCATAATAAAAAAAGATGGTGGATTACCTAGCAACTGGTAATAGAGTGATACCTAATCTTTACCCAGTGGCACTGGTTCTATTTATAAAAAAAATCAGGTTATGGATCTCTCAAACATCAGACCTATTTCCATGACACCCCTGCTAATTAAAATTGTAGAGTCCATGATCAAAGACCTCATCCAACCAAATGTCTTAAAGCACATATCTAACAACCAATATGCCAAGAAGGGATCCTCTACTGCACATGCAATGGGAAACATAATCTCCATCATTGATTATGTCAGAATCCACCGGATGTCAGGGCCAATAGCTATTCAACTGGCATTGCTGCAGCCTTTGACTCTGTATGTATAGACATACTCTTAAATATTTTGGCTGAGTATGATGTTCCTGTAGCTGCTGTCCAGATCATAAGCAATTTACTATACAACAGGGAAATCTTTATCACTATGGATGGTAACATCACCTCTGGATTTAAACCAACACAAGCTCTCCCTCAGGGTTCCCCCCTCAGTGCCCTATGCTTCATTGCATATATAAATCCTCTCCTTATGGATTTAGAAAAAAATCTACCAGGTCTCTTTATACCCAATTTAAACAGAGAATTCAACATTTGCCTACATGAACAATGTAATTTATCATCCTACCATCAAAAAAAACATATTCCTTTGCTACAAACAATATTAAGCCGCTATACTGAGAAATACAGTCTGCAATTCAACCCCAGCAAATCTGCCTCCTGGCAAATTGTTTCAGGAAGGAAAATCAACACCCTTTTCTTTGCCAAGCCACAGAAATATCTTGGGTTTTCCATCTTCAAATCTACCACAGCAATGACCAAAGAGATTCATGATAACATCCTGGAAACAACAAACAAGTTCATCACTTCCTTGTCACAAGTCTACCTTTCCCTCCCTGGCAAGGTAGCACTAATTAACATGAATGTGATGCCAAAAATATCATACTTCCTTCCATTAATCAAATGCAGCAAAAGCTTCATAAATAAAATAAATAACTTGTGCTCAAGGCTTTTCTGGAGAGGTAAAATGGTCGTGATCAGCCTCAAAGGAACTCAGCGACCAAGAAAGCTAAATGGTCTTGCTCTCCACTCCATTCAAGCATTGATTTACCAAAAAACCCATAATGTCATACACTACTTGGTAGCATCATATGGTTTTAACACAATTCTCCAAAAAGCTTTGCTTCAAAAGGTAACACCTACTGACCGATCCCCACCAGACAGACACACATGGATCACTAAAAACACAAGTCTTATCAAACAGCACTGCCCAATAACCAACTCCACATTCAATTCTAAAATATCATTATGGCAAGCATGCACAATCCTCCATCCAATCTTACATCCTATAATCAACACATTTTATTACAATAATCAGAAACTGGTATTCAACTTTAAAAGATGGAGTCTCGAGGCCAAATATCTAGACTTCCTCATTAAATACAATGTTAATGGTCTACCTACTAATCACTTCCTCTTTTACAAATGAGGTCACAACATAGACCCTACTTGCAGCATTTGCATGAATGGTGATGAGACATGGGAACACCTCTTATCACAATGTATGGGATTCAGAGTGATCCGAAAAATCATATTCTCCAACACCAAGATAAATTTCCAACTGATCTCATCTCTGAAGGATAGTATCAACACTAAAACCTATCCAAACCTATCCAATAATACATCTCTCAATATTTCTGAACTATGCCATATGGGTTACACATTGTAAACTAATCATGGAACACTCACAACCTACTATAAAACAGTTTTTTTTCTAAAACAATGATTAAAATCCAGAAGAGAGACCAACTACTGGCATCTTCAAAAACATTTGAGGATACTTGGACATTATACAATATACCAAACTAACAATCAGATAACAAATATGTGAAATATCTAATGTTCACACCATATTGCACAACATAGACTCATCAGAACCCAAATGGAAATAACAAGATAGTAAGAAGAACAATGTAAACCTCAATTGTATGGTTACACATCACTGTATACATTAGAAATAATAAATTGTTATTGAAACTAAACTGATTGATTATTATGTTTCATGCATACTACATAGTGTAATGTCTAAATTTTAATAAAAATAAACTTAATTATCCACTTCTGTTTTTACAGTCCTTGACAAGATTCCTTATATGCCAAGAGATAGCAAACTTCAGTTTGAGAAACTCCAACAAAAGAATTAAATTTATTTATTATTTTTGTTGTTGTTGTTGTTGTTGTTGTTATTGTTATTATTATTATTATTATTATTATTATTATTATTATTATTATTATTATTATTATTATTATTACGTTTCAATAAAGGCTTTATTGATCTCAATGGTTTACATAAGTTTACATCTAGAAAAATTTGAAATTTAACATACAATGAATAATATTAGGGTAAACACATATAAATGAATTTAGTGGTTACACTTTGTGGTTAATGGACTATAACAATATAAAAATTAAACAAGCAAAAATAATCAGAGTTCTAAAGTTTGAGGAGCTTATTCAGTTTTGTCTGCATATCACTTTGAATGTTAGTTGTATGATAGTTTTTCTTTGTAGCATTCACAGCATTGATGGTTGTTTTAACAATGACCATGTTGCTGCATATAAGTGGGGGTTGGTTATTATTTTATCTCTATTTCGAATGTGTAGCAGTTTGTTGCTAAATGTAGCTGGGTGTCGTCTGGTGTTATTGTCAATTAAGAAAGTACATCGGGTGCACCAATACGCATATAGAACAAATGTGGCTGCCCTAATGCTAGGTATTGATCTTCCCTGAAAAGCAGCTATTATGTGATTAATGATTGTACCTGGTTTTCTGTAGGTGTTACATATCATCTGTCGTGTTTGGTTAAGTGCTACACATTGATAAATAAAGTGGTCCAGTGTCTCTTCTGCTCGATGGCAGAGTCCACAGAAGGGGTCAATAGATGTATACATTCTTTTATGATAAAGAAAGTGGGTTGTTGGCAAGGCAATGAGATTGATTTTCATGATAAAATCAAAGTATTTGGGCTCTAGTGCTTATTTTTTATATTCCTTGAGTAGTCTCTTGTTGTTAATTCCTAGCATAGGTTGTATAACATTAGTATCTGCTTCTCTGTTTATTAAACCATAAATATCCCAGTATGAATACTTATGCAAATACTGTTCTGGAATCTTGTCTGTGGTTTTGCATTTATTATTATTATTATTATTATTATTATTATTATTATTATTATTATTATTATTATTATTATTATTATTATTATTATTATTATTATTATTATTATTATTATTATTATTATTATTATTATTATTATTATTATTATTATTATTATTATTATTATTATTATTATTATTATTATTATTATTATTATTATTATTATTATTATTATTATTATTATTATTATTATTATTATTATTATTATTATTATTATTATTATTATTATTATTATTATTATTATTATTATTATTATTATTATTATTATTATTATTATTATTATTATTATTATTGGTAATGCAATTATGTATAGGAAGAGAAAGAGAGAAGATAGTTAATATGTATAATTTCATTATACTATTTCAATCTGCTTTTTTATTTATTTATAACTCTTTTTGCTACTTACATTTTTAGTTAAAAAAAGTTGATAAAAATTTGACAAATTTATTTAACATGATTGACTTGCAGTTTTTTTTTCTGCTTTATTAATATTTTAACACATTTTATTCCATTTTTCTGTTCCATGTTTTTTTTTTTTTTTACAGTTTTAAAATCAATGTTAATATATATATATAAACTAATTGTGCTTAAATTTAAACTGAAATAATACATCAATTAATTAATCAAACTAAATTTAAGATTGCAGACAGTTGCATTACCAGCTAAGGACGAGATATTGATAATACATTAAAACAACCAAGCATAAGCTCTGTTGTAAGACTATTTTATAGTTTATAATAACAATCTTTCAACTAATCATCAATGCAGATGTAAAAACTCCAATCACTTTTTTATACTAATATATAACTGCAAAGTTTCAATCTATTATAGCAATGTAGGTTTTGGTTATTGTATATTTTGAAATTGTCTTATCTTGGATTTTCTTTTTAAAGAGAATGGCATTTGTACATTGTATTGAATACAAGAACTACCTTTACAGCCAGCATGAAGATAAATTCTATAAGCTGGAATATTTTACTGGAGTAATTTAGTATGAAAGAATTACAACATGGTTTAATATTTCCACACATTTAAAGTTTTATTTTTTAAATCAGAGCTAAATAATTATTTATTACATAATATGGCTCTCACATTTCTAATACAGTTACAGTTTGTCACCCTTAAACATGAGGTTTCAATAAAGTGCCTTAATAAAGTTAGATGGCATTAATAAAGCAGGCATGATGAAATTGCCCACGATAAATTCAGATAACCACAATTAAACTTTTGGTGTTTTTATTTACATAGGTATGTGACTTGATAAATCCTTTTGAATTTTAATTTTTTATATTAATTTTTGTTAAGCCAAAATCAAATATTTCAAAACAATAATTATAATATTAATAATTTATTATTAAATATATTATAATAATTTTGTCATGAATTTATTATTGCTATATTCTGTATTAGAAAACCAAAATAGTGGATTTAAATCATAATATTTAATACTATTACAAAACAATAATAAACTCTTCCATCTATTACAAATACCAAATACAAAACAATTAAACCTCAATAACTCTCTCATGAACTTAGCAGTCATTTTCAGTGTTTATCCCAATATTACTTTATAATTCTATAGTTTATACTTTTTTTAACTCATTTGTTTTTTTTTAACAAATCCAAATAAAATAAAATATACATATATTTACTGCTATTCACTATTAATTATTCATGCTTCAATATCTGGGTCAGTCTTCAAATTAGCATATATAAAATGGTTGGAATTTTTATATTCCATTGGAATTCAAGCTTTACAGTTAAATTCAGATAAAGATTAGTATTGAAAGTGATGAATTGATCTTACTCTGTTATTGTCATATAATATTAAAGTTAAATATACAAATAAATTTTTAAGAGAATAAAACACAGAGGTTTAAGAAATAAAAAGTGGGAAATATTAAAAAATTAAACTAAATGCAATGTATTAGAAAAGTCATTATTACTGTCTTACATTAGTATTGAAATGAGAATAAAATAATTCAGAAAAAAATATGATTTTAGTAAAAGGAGAATTATGCAACAGAAATAACTAAAGAAATTGGCTAAATTAGTGTGTAGGTAAATAAAGATCAATATGAGGAGACATTTGCAAACAATTATGGTCTTTCTAATTCCAAGAGGAAAAACTAAAAACAATAAATAAAATAACACCCTAAAAATAAGTTTTGCAATTTATATATAACTAATATATAAACCACAATTGTACTCATATATAAAAGATGCTGGTTTATGTTTTTGTCTATATGATTGCTATTCTGCAATTTAGCTTTTTCAACAACAAACTTTTTATTATTAAATACTTCCTTATCATATTCATTGTCCATTATTCTCATCCATATATTCCCAATGAAAACAATCAGTAGTGCATTCCTTTGGAGTGTTTTTGAGATAATCATAATAACTCAAATGGATTAATTTTGGCTTATGGAAACTATGTTCAAGTTTATTATAAAATATTATTAGCAAGTTTTGCATGTTTTTATTTTACATGTTTAATCTAATCCAAGAAAAATATAATTTTACATTAGTAGAGTCATAATTTTATATACAATAAATCTATTAACATCTTATTTGATGACTGATGTTGTCATTATAATTTTAGAAAATTATTCTAAGATCCTTAAATTAAAAAAATTAAAGCCTCTGTATTACTATAGATAGGATATCCAAGTCTTACTAACATCTAATAAATTAGATTAATTAAAAGCTTCCATGGCTAATTTAGCATTAGTAGATATTTAACTATGAGGAAAATTTCTATATTTCAACATATTAAAAAAAACAAATATAGATCTGCTTTAATTTGAAATACAATGATTCAGTTTAGATGTAGAAAGTTGAAGTCGTGATGGACAAAAAATGAAGATGCAGAAACATTTGATATAATAGGAATAATAATTTGTTTTTATTAATTGAGAAAATAATTCCATAGATAGATTAAATCAACTGTTACAATATTAGACACGGTTTGTGATGAAGTTGTAAAAGTATTTATTGAAATAAAAACCTTCAGCAATTTTAATTGAGTTTGACAACTTTGTTTGATGTATATATTATAGTTTATAATTTCTGACAACTATCATTACATTTTCTAACAACAGTTAAGATTTTTCTAAAAAAACCCATCTAATTCAGAAGAATTATTAGTTTATATTAATTTGACGTTAAGCCCAATGATGCGGGTTTTTCAAAATAGTTATTAAGTAAGCTCTTTTGTGAAAAATAATTTGAGTTTAGAAAAATCAGAGTGAGAAAAAATGCAATTACAATAGTAAAAACAGTTATTGATATTTATATATAGAAAGAAAAAAGAAAATTTAATATTGTATTAATACTGAAAAGTTATTTGATAAAATCAATTGAAACAGAGAAATATAGATCATGTAAAACGCTTACTGGTAATTTTGTATATATATACTGTAATACAATGAATCTGGCTCAAATTAGTTACATTACAAAATTGTATAGTAAAAAAAAAATGTATAAATTGTCACGTGTATATGTGTGTGTATTATATATAACTCGTATGGCACTTAAGTACATCAGCTTAGGCAATTAAAAGAAAAAAAATGGTCTATATATTTTTTATATAATGTTATTAAATATTTTTAGAAAGGAAGTATATTTAATAAAAGTAAAAACTATAAAAAATAGGAATATGTATCTTATACTATGTAAAAAAAAAAAGAAAATTAGTTTTGATGCTGCAAGGATTTGAATTGAGTAGTTAAAGTGAAAATATAAATGTATTTTGTGACCCTTTCTCATGTACTTTTTGAATGGGAATGTGAATAAATAATTTGTAGCTTCTTATGATAAATTGCATAGAAAATCGAAATATGTTATTGAAAGTTGTGGGTTACTAAAATTAAGACAGCTATCAATCAATTTTTAAAAGTGAGTAATATTTTTTTTTCCTTTCTTCCTACAGCTATTATAATATAAAATAAAAAAAGAAAAACTATATTCTTTTATATCACAATTTAAGGAATAAAGAAAATGTGTATTAATGAACATGTTATAAGTGGATAGATGTTAAATTTTGTAATTAAATTTTGATGCCCTGTTGTTTGTAAAACACCTGCTTAGTACAGCAATAAGTGTAAAAAAGCAAAAAAGTAGGATATAAATAGATCAGAAATGAACAAATAGGGCAGTCCAGTCTAGGTTGTTCCAAACCTTAATTCAAGTAACAGACATGCAGTGATCCCATAAAGAAGAGAAACTGTTGGATAAAACAGTTCTCTGTCAAATAACTTGGATGACTGTATCTT
The DNA here is from genome assembly GCA_028023455.1 of Epiperipatus broadwayi. Taxonomy (NCBI): domain Eukaryota; kingdom Metazoa; phylum Onychophora; class Udeonychophora; order Euonychophora; family Peripatidae; genus Epiperipatus; species Epiperipatus broadwayi. Next base: position 1,234,941 of record JAQFVV010000075.1, read on the forward strand.
GCTGACTGTTTTAAAGTATTTTCCAATACTGAAATCCATGACAGCAATTTTGATATTAGCTAGTGGGAGAGTTTCTAGTATGTGTGTCTAGAACCAAAAACCACAGCAGTCAAAACACATAGATTGATTCAATCATATCCAGAGATTATTGCTAAAATCAGCTATGCCTGCTTTAATCATTGCATGAGTAAAGAACTAAACAGTTCCATAAAACTTACCAATACTTACTGTATACCATATCTAATTTCACCTATACCCAAGTAGGACAACTACTATTAAGAGTGAAATAATTATGATTTATATATAAATATAGTAAAAGAATGATATCTGCAGGTAACCATGATTATGAACCTTATAAACTATATATTTGGTAAGATCTTATCAATAAATTATCTCTAATTATTTTTATTATTTTTATTGTTTTGTATTATATTTATTATACTTAGTAATAGTTGCAAATAAATAAGCAACAAGTTTATATATCTATAGTTGATAGGTTGTTAACTTATTTTTATTATTAATCAACTTTGTGGTTGCTTATCAAATTCACTTGACACATGTGACTATTAACATACATTATGATATTAATATCCGTAACTCTGATAAATTATGAAACACACTGGGAAACATACAGGGATAGTGGTAATAATTTATAAATGTTGATGTTCAGGTGTAAATAAGATTTCCAAAAATATATTTTCTATTTAGAAGGTTTCCACTATAAAGTTTATTTATTTTTTATTTATTGAAACTGCAAAAACAAATTAAAATATTTTTGGTATAACGGTACTTAGTTTAATGTTCAGTGATAGGTTATGATTCCACATCATCATCATAACTTATGTTTGGTTAATATTATTATATATATTTGAATTTAATCATTTTTATTCGAATACATATTAATAATAATATAAAAAAATTATTTTGCATACCTAATGTTCGATTATATTTCGAGCAATCCAAAAATTACCATCGCAATACACACACACACGCACATATATATATATATGTGTGTGTGTGTGTCAAATTATCTTATTATGGAAGAAATAATTATCAATAAAAGTATATAAAAAGATTATTGTCTATCACCTGTTATTTACTATATATTTAAATAAGTTGATAAATTAATATTACTTTTATAATAGTATAAATCACATTGTGGTTAGGAGAATTGTAGTATTAGTGTTCCTAATGATGTGGTAGTAAAGATTATCCTTAATACAGGAGTTATATAGAATTTATAAAATTGTAGAAAGTTTATTATAAATATAAATTAAATTAATGCAGTATCTGCAATATAGAGAGAAAAGATATTAAGAGTGTAATTCGATATAAAATTATATAATGGATTAGTGCAGTATCTGTTATGTAGAGAGAAGAAAATATTAAGAGTTTAATTTGATATAAAATTATATCATAGATTAGAACTTATAAATATTGGAAGATTAGTTAATTGATGTTGAAAGTGGTAAAAAATAAAATAAAAATTTAAGTAGCTATTGATTATTTTAATAAGAATTTAAGGTTGTGTTATAGTGAAATATCAGATGGAAAGATAAAATTAATATTTTATTTGGAATATATTCGTCTATGCAGCAGAAACACTTAACACAGATTTAAGTATTGAAGTCTTTAAGGACTGAATTTAGAAAAAAAAAACAGATAAGATAAATTAGAATAGTAAGATCTAAAGTGTAAAATAGTAAAAACGGTAAATTGTTTTTGTATTATATTATGAAGAAAATTAAGGGTTGTGCTAAAAATGCATTTAATGGCAGTAAAATTAGAAAAAAAAATCAATTAATGATTTTAATTAAAAGGAAAAAATGTTGGAGTTTTTGAAAAAAAGGCAAAAGTTAGTATTAAGTTAGATGTTCCTATTTAATCTAAGAGACGGGCCTTTACATATAAAAGTTACCAAGTAAATGATTAATAGTAATCATTAATTTGTTTATCTGAAATAGATAATGATTATATAACATATTCATTTACTATTTCTATTTCATATTTATTTTATATTGGTCCTAAGATGCATTCGCCTATATTTTTAAAATTTTCTTGCAATTAATGAAAAACATTACCGTACTCTTCTTTATAGAAGCATTTCTATAATTTTTCAAATTCATCATATTAACCTCCATGTCATACTCTTATACTATTTATGTTATATTTATTTGTTTTAATCAAGGTAATAATAATAAAGTTATAATTATTGGTAAATACTTGAGTGTTTTCAAAAAAATGTTATTTGTCATGAACATATAGATCTGTATATCCTATTTAATAGTGTGAATATATGCAAACAGGAATGATAACAAACATGTAAATAAATGTTTAAATAAAACAAATTGTAATTCCCAAATGTTTTTGCTTTCATGATATCAAATAACTTGCCTATCAGGAATCAAAATATACAATAAAGAAAGTCATCAGCAATCTAATGAATAATATTTATTTTCTATAGTGTAATCTTTCACTACACCACTCTCAAGCAAAGTAGTGACTTATTTCTATCCACTTTTAACATCTTGTGGAGGAATGTAATCACAAACATATGATTCTCAATGTGTACATTTTGTGCAGAACAGCACTCATCAATTGGGCCAGACAATAATTTCTTACACATATCTCTATCATAGTTAAGTGTGTGTGTGTGTATATATATATATATATATATATATCATATTATTACTATTTATGGGATATTTGAGAAAGAGGACGCTCTGAGAAAGGTACTTGATATTGTACTGAAACGTCAGCATTTAGCTTTTTCACTACACGGAATATCCCGCAAATAGTAATAATAATATGACATCTTTTATCCGTAAAAATATTAGAATTAACATATATATATATATATATTGTAACCTCTGTCTTCTTCACTTGTTCACTTTATTAGATTTGTAAATGCCCAGGCACCAATTCTATACAAGATAGAATAAAATTTATAATTGTAAATTGCTTTTAAACTTATTTAAAAGATTCTTATATTGTAATTATTCTATGGCTTAGCTCAGTTGAGATTATAGGATATGGTCTTTATATAGGATGCAAATAAGAGTAATAAAACATTTATTGATAACAATTCTATAACACTAATTTAATCATATGCCACACATTTATTTAATTATAAAACTATTGCAAAATTATCAATTATCATATTTAATATAGGATAGATAATGATGAGGGTCAGGTACCTTTTATATCCACATCACCATCTATTCTAAGCAAAGTAAAATATATTATTAGCACTGTAATATGGTGATTTATCATTTCCAGACAGATTAAATAAATTGACTTCTACTGGCAAATCTATATATTCTAGGGCTATGCTATGTTAACCATATATGTGTGTGTGTGGAAATGGAGAATCAAACGTATATAATCAAGCAATTCCTATGGGCTATTAATTCAATAAAACATTTATTAGAAATTAAAAGACAAAATAAATACTAAATAAACAAAAAAATATTATTTTATGCACTTTGCTAACCACTTACATTGCTCTTATAGTAAAACCAAAACTGACTAATATTTAATATATGACTCATATATTTTCGAATATGTGTGCTTTTATAATATCATAAATATAATGTATTTTTAAAACATACTTTTTATTAGCTTATTTATAAAACTTAGATGATGCCATAAATCAATCATCTTTTATACATATTATATAAAAATTTATACAACACTTATCTGTTATAATCAGTGTATATCATCTAACATTAACTATACAACAATAAAGAAAGGCAGGGAAAACAATAACCAAACACTTATACTTATACTTATATAGATGAGGGTTAAATAATATCTCCAAACTCAATCTAAATAATCTAATCATCCCTTGACAATTTCTACCTCCAACTTATAACAGACAAGGTTTTAATTCTTTATTTTTTTAAATAAACTTCATTAACGAAATCAAAGCATAATAAATACAATTTTTTTAAAATAATAATTTATAGCATCATGCACACATCTGAATATCTATAATCACCTATAATATAATTTCTAGATCATACAAAATAATAAATTATCATATTATAATGATATGAAGTTACATTGTTTTGTTTTTTTTAAAAGAAATCAAAAAAAAAATTGGTTGTACATATGTTGTAATCAATAATGAAAAATACTTATCAATATCTCATCATTACATGTTAAGTTTTTTTTTTTAAAATTGAAAGTTGAAAGAAACATACATATCAATTTCAAAGACAACAGTAAATTATAACATAAAAAAAATGTCTATCCGATTGTTAAAGCATAATTTGTTAAGAATGAAAATAGTTTTTTTTTATCCTAGAATTCCGTGATAGGTGTTATAATAACATTTGCATGCATTGGAATTATTTTATTATATATGTGCAAATAGCAAAGTTATACAGTATAAAATTAACTTCTTGATATAAGATTAAATAGATAAACACTTTCATTTTAAACTTTATATTGCAGAATATTGATAGAAAATTCTTAAAATTGAAAATCAAGCGTTTAATTATAGCGTTTAATAAGAAATTTTTAGCTAGCTTTATTTTAAACAATTTTATCATTCTGATATTATATATTTTTGGTAATACTTTAAAACAATCATAACTACTTAGCTTACAAATCATCCAGGCATTTTAAAGGTAATGAATATGGATCATCACTTGACAGAAATTTGGAGCTGGTTTCCCTCTGGGGGTGTGTGTGTTTATCTCCTCATTTTTATATTATTCCAGTAGTATAATAGAAAATTCTCCACAGGTATATTATTAGAATCCTTGCGACATTTTTTTTTTATATTTGTTCTAATACTCTTAGAGAGTTATTGATTCTTTTAAGTTTTTTTTTTTACATCTTCTTCCTTGGAATTTTTTTTACTTTCCTTCAAGTTTTTTTTAAACTCTCCATCTCTTTTACTTATGCCCTTTCTGTTTTTTTTATTACAATCAACTTTGGAAATGTGCCAGAATTTTTTCTTATAAAATTTTAACAATACAATATTTGAATAGAATAAAACATAATAATAATAATAATAAAATATTAAATATTAATTATTAATTTAGAAATATTATTCACTATTATACAAATAATCTTTATCATTTTTAAACATAACATTATGAACAATACATAATTAGTAAATAATAAATAAAATATAGAAAAGAAAATTCTAATTAATATTATATCTATGTATCTGCTTATTATGACATGTAAATTTTTCTACTACATACAAACATCCCTGATGTTGTTTATCCTCCTTTTCTACTATCAAACCTTATATAATCCAAAACTTTACCAATCAGTACACCTAATTAAAGTTTTAATTTTTTAAATCCTAATTTTAACTAGCAAATTACATCACAATTCATTTTTCTCAGATAACTATCTTTAGCCATTGTTAGCACAAATGTGAACTTCCCACATTTCTTCCTGGTGCCAACCTGGAAGGTCACAATATATATATATATATATTATGATATATATATATTGTGATATATATATATATATATATATATATATATATATATATATATATATATAACTACAACCATTAAATGTCTGTATTTTTAAATTATATAATAATAATTCAAACAAATATATTTAACACAGTATTCAAAATTAAATAATATATTCTTTACCAGAAGTACTTTCAATTGTTTCACTGACAATCTTTATCAACTGTTAATACAAACGTACATATTAACAGTTGATAAAGATTGTCAGTGAAACAATTGAAAGTACTTCTGGTAAAGAATATATTATTTAATTTTGAATACTGTGTTAAATATATTTGTTTGAATTATTAATAATATATATATATATATATATATATATATATATGATATCATATAAATGTAATATATATATATATATATATATATATATATATATATCAAATTATTGCAGTTTATTTGATAAGTATCAAAAGCATGCTGCTCTTACAACTTTAACACAAATTACTTAATGAAAGTATATTAATAATTTTTATTAGTCATTGATTAGACTAGAGATTATCCAATAATGACTATTACATCACTTTTATGCAAAGTATGGACTGGTTTCTATCCACTTTTTGGCCATATATTTATGATTACATTCTTCCACAAGATGTTAAAAGCAGATAGAAAGCAATCCTTAACTTGCATTTGAATGATTTATTGAAAAGTACACTACAGAAATATTATTCATTATTGGATAATTTCTAGTCTAATAAATTGCTAATAAAAATTATTAATACATCTTTAGGCATTTTCATTTATTTCTATAAAACTCTCAAGCATATTGGGAATGATAGAAAATGACTGACAGCAAATTTAACTAAAGTAAGCTTTTAGCTTATTGAACGATATATTTATTTTCTGGCTATATCCTAATTAGGATGTTCTGAACTGGAATTTTATGTTATCATTGTAAAATAGGTAACCTGAAGATTTTTTTTCTATTTAAAGATGAACGTATCCCCAAAATTTGGAACTATGACATTTTAAAAAAATTAATAATGTACTGTTATATTTTTTTTTCCATTTTTATTCACTCGCTAATATTAAATAGTAGTCTTCTATTTGTAGATTATTTTAGCACATATTAAATACATATTATAAATAATGATACCTTTGTTTTTGCATTCTTGAGTTTTCTTTTTTCAACTTTAAGCATAAAACAATTAAAATAATTGATTTAACTTTTTAAGATTATATCTACTGAAAGTAACATGATATGTGTTTTTTTTAAAAAAAATTTGCCTTCTCAGTCTAACAATAAAATAAATTTTTGGTAACTAAATAAAACTCAAAACTAAACAAACATAGTGTTTTCTTGAAGGTTTGTGATGATGGTGTTCTCTTGTGTTTTTATGTTAGATTATTTCCATTATCTAGTAGGCATGAGATGTATTATTCTCCCCTCTTCTTCACATGTTGCTGGCCTGATCAGTGACAGTACTAGTATGGGATTTGAACCTGGACCCTTATATTCTTGAGTATTGAATTTTAAGGTAACACTCTAACCAACTGAGCCATCCTGCCAAAGACAACAGTCAGTAAAAATTTCATATACTTATCTATGAAGTTCCTCCTGATTTCTCCACTTTCTCCTAAGAGCAAAGTTGATTAGTGATTTCCATACATTATGTATGGTCACACTAGATTTGCTTATAGGATTTTTTGCCATTGTCATGTGAGCAGCTTCTTTAACATATATTGGTGAGACCAGTTGTCCCATTGAAAAGCACTTGCAAGAACACAAACTATTGATTAGAAAAGAGAAAACGGATGGGACTATGGTAGCAGTCCATGTATGTGCCAATGAACATTTGTTCATTTGGGAAAATACAAAAATATTGGATAGAGAAGAAAATATACAAAGAAGAAAATTTAAAGAACCTGCTCACATGACAATGGCAAAAAAGTCCATAACCCAACCTATTGTGACTAACCTCATAGATAAGTATATGAAATTTCTACTGACTGTTACATTTGATAGGATGGCTCAGATGGTTAGAGTGATACCTTAAAATTCAATACTCAAGAATCTAAGGGTCCAGGTTCGAATCCCATGCTAGTACTGTCACCGTTCAGGCTAGGAACACCTGAAGAAGATGGGAGAATAATGTCTCTCAAAATATTGTGCATATACTACCCTGTTTGATGTGATATTACTAAAAGTTGAATGTATTTGGAATATTTAAATAAAGTTAAATTTTTCTAAAGACATTCAATACGCATATTAGATAATGGAAATAGTCCAATATAAAAATACAAATAAACAAACCTATATATAGTGTATTAGATGTGATAATATGTTAGACATCTATCAGTAAATGTTAAAAGTATAGAAAATTTTAAACTTCATTTAAAATATAAACATTTTTATTAGTAATAACACACAAGTTCTAACCTATGTTGTCTATTTCTGTATTATTACTAACAAGTTGTTTTTATTTGAGTTTAAATAAAGTTTGAAATTTTTTATACATTCAACATTTACTGATGTGTGATGTAAATAATCCAACATATTATCACAACCATATTGTTATTATTATGTTTTATTATATTGCAGTTGATAAAGCAATCACAAAATTTACTGGGCATAGTACCATGTGAAAATATAAACACTTAAAACCAATAGAGAGATTTGAAATAGTGTGTGTGTACATACCACATGGAATTCTATGCAGGCAAAAAATCAAATTCTAATTCTTGCCTATGCCTTGGTGTTCATGCTGTGGAATCAGTAGTTTTGCCACATCTTGCATCATATTATTTTCAAGTCTATAGCTAGCAAATGAGATATATGCAAATAAATTATATCTTTGTGGACAATAAATACAACAAGATAGCATCACTTGTGTGCATAATGAATATAAACATCATTGGTATACACAAAAAATATAAAACGAAGAGATGAAACATTTTATTATTGATACAGACATTACCCTACAATATCTAGTTTTAGATAGACAAGAAGCCATGGAAATGATTTTTTTGTATCTTTTATAAGGATGAATTTTTTTCTTATAGACCCCTTGAGATTTATTAACTTTTGGGTTGCAAGATAAAAATAAAGAATTCTTATGTGACTAATTTTGGAGTATCTGAAGCTATGGGTTATCTCAAGTGAAAAGTATTATATATGGTTTGAATGAGAATTTTGTGAGGAATACAAAGAAATTATCAATGAAGATGTAATTTAAATTTAATTAATGATAAATTAGAAATTATGAACAAATAATAAAGTAATAATTACTTTGGATGTTGAAATTTTTTTTCTTCTTATTTTTAAAATGGTAATCATTATTTGTCTTACCTTTATTGTTTTCCTTAGTTTTTCTAGTGTCTATCAATGTGAAGCTTTTTGTTTTAACGTTAATAAAACTGAAGTTATTGTAAAAATTGTGTCTCAAGTCAGTTTTTTTTTAAATTCAATATGACACCAGGACCATTAACTAGTTTTAATATGCAGGCACCAACCATATATTTAGAAATTTCTAACATTTAAAATCTTATAATCAAATTCTGTCTTCTTTTTGCATTTTTATGAAGTAATTCAGTCATGATTACAAGTTTGTTACATTTTTATAATGCAAATTATCAGAGTTTATAAACTTTTTAAGTACCATAAAGAAAAAATTCATATTGTATGCAATTCTCCAAATAAAAAAGAAAAAATTCTGCAAGTTTTATAAAGATTAGTGCAATATTTGTTAAATTATTAAGTAATAAAAAAACAAACAAATGTTTACATTTACATGGTAATAAGAAATTTATGGGAACATTACCATTTTTAAAAGATGTATCCTGAGATAATATTTCATCTTTCTTTGCAAAAATAAAATGTTTTTGCTTATATATCTATGGGTTTATTTATCTATTTCTTATTAAGTTTCTTTCCATGAATATTGAGTATAACATTTGTTTTGTCAAAGTTTTAAATCTTTTACATTATAAAAAATGTTATCCCATGTCTTCATTAACAATAAATGAATTATTATTATTTTTTTGGGAAAATTTAAAATCATTCTTTAAAAAATTGTTATTGTTTTTATAAGTATCTATCTCAGTTTTGCTAACTTGGGTATTCTTCACAAACACTCAATTGTCAACAATGAATACATGTAGAGACTTAGAAAATAATTTATTCTTTTATTAGTTACTGATTCCAATATTATATTGTGAAAAATTAAGTCCTTTAGATATTTTTATTCTTCAAATATTATTTCAAGAAAGTCATCATTACAAATTAATTGATTATTCCAGTAATTTATTATGCAAAATTATTTACATAAATGAAAACTGTTTTTCAAAACAATTGCACAGCGATTAAATTATCTTATTACTAAAATGCCATAGAATGTTGGATATTTTTTTTGTTAAGATATTATATATTTGATTACTGTGGTAAATTGAACTTTAATCCAGGAATATTTAACTACTTATGTATATCACTGCATTATTTTGTAATATGCTCATAATATTGAGCTAGAAGTTTGACTGAAAATAAGAAAATAATGAATTTGAAATAAGTCTCTTAATTCCAAAGCATATGTAGTCAAGATGAAAAAAATATATTGTTGAAAATCAGTGCATTTTAAGGATTGAAAATTTGAGTAGACGATATTGAAAAAAGAAATATCAATTATGTAGGTGAACAAAAATAAAATATCAGTTATTTAGGAGATTATATGATGTTTAACTAATGTTTAAGTTTGGGCACGGAAATTCACGTCAGAAATCATCAGTTTATACACTGACATCTTTTGATTTGATGTTCAGAGAAGCTTAAATACAATTCATGTAATTAAAAATCATGGTTGATATTAAAAGCAATTTTATTCAGAGTATGTAGAAAGTTAATTCCATTGATTCTCAATAACTGTTAGAAAAGCAACGATTTAAAAATATATAAAGTAGTTGTTATTTACTGGTTACTACAAGGAAGAGATTAAAAAGAAATATCACAAATAATGCAATATAGTTTGAATAAACAAGTAATCTATAAACTATAAATTAATAGAAGATAAGCAAAGAATGCTATATTAATAGAACAGTAAAAACATTTGAACATTATAGAAGTTTATTTATTTATTTATTTTTGTAAACCTAATTTGAGGCAATTTTGCATAAATTACTCTAACTAATCTATAATAATTGATCAATGTCATAGATATATTGCTATTCTTTTGCCGATCTCTTAATTTACCTCAGCATCCCAATATTTAAATTGATCTCACTAATTTATGAAATAAACACCCGCATCACATTATTAATCTGCACATATTATATCAATTTCTACGAAATAATAAAAAAATTGAAAGCGATCATTTAAAAAATAGTACGCTGATTGTCTATTATTTATCTAAGTTTATAACTTCGAGCATATTACAAACTTTATCAATTAAACGGTATAAAATTTTAAGTAAACACATTTATGTATAAAAGCCGATATTAAAGTATTTATTCAGAATTTTATTCTTAAATGTCATTAAAATCTATTCATAAAAGTAAATGAAAGGGAAGTAGAAAAATAAAAGCTTCTCATCGCTTAGATTCAACCAAATGAAATTTTATTAAAGATGGCATTCACATAGTTTATTAATTTTAATGAAAAATATATATATCGGTGTCAAAAATAAGGTTTTTATTTAAAAATATTAAATTAAAATAAATCAGCTCTTAAACACATTTTTATTTAGCTATGGATTTCTTTGCTGTAGTTATTAAAAATAGTCTGTTCACATCTGTTTTAAAAAAGAATTGCATAAAAATATAATCAGAGAAAATGTATTGACGTTATTTCGTTTTTACTTCTTCCATTGTATACTCAAATTAAATCAAATCATTAATTATGTGATTCATGATTTGATTTTAGCTATTAAATTCCTTTCTGTGGCATATAAATTTAATAATCATCAGTAGTTTCAATGTTATTGATAAGAATCCAGTAACCTTGATAAAGTTCAAGCTTACATGACATACCAGCAGTTACGTCAGTTGGTTGAAAAATATCCCGATAAATACCCTAAAAAACGATTTCAATTTGAAGAGCATATTTGGTAATAAAATTGTACTTCAAGCTAACTTTTATATATTTTCTAAGAACTTTTTTTTCCCAATATAATTTAGAGGTGCATAAAAATATGAGAAGATTGGATTTAAGAGTACCACTAATAAATATATTAATATTTAAATATATATTCAAAATATGGAGTGAATATTCTTAAGTAGTAAGTTTGAGCAATCTATATAAAAATTATGAGAACAGAAAACATTTTTGTTTAGATATCTGATTTATTTTTTTTTTAAATGAATAGCCTATAATGAATACAGTCTGTTTGCTTTATATTATCAAACTTCTTTTTTATAAAATAAAATAAAAAATACAATATTTTTTTATTAGAATGACAGCTTTGTTTCTGTGATGTTTAGAAAGACACAAAGTCTCGTTTATAAACACTTCATAAGTTGTTCAGTAGAATATACTAATACTAGGTAAGATATTTTAAAGCATTTTCATCATAACCAGAAGTAACATTACATAGCTTTGCAAAAAATGAGTTTTCGGAAAAATTGTTTTAGTTCTATTATTTATAGATTAAAAAAATGACAATCTAAGATTAATAGCATTGTGTAAAATCAGATGTTATATTATCGTTGCAGAAGATTGTTCATTTCTCAATATATTTTTCTGCTTTTTGAAAGAAAATTAAAATAATATTAAAGAATTAGGAATTAGATCCTTTCTATGAAAAAAATTTCCAAACATTTTTTTTAAATTTTTGTTAAGTGATTTTTCCATTGCTTTTTTTAAAAATCGCTGCAATTCCATTTGCAATGATGTTTTTTTTGTGTGTGTGTGTGTGTGTTTGTGTTTCTGGACAATCACTTATGAATATATTATATATTATACACATAAATTGAGAGAACCAATCATATACAAAGAAAAAATCTAATTTTTTAAAAATTTGTATGGACATTATATAGAATCATTTAAATCTTTTTATAGTAAAACATTAATTAAAGTTTTATGTAAATTAATTTTTTTTCTCCAAACATTTAATTTTTTTTAGATATTTTAGATCACTTTTTCTAACCAGAGTTATAAATTGAGTCAAGTAAAAAAGTCTAGATTATTCTGAAATTCTTTTTCAGTGTTTACAATTAAATATTTAAAATGTTTTAAAGAAGTTAATCTTGCTTTTTATTCAGGTATTTTAAAGTTATAACATAAATTTGAAGGTTCTAGGTTTAGTTTCCATTTTAATACTGTCACTGGACATTCAGCCAACATCTGAAAAAAAGAATAGAATATACAATTTAAATTATTATTTTATTTACTATATAGTGTACTATTACTAACAACTAAATTTATTTGAAATGTTTAAGTAAAGTTTAAATTTTTCTAAAAACATTTAACAATTAATTGGAAAGTGTCCAACGTATATAATTACAATTAAAATACTATCATAACAAACTTTCATAAAAACACGAATAAATAAAGAGTTTATTTGATATACTTATATAAGAAATATAATGATTAAGTTTGAGGAAAAAAAGTAGAATTATAATAAAAGAATAGCAATAAAATATTAGTTTAGAATTATTAAAAATGTAGAAAGTACATAAGTATGTAAGTTAACAATATACAAGAAATTTTCTATTATTTGGTACCAGAGTAGAAAGTTTAGATACCAAAAGAACAAGGAACGATACAAAGTAAAAGTTTAAACCATAGGTTTCCAAACTTATTCAGGCCACTACCCCCGTTGCAAGACATAAATTTTGTAACCCCCCCCCCCATATAACCATTTTCTGCATTCAATCTATTTGATATTGTTGATGTAAATAGCAACAAATGTATCGGATGATGTCTATCTCACACAAGATATAACATTATGTCAATGTCTCACATTGGAATATAGCATCAACATAAACTCAATATCAATAACAAGAAAAAAAAATTAAAGTTATTAAATTTAAGTTTAAATGAGTGAAATCAAACCAAAATCAATTATGTTTCATGATTTCTCTCTATCCAAAGCTCTAATATTCTGCTAATTAGTACCATGAAGTTTTATGTGTACATCTTTGAAAGGCTGAATCTAAACCTCATCTTTATGTGCCACTTTCAAGATCAACAAAAACACTTTCAAAAAGGAAATACCACTGCCAATGAACCAAAAGAAAAAAAACTAAATCAGTTATGTCAATAAATTTTCAGTAATCCCATACAGAGATTACAAAACTACAAAGTATGTTTCTTTTTTTTTTCAAATAGAACAATGTGTTAAAAACAAACAACAAACATATATATATATATATATATATATATATATATGTATATATATATATATATATATATATATATATATATATATATATATATATATACACTTCAGCATACACACAAGCATTCCAGAAATTAATTTGGAAAACTGTTTTAAAGTAGGAAAATCAAATAATAATTTATAGAGAAACAAAAAAATATACAAATAATAAAAAAATACATTAAAATGTATAGCAACAAGACATAATGATAATAAATAAAAATTAAAAAAATTATATCATCCAGCTTCTTTCTGGTTTCTTTACTTTAACCATCTTTAGACTTAGTAACTTTTAAGTGCACTCTAAATCATGGCAACAAGGCAGTGAAGATTTCTCTTCTTCACAGCAAATCTAGGCATTAAGGTGTTCATCATTATCAGCTAGCATTTATGGCTACATGACAGCAGTGTAAGAATCTGGCTGTTGTTCTAACATTGGGAGTTTACTTCATTAGCATTTTAATAATAAAATTTAGGCATTTTTATCTTTCTCAGATTTCTCTAGAAATCTTTATAATAATGACAGCAGCCAACCTAGAGTCAATCGTGCATTTCTGGACAGACTAGAATTTGAAGCTAGTCTCAGCTTTGCCTTCTTTCATAAAATTTTCCACTGCACCCAGCAAATAAAACATAGCAAGGAAAACAATAAACTCAGAAGAAACCCCTCCCCCATCACCTGCTGAAAACCTTTATAGCATACCTATAGCAATACAAATTGAGTGCCCCTCTTTCACTATTATAGCCATTATCTCCAATTTCTTGGATAATTGATTGTAACACAATTGATATGTTTATCTTTTACTTCTTTCATTTTCCACTCAAACTCTTTTAATTCCTTAAGGAGTTCCATTTTACATATAGTTTCTAATTTTAATACAATAGACATAGCTTTTTCCATTTTTACAAAAAATTCAAAACAAAACTAAAAATTTGTAATTATCTCAGATTTTTTTAAATTCTTTCAGCTGATATTGGCCTAAAATCACTTTATTTTTTTAACAAAAAATATAATGCATAGGTTGACCACTTCTATCTATTAGTAAAATTTATAATTAACTTACAATAATAACCTGCTTTCCTTTTCACTTGTTAATAGAGAAAAAACCCATCATAAATGTGCAAAACCTTTGCAATTATTCTGACTATCCCCTTTGTTATATATTCTTGCACATAATTTATAAAATAACCATAAAATCAGCAAAATAATGTAAAAATTAGTGGTTTAAGAGTGAGTTAAAGCTGATGATTGATGCATCAGGAGAAAAGGCTAGACCACCTGAATGCCCTCCTAATGTTTCTAAACCCACTATTGCCCCCATAGAAGTCTTCACTTCCCAGTGGGGGAGTAGTGCTGCCCACTTTGGGAAACATTGGTTTAGACTGTAGACAAAGTTTATGTATAAATGGTAGGAAGAAAATGAATATTTCTTATTGCAGTGCAGGATATTAACAGATCAGGATGAATTGTATGGAGAGTGGGTTGACTTAAATTCAAATATAGATATTTTATGATATTTCAGTTTTTATAAAAAATAAAAGATCAGATACTGATAGAGAGTTAGCAAAATAGCTTTTATTAAACTGGAATAAAAGAAAGAAAAATGAAGCAAGGATGAAATAATAATTGAGTAATAATGAGTAAAAAATAAATGAAATTGTTAAAGTATATAACAGTTTCAGAGAGAAAAAATATTCAACATAACATATGGTCTTTTAATATTTCATGACATTGTTATGAGGAATGGATTAATATTTTTCTTCACATTTTTCAAATATACATAATTGCATTAGATGTAATTATTTTGCAAACATTTACTTCTTTATATATAAGTACTTTATGTATAAATATATTTATATTGGTTATTTATATATATATATATATATATTTATAAATATTTTTATATATATATATATATATATATATATTTAAAAAATAAATAAATAGTTTAATCTTTCGTAAAGTTAATAATTGTATTTTAAAAAAGATGATCAATTTCAAATTTGACTTTTCATTTATTTTATTAGTTAATCTTCTGTCTCTCCTTCTCTCTCTCTCTCTTTCTTTCTCTTGAAAGAACGTTTTGATTTTGTAGCAATTACTAAATTTACAAAGGTCAATTTGGGGAAATTTTTGTTTCAATAGTCTTATGACTGGAAGAAAATAACATGGCAATAGTCAAAAATAAAGACCGAAAATATTTTTATTCATTTATGTACCCTTTCAGTTTCAAGCTTACCATATGAATAAATAATTGTCGTTGTAACTAATAGAGTTGTGACTTTGAATGACAAAAAAGAAATAATAACAACACCACTTTCTATTTTATAATAGTGGAGATAATTTAAAATACAATAAATACTTAGTTGAAGAAAAAATAATTTCTCTTGAAGTTATTATGGGGGATTCGATTTTACATAAATTAATCTGATTCAAGATTTTGATATTTTTAAAAAATAACTTTATTTTATATTCGATATTATTTCAATAAATAATAATAGCTGATCAGTTTGAAAACAAATTTCATATAACATAGATCTCCAAAATTGTTGGTTTAAATCTGCTTAGTTAAAATATTTACTACCATAATAAAAAAATTTATATGTCATGTCTATTTTCTTATTTTTTTATTGGATTAATCTTTATAGCTTAAACCAGTGGTGGTCAACCTGGTCCCTATCGCCCACTAGTGGGCGTTCCAGCCTTCATGGTGGGTGGTTAGGGATTTCCTCCAATACTGAAGCACTTTTTTTTAATTACTTTAAAAAAAAAATTCATAGCATTATTTAAAAACATTTTCATTAGGTTTTTATAAAATTCCCCATGACAATTTAAATTTCTGAAAATATATTATTTGTATCTCCCGCATTGAAGTTTAGTTTATGTTACATAAGTGAAATTAAATGGAGCTATAGTGCAACCACTAACAAAAGAGCCTTATCCCAAAATAGCTCATGCATGCCCCTTTCCAAACCCAATTCACGATGCATGAGAAGCATGCACAGATGATGATTTACAGTGCAGGCTCTTTTGTTTGTGGTAGCATTGGTCAGTACACAGTTAGATTTGTGAGAGTGAGCATGTGCCTACAGTTTCAAACAAAATATGAAATATTGTGAGCCCATGTCTCAAAAAAAGAAATACGCTCATGGATATTTACTAGAGTATCTAAAGATGGGTTTCATAGAATCTAGTGTAAATAAACACAAAACCCAATGTGTTTAATGTGTCATAAAACATTATCCAATGAGGCAATAAAGCCAAGTCAATTGCGAGAACATCTTGCTACAAAGCATTCAAATGAAAAGGCCAAGCCCATTGAATATTTTCAGGAAATATATAAAAAATTTCAAAATCAGTCAACAATTATTGCTTCATTTAAGAAACAACATGCAGTAAATGAAGATGGATTAATTGTCTCTTATTGCATTTCACAATTAATTACAAAAAGTGGTAAAAGCTATAATATTGGAGAAACTATAATAATACCCTTTATAAAAGAATTTATCTCAACAGTAATGCATCAAGATATACCTGAAATTTTAAAACCATTGTCTCTAAGCTATAGCACAGTAAAGCGACAAATTGAAGAAATGGCAGTTAATATTGGAAATTTTTTTTATAAGTATCCTCCAAAACACTTCATTTTCCATGCAATTGGATGAGTGTACCATTGGAGATAATAATGCTTTATTGATGGATGGTGTACATTATTTTGATGAAAACAATACATTATGAGAAGAAATGCTATTCACAATATATCTCATTACAGATACAAAAGGATTATCTAAATTTAATACTGTGAAAATCATACTTTACAAAAAATATTCCTTTGAATAATATTATTGCATGTGCTACTGATGGAGCACCATCATGATAGGCCGCTATTGTGGATTTGTTGCTTATTTGAAGAAAGAAGTGTCAAATGTTTTATGTATTCATTGTGTGGTGCACAGACAACATCTTGTAGGAAAACATCTAAGTACAAGTCTCCATTCATCATTAACTATAATAATTTGAGCTGTAAACAAGATCAAATCCAATGCAAAAAATGATAGAATGTTTTGACAGCTTTTCGAGGACAGTAATGAAGATTTTAATATGTTACTTTTGCATACAGAAGTTTGGTGGCTATCAAAGGGCACATCTTTGGCACATTTTGTGGCATTATATAATAGTCTCATACAATTTTTGAAAGTAATTATGAGACCAATCTGTGTCAACAGTTAAAAACAGTAAAGAATGATGCCTTTTATTTGGCAGATATTTTCAAGAGATTTAATGATGTCAATTTGCAGCTTCAATGAGCTAATAAAACTCTTATAGGTTGCCAAAGTATTGTGTCATTATTTATTGACAAACTTGAACTACTTCATTATAATCTATTGAAGAGAGAATTTCATCAGTTTCCTGAATTATCATCTATAAAAGATGATGTAACTCCAGAGGATATTGACAGATTCAGTAGCCACCTCAATGAACTTAAATTGGACATGGAAAAATGACTTGAAGATATTTTGAAATTGAAGGTGTATGACTGGATGAAAAATCCTTTTACCACAAATATTGAAGAGATTGCTACAGCTTGCCAAGAAGATATGATGAAGAAAGTAAACATAAATTTGATAGTGATGGATATGAAAACCTATGGCAAAATAAAAAAATGTCTGTCTTATATCCAAATATGTGGAAAATGATATTCAGTTTATTGATATCTTTCCTACCTCATATCTTGTGGAATCAAGCTTTAGTGCTGTTAATCATATTATGACCAAAAAAGAAACCACCTGAATATTTCCGAAAGAGGAGACCTTTGTTTATTCCTTATAAAAACTGATCCAGATATCCAGTACAGTATTTAGTTTAGCAGCATCAGCCTCAGGGATCTCATTAATAATTTAATTAATTAAATGTAATTTCATCAGACTTCATGCTTCTATGTATACAAAGTATAAATAAAAAGATAGATTTAACTACAGTAAGTTGTTTTATAAAGATTTATTCTGCCAAATTTAGTGAAAGCCCAACATAAATTATTTGGTAAGTAATTATTATTATATGCTTTAGGTTGCTGTAATGCGGCTTTATAAATTTTATACAGTAAAGTTACTTCCCTACTTTATAAATCACCATTACTGTGGAACCGGTGGACGATTAGAAAATTTTACTACTAAAACAGATACAAAAGTGGCGGTGGGTATAAAAAGGTTAACTGCCTCTGGCTTAAATGATAAAATATTAATTTTTTTTTTAAAAAAAAATCAAGATTTATAAAATGTATAATAGTACAGGTGATACCGTATTATTTAAAAAATGCTGTTGAAGCCAGAAAATTTACTGACATGAACTAAAATATGCAAGAATATTTTTTGCAGTTTTAACCCTTTCAACAATTATTATTTAATTGGCTGAATGAGTTAAAAATCAAAACTTTTAATTGGCCAACTCACAATTTTAACAAAATCTATTGTTAAAATAGATTCACTTTTAATAATATAAATACGTTAGTTTCGTTAGTAAAAAGTATATTACTAAATTGTCAGATTACGAAAGTAAACTAAAGTCTTTTCAAAAATAAAATTTGATTTATAATTTAAAAAATATTCAATTGCGGTGAAATAAAAGTAACTGCTATTCAACCAGCCAAAAAAGATTGCGTCAGCAATCTTTTTTTTTTCACTTTAATGTTATGATAAATATGTAGCAATAAATAAATAATTCTTGGTAATATCTTAACTATTTTTCTAAAATAATTTTATTTTTAGTATTATTTTATCAATAATAATTTGTAATTCAATTCAAATATTGTTTAAAATGTTGTAAACATTCGTTTATCATTTTCGTAATAAAAATCAAAACGAACGTAACTTTTTACTTTTTGGCAGCCATTTCCCTTTTTGAGAGAAGTTGGACAGCCAATAAGATTCAAGAAAAGGTGGTGAGGAGGCAGTGCTTTGGTTTTGTTTGACATATATGGTCATTTTTATTGATTTTTTACTTGTAAAATAATTCTGAAGAGGGCACCATCTTACAGAACTTTTCTTTTTCTTTCAAATGACGTATAATATGTATACGTGGGATAAAAAGTAGCCAATTTAGAGTGATGACAAATCTTCTCATTTTTTGACGAGTCAGGCAGTCAAAAAAATGATAAAATTAGAAAATAATCACAAATAATATTTTTTTCAAATTTACAGATTTTAGAATTAGACATCACAATCGTTTCTACAATAAGAGTTTAATTGTTGAAGATTATATTACATTACGAGAGTTTTTTCACCAAAATGTAAAATCATTAGATCAATAAACTATCTGTGTGATGGTAATATTAATACAATAGCCTTGCGCATTTTGGCACGGTATGCAGAACATCCCAGGATCGACTTTGGCACTCTGCATGCTCGAACTTCTTATGAACTCCCAGCAAAAAAGACATATGTCTTTTTGATTATTACAATGATCTCTATTATCAGAATTAGCTTTTGTAAATATAAAAGGAATATATTTATTTTCACATAATCTTTATAAGAATGAATGAATGTCCAAATGCACTAAATGTGAACAAACTCCCATTCAGTACAAATAATAATTTTTCAAGATTGAGATTATTTCTAATCATTTTAATATTCTTGTGAATAAACAAGCAAATATCCAATATCTAAATACATATGTATATATATATGTTGACACAAAGATTTAAACTTTTCACGGTTTACAGATATAAATAATATATTTTGTGTTCATCCGTGAATGATTTTTATTGCAAATGTACAAATGTTTTGGCTTGATCATACTCATGATCAAATGGATGATGATTAGAGTACTAGAAAAAAGATTGTAATGACATTGCAAACCTAATTTATAACAATGTTACAATTACATCAGTAAAAAAATTCAGGTAAACAAATTTGAAAAATAATATTCTGACTTATTTTTCAATTTTATGTACCTATAATTTTTTATTGGTGGAAATTGAACATTATTATAAACCATGTTTATGAGCACTACTGCAAACATGTTTATTGATGTCATGTGTGATAAAGTGAAATATCCACTATATTTGTAATAAAGAAACAGATATTGAACTGGGTGAACTGTAATATATATTGTAATAGTCTACAATTGCTCCAGTTGGAAGCGACAAATGCAATGGATTAATGGTATAGCATATCATATAGATATGAGAAAAGAATGCCCAAAATGTTGGATGACAAATGTAATGGATTGGAATATGCATATAAAGAAAGGTCATAACAATTTAAATGGATCCAATAGTTGAGAAAGTCAAATGTAATAGATAGTATAATTTAAATGAAGAAAGATAAATTATCCCAATCATTAGGTGGCAAAGGTAATGGATAACATTATCTAACTATTTGAATAAATTGTTTACCTGCCCTTCCAACTAGCTATATATGAAATAAATGTAAAATCATACAGAGCAATAATGATAAGACTAATCATTACAATATAATCTCAGGATTAATTTGACTAACTAACAATATATATATATATATATATATATATATATATATATATAGTTATATATATATATATATATATATATATATATATATATATATATATATATATATTAGAAACAAAGGAAATTTTATTGAATCCAATATACACATTAAATAATTAAACTTATACATATCTAAATATCTCAACTAACACTGATTTGTATAAGTGACCTTAAAATTAAATAATAACTAAAATACAAAATTATGATTCATTAAATTATGAATTTACTAAATTTCATAATGACTCTGGGACTAAAAAAAAAGAATAAAGTATTAATACATTTCCAAATAAAAGACAAAGTCGTTGCTTATAAAAACAAATGGTACATACTTTATTTTTAAGTTATGGTTTGATTTTTAAATAGTATCTGTATTTTCATATTTTTTTAATTATAAACTAAATACAAAAAAAAATATTATATACTTGCAATAAGTATATATATTAAATAGACAAACACATATTAGTATTCAATAAGTATACATTAGTAAAAACACAAACCAATATTTATATTTTTCCAAATATTCAACTTTTTTTAAAAAAAAAAAATTATAATTTAAATCAAATAAATAAAAATATATTATGTACAATAAATATATGTATTGGGGTTTATGTTTTGCATAAAAGTTACTATATGAAGTTAAAATAAAATAGATAAATGAATAAGTAAATAATTGACTAGTAAAATATTGTAAAATTAATAAAGTAGATAATAGATATGCTCTCAAGGCTAGGTTAATCGATTGTATAATACTACATCTAAAGAAATCATCAAACTTCACTCCACTACACTATAAAAGATTTATATATTTAATCCACTTTTGAACCATGCTTACTACTACAAGCATTAAATACTCAAATTTATTATTTATAATGAGGCTCATTCATGCCTATAAATATAATATTTCTTTGGCTACTCAACTAATTAGTGCTACCTTATCACTTAATATAAATATGTGACATTTCACATAATCTTTTATTTATTATTTTATATATATATATATATGCATATATATATATATATATATATATATATGCATACACACAAAAAAAAATAAAAAAAATAATGACGATTTCTGACTGATAGGTAAAAATACTTATTCATGACTTTAAATAATTGTTAATAAATTAATTCGATCCATGATCCTCCAAGATCACATCTAATTATCAAATAATAATAAAATATATTTAAAAAATTAGGATATATAAGTAATAAAAATTTTAATAGTAAAATTTGGAAAGATAAACCCAACTTATTATAGTAGTTTATAATAACTCATATGCAATCTAAATTTATACTTTTTATACTTAATACTGATTTTACAACCTTTATAAAATATTTGTTTTTTTTTAATAATACGCATTAAACATAAAAAAATTATTCTTATAATTAATGTTTTATTTTTTTAATTAAAAAAAAATATTGATCTCAAAAATGTATATATATATAAACATATTTAAATTAATAAAATTATTTATTACCCATTAAAAATCCAACTTGTTCCGTGGTTTTATTCTTTTATTTTTTTAAACATTTGAATGCATTCTAACCAAGATTGAATTTTGAAGAAAATATCATGTTAATAAAAATTGTCAGTTCCCAAACACATGTATATTTTATTTTCCAGGATTTCTTTCCTTAAAAATTGAAATATTAAATTTGATATGCTGATTAATTCCAGTTGCTTCCAAATTATTATTGAATTTACCATTGTAGATTTTTTAGATAGCTATCTTAAATTTCAACTTAAGATGTGATGGAAATTCATATGTTGAGTTATTGCTTAGTTTCTTTTAATTGCTAGGATAAAGAAAAGAAGATCACAGTTAACCCTTGAACTGCGATATGTATATACTATTCACCCCACCATTACTGATGTGTTTATTTTCAGTAGTTTATCCAATTACTTTGATGAATAAGATACCAAATATACAAAGTATAATTAGATTTTTCTCCTTCAGTTTTTTTAATAATGGCGATCTTTTATCTTGTTGTTGTTGTTTTTTTCACATGTGCAACAGAACATGCAGTCTTGATAACAATTGTTGATATATTTTTTTAAACAATAAGATTTGAAATAAAATAATGTTAATCATATAAAAAATATTACATCGAAAATTTATTTGATAGCTTTTTTTAAAAAATAATAAACATATAAATAATAAGATTACATTTTTTTAATAATCACTAAAATAAAATATTTTTTATAACTAACAATTTATATGTTTTTATTTATAATATTGATATACACACATATTAATTAGAATATGTTATTATTACCATTTAAAATCTTACCATAAATAAATAAAAATTGAAGTCATGTACCATTAATAAATAAACAAAATAATAAATCCAAACAATAATAACTATAACTAATAACCATAAACAATAATATCACTCAATATAATCAAATCAAAGAGATTTTAAAAAAAAAAAAAAAATTTAAAAAAAAAGGGTTTTTATATATATATATATATATATATATATATATATATATATATATATATATATATATATATATATATATGGGAATGCAGACAAGAGTTTGCTGCCAACTAAAAGGAAATCCTTTGATTTCTTTTTAAGACCTTAAATAAATCTAATAAGAAAATTCCCAATTTTCACTGCAAAAGTTCTTATCATTGCAGGTGTTATTACTATTTGAGTAATTCATGTAATAACTAAACATGGATGTGCTTCATACTAACATGCATTATTAATTGTGATGAATTTATTGTTTTTTTTATCTCTGAGTTTAAGATCAAAAAATATAACTTTATTTCTTCTCACTTGTTTGATGACTTTAATTGAAGAACCAGTTAAGATTCCTTGAAGGCAGAATTAATGAGTATGTATATGACCTTTTTCTTATTTCATATGTATTTAGTTTAATGAGAGACAAAATTAAATTATGGACTTTAATCTCAGAAAACTATAAAGCTACAGACAAGACAAAAGTAAGCAGTAAAAAGCAGAAGATGTTAAAAATTCTGGTATGAAGAAATAGACTACCATTTAATGATGACCATTTATTTAGGTATCTATAATTTCAGATTAATTTCTAGTGAAATAAAATTCTTGGAATTGGAAGAAAACTTTTTTTATATTTAATGAGAATTTGTTAGACTTTGTAAAGTTAATGGAAAAAGTGAAGAAATAATTAATTAAAAAATGGATATGTACTTTACCATCAAGACACATATATTAGAAAAACAAAGGGAGGGAGATTCATTATAAATAAAAGGTAAAAGATAACATTGTGGAGATTTATGGTATATTAGAAAATGAGAAAAATAATTATTCAAATTAATAAAAACATATCAAAGATAGATAATTCAGATCTCTATCTGAACAAGATCTCATTCTGATAAAAAATAGAACATTTTTATACGATTATACAAAATACTTTGATCACACCAAACAACATGTTAAAATTATCATAAGGAGATGTTAATGCTAGAATTGTTAAGTGATTGAATGATTAAAGTGCTGTGCATAAATTTGGAAATGGTGGTAGAAATGAAAGAAGTCACTAACTTGTGGAATTTTCAAAAAAAAAAGGATAAATTTTATAATATGAATTTTTTTTTTTGGGATACATGCTAAACAGAATTGGATATACAAGCATTTACATGAAGGTATATCATAATTGAATTATAGTTTGACTAAAGGAAAATATGTATTTCAAAATTATATTGTTCTGAGTAAGATCAAGACAGGAAGTGATTTTAAATTATTGAGATGTAAATCTATACAATAATGCAAAACCAAAAAGCTGAAAATTATTTAAAAATTTATTATTAATAGATTGGAGGATCTGAAGGGATAATAGCAAGAATTTATAAATGATGATGATTGTTCGGTAATATGCCAATAGCATCAATTGTGCTATTAATATCTACAACCCTGAGAAATTATGCAATCCACTGACGGACATGGAGATACAATAATAAGAATTTATAAGTGATAATGATCAGGCAATAAAAGAGTTTTTCACAAATAAACATTCTATTTAGAAGGTTTGACACCTTAAAGTTTCAGTTTGTTTTTGTTTATTAAAACTATAAAAACAAATTAAAAAAATTTTGGGGAATAATTGTATTTAGTTTAACTTTCAGTGCTACATCATGGATGTTTAATATTATTCTATATATTTGAATTTAATCATTTTATTCAATATATATTAACTATTTTATAAATATTAAATAATTGCATATATATATTATTTTTGCATACCTAATCTTCCATTATATTAATATTTAAAAAAGTCAAAATTTACAGTTATAATATATATGAGGGGATAACAAAATAACTGGAATCATGTCCTGGTTTGCATAACTATTATAGTATGTGCTTTTGCTGTTATATACTTCATACAGGGATCTTTCTGCATCAATCTGCCAAATAACATTGGCATGTGAAATTGTGGTACCACATAACACAATTTTTTTTTTGTAAAGTGATTTTTATAGGAACTGAAAACTTTGAACAATGTGAAATTCTGTTTTTTATTTACAATAAATGGCAGCAAAACACCTGTGATACTTAAGACTACAAGCAAGCTGCTCTTGTAAAAACACAAGGCTGTGAATAGTTAAATTGGAAATGTTAAATTCATCACATCCCCAAAACGCATGGCAAGTGAAGTTCAAAGTTAAAACAACACTGACTTTTTTTATGCAAATGACATTTTTTTCTCAGATTTACTTCATAATGGCTAGATATTTTACCTCTATGTTCTGAAACATTTATGTAATGTAGTAAAATGTAAACATCCCACTTTGTAACAAAAAGAAGAATGCAAGCTTCACCCCAACTAAGTTTCATCAGTGTGAAACACTTTTTTTAATTTTTCATGACTAAGTTTATCTATCAGCCATAATCACTTGATCTCACTTCATGTTTTTTTTAATTTTTTGTATGAAAAAATATCTATTTTTTATGGCATTAGAAGTGGTGGAAAAAAATGCTGCAGGCATTAAAAGACATCACTTTGCAGGTGTTTCCAGACAACTTTGAAAAATGAAAAACACATTTAGACTAGTGTATTGCAGCAACAAATAGATTTTAATTTTAAAGATAGATAAAAACACTTAAAAATAAATAAACAATTTTTAATTATAAAATTCCTGTTTCTTTTGGAAATCCCCTTGTATATGTAAACAATAAATAACTCAGATTATACATAACTATAAGGAACTAACTGAATCTTCTGATGAGTATCTATAGTTACTTTCTGTACAGTTATATATATATATATATATATATATATATATATATATATATATATATATATATATTGTGCCATTACAATTTGGTCACTAGCCAAATTTATAGTAATGTGCATGTAGAAAAGGTCAAACAAAATCATCATCACAATTTTATATAACCATAAAGGAAGTTGTAGGGCATCCAAGTTTAAACCCTACAAGGTCCAGTTCTAAAAGCTTTAGACAGAGAATAGGTCAACAATTATATGCTTTATTTGTTTGTGTGTTGATAGAAAGGTAATACACACATTTAAACTATTTAATATTTAATTTTTCTTTAAAAAGCAAAGTTATAATGCATACATATAGGCAATGTATGTGTAAATTATTTATTTGTTTTATATTTCAAATATTCAACATTTTAACTTTCTTTAAAACTAAGCTATGCTTGATCAATTCTAACATTTTATTCTATACTTTTATTTTGCTTTTCTTTAATTATAAGTGGGATTTAAAAGTTACAGATTTAATTAAATAATTGGGTTATAATTCCTAAGCTAGCAATCATATTATTTAAGGTTAGTTCATGAATGATTTGAAAGAATGAAGGATGTGTGTACATTACATACAAAAATTTACATTTCTTAAATATTGAAAGAAAAGGAAGTATTAAATCTGTCAAATTATTTTTTTTTGTACAATTTTTTTTGTTAAAAGAGGAAATCTGTTTAATCAGATATCGATCTTTGTAGTAATTTTTTTTGTAAATGATTGTCACTTTGAAAGCTTATAATGAGTCAGAACTTTAAAAATTGAATTTGTCTTATCAAGATCTAAAGAAGGAAGCTCAAAGATTTGAAGTGTTACCTGGATGTTAAAAAGAAAGAAAAAACAAAAGAAAGGAAATAAGAATTGAGTCTATTTTTTTTTTTAAACAAAAGTGTCTGGAAAAAGGATTAAACTTTTCAGTTGAAAAATACTTTGGTTGAAAATAAATTAGAGATCTAATTAAAACAAATTTGTCCAAAAATAGCAAGTGATGCTATCTCTGATTGGTTAAGGTAGCTAAAAATTGGATATAAAAAGCTGTCTTGATTTATTAATATTATTGTGATTGATTCAGATTATTAAACTATAATATTGAACGTTGAAAATATAAGAGATGGCGGGCTAGAAAAATTATATGTATATTCCATTTGCCGGACCATCTGGAGGAAGCTGCACATCACATAGGAAAGAAAAGATGTGTCTAAAATAATATTCTACACCTTTCAACTGACCAGAGAAATAAGATGTTTTTAATAGAAGGAAGAAAGCATTCACCTGCATTCAAAGAAGATGAATTAATCTACTGATAAATATTAATCATCAAGTCCAATTAATTGTTCCAACAACTGATTTTAAACTCAAGAAAATTTATAAATGTGAAAACAACTGCTGTATTTCATCCACATGCTTGACAGGAAGAGAAGAAAAATTAATATAATGATTTCCAAATTGTCCACTAAAGCAAATAACCTCAATAGAGTCATCATCATTAAATAGTTATACACCTCAAGAAAGAGATTGTTCCCACATAGTAGCTGCAGAAATATAGACAAGTTTGAACCCTTGGAAATTCGCCACAAACAAAAGATCGGTAATATGACTTTTTATATCTATTTTCTTTATGATATCAGTCTTAATAAACATTTTAGCAATAAAGTGGTATATTTTATTTAAAGAACCTTTAAAGACTATTCAGATCGATTAAAACAAGAATGTCTTACTAATAATAACTTTGAGCTTCATAAATTATCTTGAATGTATCAAAATTATATGTTTATTAATTTTACAGTTATGAAATATGAATATGTAAAACAATTTTTTTTATGGTGTTATGATTTTAGTTTTAACTGATATATTATTATTATTTTGGTTTTTAATAATATTTTGTTATTATGGGATAAAACACGCACATACATAATGATATTTTATATGTGTATAATTGCGATTGAATGTAGAGTAACAAGTAGTGTTAGAATATTAGATTAGTTTGTTTCATTAAGTATAGCATTTCAGAGGTAGAAGAGAGGGGGGAGATAATAATTTAAAACTTTTTTCTAAAACTTGCTCTTTCAATTTTACTAACATTTTTTTTTACATTCTATTTACATGTTGGATTTTAAAGTATGTGTGCTAATGAGCAGATAATATTTTTTGTCTTGAAATACTTTTCATGGTCAATGTGACGTCCAACTTAATACAAAATACATTTGAAGGGAAAGGGGGAAGAACTTAAAATTAATCTGAGGAGTGTTATATAATCAATTATTATTATTATTCATGTCAATTTTCATATTTATCTAGAAATTTTTATGTATATGTCAGAACTGTAGTAATAAATATTAGTTTGTTTTATTAAACGAGGCGTATATATTTCATTAAGTGTAGTCTTTGTTAAGTGTGATTATTCATCATCATCAATGGTTGAAAATTGGTTATTTAAGATATAAGTAAATATGCTAAAATTAAGCAATAATTATGAATTTCTTTATAAAATTAGTTTCATGTTTAGGCTTAGTCCTAGAGCTGTAGTTGAAACCCTTGTCATTATTGTTATTATTATCATCATCATCATCATCATCAACGTTTTAATTAATGAGCTGTTTAACTGTTTAAAGGCCATAAATAAATATTGATTTTATAATATTTAGTGATCTTTTAGTATTATTATAACCACATCCCATCATCTATTTCATGCAAGGATGAGTGAATTGCCATCCTAAATTAGTTATATATAATCTGAGCTAGTAAACTTATAAAATATTGAAACACATTTGTTTTGTTAAGATCTGAGAAATGATTTATGTCTAGTATACTCCACTTTGGTTTATAGATGTTTTACTTTTACCTAAATATTAGTGCTTATAGTGATATGGCTCAAAAAGCAAAATCTTCCATTTATTTTTGTTAC